>VZRQ01006964.1:61527-88803 GCA_013397975.1 Machaerirhynchus nigripectus
TCCGTGGCCACCTACCCCCCCCCATAGTGGCTCTTGCCCCCTGCTGTGGGGGCTCTTGCCCCCCTGTGCCCCGGTGTTTACCTGTCCTGTCCCCGCCGGTGGCTGTGACCGCCCGGAGCCCGTGCTCATAAACTTCGGCATCTGCAGCTCCTGTGGCTTTTTTGGCTTGTAGGAGCTGGTGGCTGCCGTGGACAGGGTGGTGCTCTCGGTGCAGGACACCGAGTATTTGCGTTCCCTAAAAGCCGAAGGGACTGCCGGGTTCGCCCCAAAGTTGTGTCCTGTTGTCACCAAGTGTTTCTCGCACGAAACCGAGCCAAATGTTCCATAAGGGTCTCTCCTAACTGCATTTAATTCCGTTGTTTATACCTTGCTGCTTTGAAATACAGAGTGTTTATAAAGATGCTTCCTTGAGGATCGCTTGTGGCGATCATATGTATACATTAAATAATGCATTATATGAAAATATATAAAAAGCGTATGGCTTTTGCTGTGGGTTTGGGGTTTTTGTGCCAGTTCCGTTCCTCCTTGTGCCGTGGTCTGTGCACGCAGAGATCTGCGCTTGCCTCCCTCTCAGCTCTATCGCAGCCGATCGCGACAGAGATCAGCAATTGCCCAATTTCCAGCCCCTTCCCAGCTGTTCTTGCCACTGCTCCTGGGAGCTGATGCCACTATTCCCTCCTTTTCCTGGAGGATACAACTGCAGTCACTCGGTCTCCATTTTAAATTCAAATCTGAGAATTTCCATGCGGGTAAGAGATTGAAAGATTTAGATTTAGGTGAGGAGGAGTGAGTTTTTAAGTTGTTTATGGGACAAAATATAATAAAGATTATATAAAAACCAAAAATACTTTATATAATGAAATATAAAAGGTTGCTCCTCAACCTTTCCAAGGTTCTGATGGGTAGCAAAAACCTCCTGAATACCTGAAAGTAGTCTAACAGTTTATGTAAACATATTCCCGGTTTTCTACACAGGAAAACACATGTAAACAGCACTGAGATCTTCCTGCTGTCCACTGGGAAATATCTCTGGAACAAAAGTAAACCATAAAAATCTACATCAATTTACTCTCATAAACATGTAAAACACAATTAGGATGAGTAATCTGGATGTTTTTTATAGGTAAGGTTCCTTACATTTGAAGATGCCACGCTATGGGAAAATCGTTGTCATTAAAAGGAATGGGACTGATGGAATTGTTTTTCCACTCACCTCAACTTCTTGTTTATTTGGAAGGTGAGGATTTGCTTGCATAGATTGGAATAATGAGTGTTTTCCTGCAGATCATGTCTTTTAATGCTTATTTACAAAAATAAATGTTTATTTTGGAGTGGCGTACAGAGGAGGGGAGGTGACACTGGATTAAGGTTGATGTAAGAGTAGAAAGCTGAACCTTATTTTATTACTGCTTTTTGTCCTTTTCTTGCCAGAACTACTTCTACTGATTGATTGATTTTAAGTTTCTGGGCACAGGGAATCTGGGAAGGGAATAAAAGTGATAAGTGATAAGACCAACAGCAAGTCAAAAGCATTTGAGATTTTTTTCAAATGTGAGAAATCATGCTGCTGTACCATTATTAACTAGCCTGTTGGGAAAATTCCTAATTCTACAGGAGGTTTCCATGTGTTTTGTGTGAAACTGAACTTGTGTTTCCCCCCAGGAAAACAGAATGTGACATCCGCATGCGGCTGCCGTGGGTGTCCAATGAGCACTGCAAAATTGAGATAAATGAGAACAAGGAGGTGAGATGTTCATGTTTTATTGAAATATGCATTGCCTTCTTTCACCTCAGCAGTCACTGAACTGTTTGTTTGATTTTTAGGCAGTCCTGACTAATTTAAGCACAGTAAACCCCACGCAGCTGAATGGGGCTTGCTTTGAGCAGCCTGTTCCCCTGAAGCACGGAGATGTGTTAACCATTATTGATCGTTCTTTCAGGTGGGTGCCAGGGCCACACTCTTTAATTATTTGGTTCTAGAGTGTAAATTAATGAAGTTTAGTTCATATTTCTCTACAGAGTCTTACAGGCCTTCATCAGAAGGCAGGATTACTTAAAGATATCTTTTTATCACTTATATTACATTAAGCTAAATCAGTAAAGATAGAACTGTCTAGAGAGATCATTCTGATTTTGTTTCAAGAGTTGTCAGTTTTAGGGGGAAATTTAAAGTGGTTTTAAGTTGCTAAAGCCTTTAAAATTGAGATATGTGCATTGATGGGAGGGGACAACTATTCCTAGGTCATTCCTCTTGATAATAGGAAATTAGTCATCAACTATTTGACAAAAAATAGTATTTTAAAACATTTCTGTCAGGTTTGAATATCCTCTACAATCAACTCCGAAAAAGAGGCGTTCCAGGTCTCCAAAAGATGAAACTCTGCAGGTAAATTTGTGGCCATGGGCTTTTTTATTAGAAGTACATTGGTAGTAGTGACATGGTTATTTATTTCCTTGTTCTGTTTTCTTTTTAGGAGTAGTTTTTCAGCCCTAAAGTACCTTTCTGTCTAAAATACATATAAACTTCTTCAGATAGATACTCTTGAAAATTTAGTAATTCTTAGTCTAAGTTTTAGTCAAAAATTTGTCAGTTCTTGGTAAAAGCTAATTAATAATTCATGATGTTACTAAGAGCTATAAATCTTCCACTGGGTCTGGTAAGAAGGGGAGGTTCAAGTGTTTCTATTCTTATTTTACAGCTGCTTTGACAGCTCAGAATTTAAATGATAAAACAAGATAAACTTCTCTTTAGAGTCGTAAATGTATTGGCCAATGTTAAATATTGAAGAGTTCAAGGATTTAATTTGAATACTTTAAAGTCTGTTTAGGGACAATGCATAGTCTCTGATAAATAGGTTTTTTTCAATGTAGAATTGAAGGCTAAACTGTAAAATATTTGTTGCTCTGCTGTAATGTTGTACAAATTTACAGGTTCTTCATGTTCAGCAGGTGGCAGGAGTGGAATTATTGCACAAACAAACTTCAGGAGCTAAAAGTCTTGATGCTTCAGGTTGGTACCTGTTTTATGAAGGTCTTATTTGGCTTTGTCCCCTTAACTGCATTTAATATAACATAACAATTCAAACAAAGTTAAAAGAGGGGGAAAAAGGTATTTTCAGTCTGAGAACACCTTGCTATGTCAGTGATTATCTCATCACACTTGGATCTCATCATGACAGATGTGAATTCACCTCTGTCATTAAAATTAACTTGAACTTCTCTGGTGACCTACAGTTACACCTTCTTTAAGTAAATAGTGCATTATCTCATGCATTCTTTCCTAATAAAAAGTTAAAACAAGTGTAATTTTGAAGGTACATGGTATACCTCCAAATATATATATATATTGAAATAATTGTTTACAGGAACTGTTTCCTGTAGACCAGAAAAATCCAGAGCTGCTAAATCTGGATTATTATAACCCACACACTGGTTAAATGCCAGGACTTCACCTTTCAATCCTTCCCGTGTTAAATAATCCTGAGTTTCAGAGAAGGCTCTTATCATTTCTGTCTGAGTTTTGTTCCAATGCAAAAAGCCCCGGCTGCTTCCAAGTGTTCCATTTCAGTAGATCCTGGCTGACCATCTTGGGAGGGAAAAAGAAGGAATTTTAAATCTGTAGTTATGGAACTTTGTAGTTCTGCAATTTTGAAGTAACTCTGCATCTGTATTTTTGGTTTGTTTTGCTTACTTTGTAGATAATGCTGAGTGTGAAGAAAAAAATGCCAATGAAAATAAACAAACTCCAGAGGAAAATCTTCCTGAAGCTTTCCCTGTCAAACTCCGAACGCCTAAATCTTCACAGGGAATACATCGTGTTCTTAAAAAGCAGAGTGAAATGTCTCCCTTTACTAAACTCTATGAAAATCTGAAAAATGAGCTGAAAGTGGAAAAAGCTCTGCACAGGAGAAGTGCTTCTCAACAAGCTGCAAAAGGAGACCCTGGGAGCGTTGTGCCACAACCAAGTGCTCCCATTTCATCCCTGAGTTGTCTTTTTGATCTGGGCAGCCTGGCTAAAGGAAAGGAAACAGGCAGAAGGGAATATATTGAAGAATGTTCAATTGTAAGAAGAGAAGAAGGAAACAGCCCAGGATTTAAGCAGCTGTCAGCTGTAGGAAGAACTCCCAGGAAGAGTTTTACCAGGAGTCCTCGAACTCCCATTTCAAAGGAGGTGTCAGGAGATACCAGTCAGAGTCCCTTGCAGGATCCTAAGGAATTAAGGACACCGGGCAGATCCAAAGGTGCTGCAGTTACACCCAAACCCAGCAAGGGGAACCACAGGAATTCCCTGTTTTCACTGCAGCAGTGCTCCATAGAAAGGTTGGATTATCCAGCTAAAGGGGCAGTGTGCAGCCCCACAGCCCCCACCCCCAGCGCTGCTGAAGGAGGTAGATGTGTGCTGTCCACAGCAACGCCCAGGAGGAAGAGTCCTCGGTCTCTGTTCGTGTCACCTCCCAAAGAAAGCACTGGAATGAATCCTGGAAATCCTGATACTCCAAGGACCCCACGGCGTGGGTCATTGAAACTGAAGTCACTTCCAGAAATCCCAGCTGGAGCTCCAGGGGAAGTTTCAGTGTGCAGAATTGTTAACACACACCTGCCTTTGCCAGAAGACAAATGCTTAAAGCAAAGACGAAACAGCAAACAACAAACACCAGGAAAACCTGTCCAAGAAGTGCTCAAAGAAATCTGGGATCAGGCAAACCTGGATAACTCGAAGGTGGGAAATTGTGAAACCCCTGCCTCTCTCTCCAATTCCAAGAGTCCCAGAAGAAACAGCAGGCAAAGTAAAGAATTCTTGGACAAAAGTGGCCATTCAGAGGCACTGGCTTCAGAAGGGATGATGGCATCTCCTGCTGGTCAGACACCTGGCTCTGGAAGGAAAAGAGGAAGGCCAAGGAGCTCTGGAGTGCTGACTGAAACAGCAGTGGAGACAGATGCTGGTCAGGAACATCAGGATTCAGGCAGAAAAGGCAGTGGAACTCCCACAGAGCTGGCCATGGATGGGTGTCACCAAAACCAGGATTTGGAAGATGCCAGTGCTGCAACACCTCGGAGACCATCAGCCAAGAGGAGGTCTGCAGGAAGTGCTGCTGAGCTGAAAGACACTGAGCCTGGCTCAGAAACCAAAACTCCTGGCCTCTTGCATGGAGAAGACTCAGGTAAATACCTTGGATCCCCTGCCTTGTTTTTTAATATTAGAGAAATTCTCTAACACTTTTCTAAGAATTCTTCCACTTGGATAAAATGAAGAACCAAGTGCTGACACTAATTGTGAAATACTTATAATGGAGTTATATTTGACCATAACAATACATAATATGTATAAAAATATCCCGGACTGAATCTGTTTCTCTTTAAGTTTGTTCGGGTTTGTTTCCAACTTTGAAATGCACAAGGAAGGCTTAAAATGCTGCCTTGGTTTCTTAGATATCTAAAAATATTTCCAATTGTTCTTTTCAGGCAAGACAAAAAGCATCTCTCAGAAGAGGAAAAGTGGTGAAATGCTCCCTCAGACTTTGGGAAAAAGAAAGAGAGTGTCTTTTGGTGGTCATTTGAGTCCAGAACTCTTTGATAAAAGTTTGCCTCCCAACTCTCCCTTGAAAAGAGGAGCTCTCCCTGCCAGACGGAGTTTACCCTACGGAAACTCTCCTCGGGCCGTGCTCAAAAAGGCTCAGGGGTTGAAGCACTTGATAGATCAGGTAAATGTTAAGAGTAATCAAGTTGCTGAGACCATTACTGTGTTGAGAATTTATAAATTTTACTATATATGTATTTATTCTATTACTTATTTATTCAAAATTAGTAATAGACCTTGTGTGATGCTTGCTGGTGTCACTCATGAGTGCTTCGGGATGCTCAAAGAAACACCAGCAAAAAGGCATCAGCAAAAATGGGTTTATTTTAAAGTCAAAGTGTCACAAAGTTCGTTGGCAAGGTCACTCTGCTACTTAATGGATGGGTAAAACACACAAGAAAAAATCGGGCTAAAAACTTAAAATCAATCAGTCCGAATGTAAAATCGACATAAAATGATTACATTGGTGGCTGGGGATGGATGAAGGGTAAGGATGGGAAAGTGCAAGGATAAAAAGTAAGGTAAACCCTCCTGCCAAACTTAACCCAGACTTGATCAACAGTTTAGGAATCATTTCCTGTATCATTCCTGAAACAGTAAAATAGTCCCAGTCTCGGGGAGGGTTTCCCTGGACAGATCACCTCATTCAAAAGAAGGAAATACCCTCCATTCACTAACGTCTATTTTTTTTACCAGGAAGGAAAAAGGTCACCCAAAAATTTCCCAGCCCAGCAGTCCCCAGGTGCCTCCTCCCCTCCCTCAGGGAAGGCAACACCCAAAATTCCTGTGGGCTCTCCAGCCCCCTTCAGGAAAGGGCGTTTCTCCATCTCCCAGCCCCCCACACCATTCCCAATTGCAGAGGAGAAGGACGCTGGCACTGAAGACGTGGATCCAAAGGAGAAAAGTGGTGTCCAAGGGAAAACACCAAAATCTTCTCCTGCCACTCAGGATGCCAAAGCCTCTGTGACAGTGACACCCACCAAGTCAACCAGAAGTGCCCAGCTGGGGTTGAAGGGCGCTGCCATGAAGAGCAGAGGTGGGGCTGTGGCTGTTATCAGTGCCAAGAGGAGAAGTGGTGCCTCCAGTGCCAATTTACTAGGTTGGTTTCAACAGTTAATTTTTAATATTCACTTGGCCACCAAATGATTGGTGAATCTTCTGAAATCTGCTGGGCTTCTTGGAAGTGCAAATTGTTGCATTTTCTCATTCATAAAGCAAATTTATTAAAGTATCTATAAACTCATTTGAGCACAAATCTTAATGTTCAGAAGTTGAAAAATGGTAAAATTACATTCTCTTTGCAAGGTTACAGTCATGATCTCTAAAATCTGTCAAGTTCAAGTAGCGTTAAACCAAACCATGTTTAGCACATCAGTTTTGTTTTGAAAAACTTAGCATTTATAGCAATGCAGCTTCACTTTGGTTACTTCGTGCCTTATTTTTATTCAAGGCTCACAACCTTTGTCCAGGAACTGGACTGCATTTAACCACTCAAAGTGATACATAACAGATAGAAAAAAAAAATAGGGTCAAATCTTCTAAACTCTCTGTGTTGAAAACTGATTTGAAATAGTTTTGACAGCACTGGAAACTATAATAGGGGATTTGTGGTTCTTCAAGTTTTTACTTTTGAAGAAACTCAAGTATGGTGCATTTGTCACCTGTTCTCCTAAGTTAAATCAATTTGACAAAGTCAAATTCCCCATTCACCCAGGAATTTTTATTACTTTATTATTCTGTCCATTTTAATGGCAGCAGAGCTCTTGACAAATATTGATGGCATTCCATTTCTCACCACCTCTTTGTAATGTGCTTTTTAATATCCCTGCATCAGTTCCTTCTGTAACATAAAAAGAACATCACAGCTCTTCAAAATTTCAGATCCAAAATAAAACTCTGTTTCCAATGCTTTTTCAGATAATTTCCTGGATGCTTGGCATTTTTCTCTGCATCCTGCGCACCCTGGCAATGTCAGCTTTTCAAAGTTCTTTTTATTTACAGACTGACATAGCAATTCTGACAAGAGAATAATAATATCCTTTTCTTTAGGAACAGCATTCCCCTTTTTATCTCTACTTTAAAAAATCATTTCTTTTATATGATCCCTGTGTTCTGATAGATTTTTTTTCTGAAGTAAACAAGGCAGGTGTCCTACCACTTCCAGCTTCATTTGTTCCACAGCTGTAATTCCCTGCTCCCACTGCTGTGTACAGAATGATGCTGTGATGAAGGTAACCTTGCTTTGGGAATTTTGGGAGTGTTACAAGGAGAGGGTGATGCAAAAAAAATTATGGGAAGTCTGTGTAGATCTAAATGCAGGATAAATAAATAGTTTTCCTGTCTGAAGTTCCTCAGGAAGGTAGTGAAACAAACTTCACTTAGAAACAATTTCTCTTAAGTTAAACCTCACCAGAGGAAACCTCATCTATAATGAATGAGGCTGAAAGGCTCATGGCGAGTTTCTGTTGGGAAAAATGAGTTCCTTACAACAGAGGAAGGGAGGAACTGGGTCAGTGTTCAGTTGTAGGATTTGAGCTGTGTTTGGTGCTGTGCGACGCTCATGGTTTTGGTGTGGAAAGCCACACTGGGTACTTGGACTCTTCTTAAGAAAACTTCAGGTGGAATTGGGTTTTCAAACTGAAGATATTTCAGAGAACACTTGAGGTGTTGTCAGATAATAACAAACACTTTCCTCTGGCAGACTGCAGAAAATGTATTGGAATCATAAAGAAATAATTGTGAACTTCCGTTTACATTGCTGAGAGTTAAAGTGGTTCTTCCTTATTTGCTTCTAGTTGCAAAATCTTGGGCAGAAGTGGTAAAATTGGGAGTTGCAAGACCACAGTCAAAGACTGCTAAAAAAAGTGTCCATAAAGGAAGAGCCCTGAAGAGAACAAAACACCCACCGAAGGTATCCTTTTCTGCTTCTTTGTTTTGTTTTCTTGCATAACCACCAAACAGTTTGGGTGGATTTTGATGGAGACACTGGAAGCTCCTGAGCTCTTGGTGTGGTGTAAAATGGGAGTTGATGTCCCTCACAGCATGTGGGAAATGAAGATTTGTACAAAAGGAATCATGGAATTACTAAGGTTGGAAAAGACCTCCAACATCATGGAGTCCAACCTCTGATCATAAAAATCAGGCAGGACCTGCCTTTTCCAAACTCAGGCTGGCTGGGCCTTCCAACCCTTCCTGGCACTGGACATTCTCCAGTCTGGAGCCTCCCAGTTAACCAGGACGGGTGATGAATGATGAAAGGAGCTTGGCCACCTCTTCCACCAAGAAGAATCTTGGGTTAATAATTCTTTATTTTCTTTTTCGTTTATCTCTGCAGACTCCAGAGAAGAAAATAAAAGATCACTTCAGCACAGGTCATGCAGAGTCACCTGCTACCATAGTTGTAGGTAGAGCTTATTCCACCACAGTCAGATCTGCTGGACACATCCCTAAAGTGGTAACAAATCCCATCCTGAAGCTAAACATGGATATGGATGAAAGCTTCACAGGTGAGGTTTTAGAATTCTGCTGCTCACTCTGCTGGCTGTGCAGTTCTTTTGTCAAAACATGTGCTCATTTCTCCAAATACAATTTCTAGGAGTGCGTGAAATGTTTCAAACTCCAGAAGATCAGGGTGGAAGAATATTACCTTTGGCTGCTGCTCGGAATGCTGAGTTTACACCACCGTGTGCTGCAGGGGACATTTCTGACTTACACACTCCTGAGGAATCTGGTAAGTTTAAAAAAAGGGTGGTGTAGGTATATTATGGGTTAGCAGCAATCTCAGCCTAGGTAGACTTAACTGAGGTGAAGCATCCAGTAACTCATGAAAGGAACCTTTGAGATTTATCAGGTATTAGAAGAAAATGTACTTCCAGTTAATTTCTGAGTAGGATATTTTATTATTCATTTCATTTGGTGGGAAAGTTCACACTGTTGAAGTGTTGTTTCAGACACGGCAACAAACCTGTGCACATGTTTGGATTCTGGTTTCTAGAAGGCTCTATTTGAATCCATTTTTAGCCCTACAGCAATTAAAATGCTTGGATTTTCTGCTTAAGGTATTTTCCAAATGTCATGAATCTACTGCTTATTTCAGGAGAGATGATGGTGTCACCATTAAATAATTCAGATGCTTCAGAACAGAAGCAAGAGAGTCCAGGCATATTCCACTTTCTGAGAGAGGAGTCATCTCCATCTATGTTTGATGAAATAGCCACAAAAACACCTGAAAAAGGAAAAGCTGTGCATGAAGATAATGTGGATAGTTTGGCAATAGTTCCAGGAAAACCAGCTTCTCTGGTGAAATCAGGAAGTAAAAGGAGGACTCCAAAGCAGAAGTTGGAGCCAGCTGAGGTCACGTCAGGCAAAAGGAAGATTTTAAGGACCCCTGAGCGAAGGTCAGAACCAGGAGAGGTTTTGTTAGGTATCAGGAGGCTCATGAAGACCCCAAGGCAGAAGTCTGAGCCTACAGAGGTTTTGTCAGGTATCAAACAGCTCTTGAAGACCCCAAATCAGAAATTGGAGCCTACAGAGGTTTTGTCAGGCATCAAGCAGCTCATGAAGACCCCAAATCAGAAATTGGAGCCTACAGAGGTTTTGTCAGGCATCAAGAGGCTCATGAAGACGCCAAAGCAGAAGACAAAGCCTGCAGAGGTTTTGTCAGGCATCAGACAGCTCTTGAAGACCCCAGATCAGAAATTGGAGCCTGCAGAGGCTTTGTCAGGCATCAAGCATCTCATGAGGACCCCACGGCGGAAGCCAGAACCAGTGGAGGATCTGTCTGGCATTAGACAGCTCCTGAGGACCCCACAGCAAGAGCTGGAACCAGTCACAGATGAAATTGCCTTAAAAAGGCTGCTGGAGACTCCAGCAGAGAGCAGGGAAGCAGTAAAAGCTGTGCCAGGTGTGACTTCAACCAAGAAATCCCCAAAGCTGAAATCCCAACCTGTGGAAGACATGGTTGGGATCAGCCGCATTTTCCGGACGCCCAAGGAGAAAGTTGAGCCTGTAGAAAACATGTTTGGAATTAGCAGATTAATGAAGTCTCCTAAAGAGAAATACCAACCAGTTGAGGATTTTGTGGGGCTGCAAAGGCTCATGGCAGAACCCAGGCAGAAATCTTCTGATTCTGAAGTGGACTATGCTGGAGTGACAGAAATGTTTGGTACCCCAGAGGAAATGAAGGTAAAACATTGTAACTTTTGGGAGAGATGTTTTTAGACTTCCTAGTAGGACATCTTGTATCTTGCAACATTTTTTAGGGACAGCTGCATTTGTGGGTATTAAAATGTACTTATTTGAAGGGACCTGTTGCCAATGAGTGTTTTAAGATTGTTTAAAGAATCACCAGCAAAGTATCATTAAAAGCAGGCTTAATATAAAAGTGGCACTCCCAGCATCTCATTCACCATTCCACTGTAACCATTACAGGTAGGGAAAGTCAGGCTCTCCATCCAGTGGGTCAGGTTTGGTGATGTCTGTGCCCAGCCTGGATCATTCTGGTGCTGGTTTTTATTGTGAAAAGGATCTTGATCTTCAGTGGGGACGTGCTGCCATCACTCCCAGTATCATTTATGACTGAAAAAGTGATTTTGATGTTCATATTCCATCGGTAAAATGCTGAGTATCACTGGGCTTAGTGCTTAGGACTACAATAAAACACTACAGAACACTCAATTTCTCTTCAATACGCCAAATTCCCTTTGAGCAGTTGTTTAGACACTTCTCCAGTGTTTGTTCTCTTTCACTCTAGATGGCAAGAATTAAGTTTGCTATGTTTGTGTGCTTATATCAGATAAATGGATATAGTTATAAGGCTAATTGATTTCATTTGTAACAAAAGAGATTTGACAAGAATTTTTATAAATATTGCTGTACATTCATCTGGTATTGCTTGGCTCCATAAGTTCCTCCATTTATTAGTTGTTGTTTATTCCCTTAGGTCAGATCAGTAAATGTTACGGGTTCTCAGGAACACAATGCACCTCCTGGTTCTAATTCCAGTCATAAACGGGGTAAGTACAAATACTCTGCTTAGAGGAATCATGAATAGACAGTCGTAAGTGTTACCATGAAGTTCAGTTTAAAGCTCTGTCAGTGAGCCTGGCTATTTCCTGAGCTAAGATCCCTTTTTCCCTTTGACCTCCCAAATAAACCAAACAACTTCAGTCAGAAGCCTGGCCTTTAATCTAGGAATTGGTTAAATACTTATTTTTAAATTGGATATTTTTTGACTTGTTTGAGCAAGATGACTCTGTGAGGAAAATGGAGACTCACAGATACTTTGATCAGGCACAGTAATGTCCAATTTTTGTTTGTGCTCTTTACCCTGTTCTAGAAAAGAAAGGAAAAGTTTCCCAAGGTGAAGATTCTCAACAGAAGGACTCAACTGCTGAAGAGCAGCTTACCCAGAGACCAAGAAGGGGCAGACCAAGGAAGGCTGTACCTCCTGCTGCAGCAAAGCCAAGTGAAAATGGTGTGAGTTTAAAGGAATTGCAGAGTCCTGATACCCAAGAGGAGATGGGAGCGGTCACACCTGAAAACAAGGGAAAAGGAAGGAGGACAAAGCGTTGCGTACAAGAAGCTGTTCCAAAGCACCCTGATCAGGAAGGGCTTGATGTTGTTTCATCTGTAGAACCACCTGGAGCTGCTCAGAGACCAGTTAGAGGTAAAAGGAAAGAGCTGAAGGAGTCAAAATCTCCAAACAAAATCCTTGAGTCTTGTGTTGAAGATTCTTCAGTGCTACAAAAAGCACCTGTAAATACCAAACAGTGTCTGCAGGACTGTGGCATCAGTGATGTGTTAGAAACTGAAGGTGATTCAGGCACAAAGACAGGACCTGGAAACACTCAGAATGAAATTTGTCAGCTGCAAACTGGTTCAAACAAACCTGATAGCAAAGCTAATGACAGTGGGATAGAGGACAGTGAAGAAGTGTTCCTGTCACCGAGGAGGAGGTGCAGAGGAGTGGAGAACACAGAACCAGTGATTCCACCTAAAAGAGGGAGACGAGCGAGGAATGGCCAAGGTAAAGCAGCTTCTCCAGGAGACCTTCATGGAACAACCAGAAAGCTTCGTAAAGACCCATCCCCAAAGGTTACACAAAGACAGGAACAGACTTGTGACAAAGCTCCAGAGGCTGTCGCAGCACAAGAATCTGAAAATGGCACTAAACTTGAACTAAAGGCAACAGAGAGAAGAGTTAAGTCTTTTAGAAGTACTAGAAACAGAAAGCACTCAGCTGAAATAAAAGCAGACGCTCGTGGGGTCGCACTTGAAAATACACAAAACATTCAGAAAACTGAGAAAACATCAGCTGAAACTGATGCTGAAACACAATCCCACGTGGAAAATGAGATGAAAGGATCTCAGGGATGTGAAACAGAAAATGCTCAGGAAAACACAACAGAGGCAGCTCGAAGATTAAAGGCAGAGTCACCTTCTGCAGAGACAAACAAAATGCCAGTCAGTGCTCGGAACTTGGAAACAAACAGGGCTAGAAACAGGAGAGGCAAAAAAGGCTCTTTGGAGCAAAAAGCTGATGAACTTACTGAAAATGTGAACAGCCTAAAACCAATTACTCCCAAATTTAAGTCAGAAACAGAAGTGGATGAATGTTCTGTCCAGCGTTCCTTGGGCTCTGTTGGTGTCAATGCAGCCCAAGCCAGGAAGGACCAGCCCAGCCCAGGTGCCACAGCAGTCCCTGCTGCAGACAGTGCCAGTCCTGCTCAAAGGAGGACGAGAAATGAACGGGGAATACTTAAAGCAAAGCAAACTGAAGTCGTGCAGGAGAATCCAGCACAAAGAAATGCAATGATGTGTAGAAGAGGAAGAGGGAGAAAAGTTAATTTTCAGCTTGAAGAAAGCAGTTCCAAAGCAGTTGAAGGAAAAAGGAGTTTACCTGAGGACGATGAAGGGATGACTGACAATGGTAATCAACATGAGAATTCTGAAAATCCTCCTTCACAGGTAAGGAGGGGCAGGAGAAAGCAGCTTGATTCCATCCCGCAAAGAGCTAGTCCTGCCTTTGTGGAAAAACAAACATTAAGTGCAGATCATAGCAAAGATGAGGCTGTACAAGAGCAGGAATCAGCTTTGGAAGCTGCTCCCTCTTCAGCAGAGGACAATCCACCGAGACGGGGGAGGAGACGTGAGGTGGCCACAGCATCACAGACCAGATCTCCTTCTGTCAGAATGAGACGTGGGGTGCTGCAAGGTGGTGATAAGAAGATAGCAGAGAGAGAAGATGAAAATCCAGCTCCGGGAAATAAAACTGTACAGGCAAAAGTGAATGCATCAGCAAGGGACAGACGGAAAAAGATGGATCCGGCAGCAGAGGCAGAAAGTTCAGCTCCTCTCCAGAGAAAATGTGGCTTGTTGGAGAGCGATGCTAAAGATGAGGGTACTCATGAAGAACAAAGTGTGCCTTTGGAAACGGTGTCCTGTGCAAAGGAGAAGCCACCAGGAAGGGGCAGAAGGAAAGGAACTGCTCTGGCATCACACACAACAAATTCCATCTCTCTTCGGGGGAAACGCGGTTTGCCAGCTGGTGATGGAGAAGAGGCTCCCAAAGAGGAGCAAAATGTTTCCTTAGAAACTTGTGATCCACCTGGAAAAGAAAATCAATTGAGAAGAGGCAGAAGGAAAGAAATTGCCCCCTTGATTGAAGCTAAAAGTTCTATTCAGGAAAAACAGGGCCCATCAAAACAAAGCGTTAGGAAAAATAACAATAAGGAAGCAAAACGGAGTTTGGACAATTCTCCTTCCCAAGAAAATAGGGATCTTTCAGAAGGGAGCTCAAGGCAAGCAACCACTTCACTGGCTCTTAGTCCCGCCTCACTTCAAGGTTTGCCAGAAGATGGTAAGAATGGAATTCCTGAAGAAAAAATTAAACTTTTGGAAGTAGCTCCACCTGCTAAAGAAAATCCATCAACAGTGGGCAGGAAGAAAACAACTTCTTCCACTTGTGAAGAAACAATTTCCACTTCTGTCAGGGGAAAACCCAACCTGCCCAGAGGCAGAGGTCAAAAGAGGTTTCTTAAAGAAAGTGAAGATGCATCTCCAGAAAATAATCCATGCCAGGGGAGAACAAGGCCATTGAGGAATAATAAGAGGAAGGTAGAATTCACCTTAGAGGCAGCTACTTCTACTTCTCTCCACAAAAGGAGTGACTTGCCAGAAAACGGAAGCACTCTGGAAACTCAGGATCTGAGTGGGACATCCACTGGCTCTGAAGAGAATCAGTCTGGAAAAGGCCAGGAGGGTGACCCTGCTCCACAGGCAGCCCCCACCTCTCGCAGAAGGAAATGCCAGCTGCCAGCAGAGGATGTGGCACCCAAGAGATTAAAATCAGGTGAGGCAAGGGTTGGCTTTGTGTTTTGTGGGGTTGGCTGAGTTGTGTGTAGCTACAGCAGTGGTGTGTGCAGAACTCTGGGGGCTGCTGATGGAGATCATAGAATCATGGGATCGTTAAGTTGGAAAAGATCCAAGATCCCAGCTCCCTCAGCTGCTCCTGGTGCTCCAGAGCCTTCCCTAGCTCCATTCCCTTCTCTGGTCACACTCCAGCCCCTCCATGTCCTTCCTGAAGGGAGGGACCCAAACTGGACACAGCACTGGATGTGCCTCCCCAGTGCCCAGGCCAGGGGGACAGTCACTGCCATGGTCCTGGTGGCCACCTAAAATATTCCCTGGAATTTTCAGCTTGACCTAAAAACTCCCAATTAGAAAATATTATCAAACGAATGCCTTGAAGTAGAAATGACAAGAACTTTTTAGAGCTACACAGTGAGGAATTTCCTGCCATAAAACTTCCTCTGTTTGCATTTTTGGTGTTGGTTCTGTTTCAGTTTTACATATCAGTGGAAGGAATTTTAGCTCCAATGGCAGCTAATTGGTTTTGGTGCTCTCATTAATGTTAACCTACTTTCAGAAATAGCTGTAAATCCTCAGGGATCCAACTTAAAGGATATTGGATGTGCAGAAGTGTGGGGTTGGTATCTGGCTTGTTGAATTCAGAGATGTAATCTTTGGAATGTTGTCATTGGGGACATTCCCTTTCAAAACAATGTAGGTGAAGATGGAATTTTTGTGGGAAATGTTTGATTGATGATACCAATTGACATTTTTCCATGTGCAAATAGGGAGTGGTGAAAATGGGTCTCTACAAAAAGGAAGAAGAAACAAAACTAAAGAACTTGGAGAAGAGGATGCAAGGGCAGCTCAGAGGACTGGAGGGATGGACAGGAAGAACAGATCCAGCAGAAGAACAAGAAAATAGCCTTAAGAGTCCCAAAACCAGTTTTTAAATCAATTCAGTAATTCCAATTACAGGGGTTTTTTTAATGTGAATTGATTTGCACTCAGATTTTAAGCTTGGATTTTTGATAATTCTATGGTTGCTTTACAAAATCTATTTCTTAATGTGTTTACAGATAGGAGGTAGATATTTTTTTAGTAGCTTTGCCAATGTGTGGTGGTTCCTAAACCATGGGGTGCTTGTCCAAAGCTGCAAACATAAAATACATTTTGTTAGCCCAGTATTTGTCCCCCTTTTCCTGCTGATCAGTACAGCAATCAGGAAGCCATATTGCTGCCAGCTGAAGCAATTCTCTGCTGAAATTTTCCTATGCTTAAGTTTTATTTTTCATTGGAGTTCTGTAAATATTCTTTCCAAAAAAAATTACAGTTGTATTAGCAGAACTATGATGCTAAATTTTTGATAAGTTTTTTTAAAAAAAATTAAGCTTGTATTGAAAAGTGCAGATTTTTGTCATTAAACTTGTAAACCATTTGGGACTGGTGTGGTTTTCTGGTTTTAAGAATGTCATAGATGCTGTGTATGAGTTCATTTCTAAGGTTCATTCTCTCTGGTTGATGTGGTTTGGAGACACCATTTTTAGGACCTTTTACAGGTAATTTATCTTTAAGGCTGGGGGCTTCTTAAATGCAGAAACAGAGAAAATTCAAACTTCTGTGCAGCTTTTAGACCTGACTTAAAATCCTCCGTGTTTGTGTGGTGTGTGAGGAGTTAGGGATGGTTCTGCAGCAGAGGAGTTGGGATTGGAACTGTTAAGGTTGGAAAGGACCTCAAAGACCAACTCCAGCCATCCCCAAGTGCCACATCCACATGGCTTTTGAGCACTTCCAGGGATGGGGACTCCAACGCTGCCCTGGGCAGCCCCTTCCAATGCTTTACAACCCTTTCCATGAAGGAATTTTCCCAATATCCAACCTGAGCCTCCTCTGGCCCAGCTTGGGGCCATTCCCTCTTGTCCTGTCGCTTGTGCCCATACCCACAGGGGGGTTTTATTTGATTATAATGCCTTTTTTTTTTAAATCTACCTAATTCTGGTGTGAAAATTCCAGTCTGTCCGTACATCCAGGGCTGCTCCATCCCAGGTGCCGAATCCAGTTCTTTCCCTTGAACTTCACATGGTTGATATGAGAAGTGGAATATGTTATGGTGGGGGGTGTTTGGTTTGGTGTTTTGTGGGATTTTTGTGTGGTTCTAAACTCTGTTTCCCAGTCATGGCATTCCTAAAACTTTAGCCTTGAAATCTCAGAGGAAAGCAAATTTTGGCATCCCAGCTAAAACCAACGCTGTGTCCTCTGCGTAAGCACCTAGGCCAGTGCCATGGTTGGGAAACACGAGGATCCACGGGAATACTTTTCTGGTTCTAACAAGTGGTTTGGGTTTTTTTCTCCAGTCACTCTGATCTGTCACTTTTGGGTTTGGTTTTAGTTCAAATCTGACAGAAGCTCAGCTCAGATTAAATGCTTCAATTCTCCTCCAGAGCTGGGGTTTCTCCCCTTCCAGCCAAAACTATCAGGAACTGTCTGCTTCTCTCATTCCCACTTTCCCAGGCTGCCTGTCTGGATTTGGTCTCAAGACTGAGAAGGAATCCTGGTCCCAGTCTTCTCCAAGGTAGGCAGCAGTGTCTCCGTAAGGAGTGAATCCCGTTGCTTTTGCAGGAGTTGGAGAGATCTGTAAAGTCAGATCCCAGTTTTTGTAATGCCAGGAACACAGATCCTGTGAAGAGCTGTGGAAGCCCAGATCTGTTTCGTGAAGAGATGGACAAGGCAGGATGGGAATTTCTAAGGTAAGGAAGGTCAGTGTGTGGAAGTCTCTCAGGAAGTGATGCTGTGTCATTTTTGGGCATGTTCTACAGCCAGCCAGGGAAAACAGGAGTTTAAGGTGCGTGGCTGATGCATTTTATGCACATGAACCTGGATTTGGTTGTAGGGACCCTGCAGCCACCCAGACCATGGCTTTGCTCACCATCCAGGACATTCCCAGAGGAGATTTACTCTGTGCTCCTTAACAGAACTGGTATTTAACATGAATTCCTGCTGATTCAAGTTTGATAAACCTGTGTTGTGTGGGCAGTTACATTTCCACTCAGAAAATCTGACACTGCAAATCTACCTCAAGGCAGATAATTCTGAGGGAGAGCTGAGACAAATCTTTTACCTGAGGGGTCAGCCAAAGAAACAAATCTTCTCTTTCCTCTAGGAAATTTCTTCCCTAGAAAATTTTCAAATTCTCTAATTTCTGTAGTGTTGCATCTTCATTCTTGGTTGGGTGGCAACACAAATTAAAAAAAAAGAAGGAAACGTGGTAGGAAAGGTTCATTGCAAACTTCCTGCATCGTCAATCTTTTCGATTTTTAATCTGGGCAGATGATTTTCTTAAGGAAAGAAATAAAGGAATGAATGAGACATAAATTAAAAAGTCAGGAAGCAGAGGTTCCTCTTAGCTATCCATGACTGCTTGCATTTACAAGTTGCTGGGTATATGTTTTTATGTCTACAAATTTATTTAAAGCTAAGTTCTCAAGTGGTTTTGAGTGAGTAGTAAAGAAGAATGGGCAATTTAAATCTTTTTTAAATAGAGAGAGCAGCCTGTTGAGGATATTTATTATCACAGCCTCATTTAGGTTGGAAAAGCCCTCTAAAACCATCGAGTCCAACCCCAGCACTTCCAAGGCCACCGCTAAGCCATGTCCCCACGTGCCACATCCTCATGGATCCTTTTAAATCCCTGCAGAATATTTATTGTTTAAGCAGGAGCATTATTTTTGCAGGGGTGTTGGTTTGAACATCCTTTTGATGGCACTGTCACCGCTGTGCTGTCAACTGTCACCGATCCACGTCCCTTCCCTGTGGGAACCTCCATCCACACTCCAAATTTCATCTCCATGCTTATTAAAAATAGATGGACTTTGTGCTTCCACGACATAAATAAGGTTGAAAAATCAACTTGATTGTCACAGAGAGTTTCAAAACCTTCAAAACTTCCTGACAACAAAACTGGATTTTAATATTTCAGCCCTGCGTTGCAATCAATGCCACAGGTCTGCCTGTTCCTGACAGGCTCTTTCATATCCAATTTCCTTCCAGACTCCTGCGAGTTCTTGGCTGGAAAGAGTTCTTGGCAGCAGGACGAGCTGCTTAATTACATGAAATATGAAAAGAAAACTTGAATTGGTTTGGATTTTGCACCTTTTAATTTGTCTCTTTCCACGGCATCCCTCTCCTGCCCTGACCCGGAGGTGTGATGCTATTTTGGGAGAACAGGAGCAGTGCAGTTGTTAACCTTGGAGCCGAGATGTAAACACCCCCAGAATTTTGGGAAATTCTGTAATTTCCCAGAGGCTGGGCTCTGGTGGAGGCAATTCTCAGAGATTAAAAAGAGAGCAGGTAATTGAGGATCTTCGAGGACGTTGTCTCCGTAGATTCCCACTCCAGCTTCCTTCCCTGTTCCTTTAGAATATAATTTATGGCTGATACTCGGAGGAGGTCACAAAAAAAATCCTGGAGACAGGTGGGAACTCCCACCCTTTTAAAAAACTTCCATGTGAGGTTCCCTGGCACTCCAGAAGTCATAATTAGTGAATATTCTCAGGCTTGCGACCAGAGGCTGGAATTTGTGGATAAACTAAACTTGAGGAACATCTCATGAAGTAAATTTTCCTTCTGTAGTACTAAACAAGGTGCTGAAAACCCAACTGGAATTTACATGTCAGGGGTGTGGGGTCATCTGGGAAGTTTTTATGGTGCTCAGGGCAGATATTGGTGCTTTTATGGTTCTGTGAGGGGCAGGTAGGTCAGGACCCGTCTGTCATCGTGGTTCGTCCTCGCTGGGTCATCTCTGTGATAGAACAGCCATGGATGCTAACACTGCAAACAGGGAAAAATCAGAGTATTGGAAAGGTGAAAACCCAGTACTGTTCTGATCTTCAGCATTATAAACTTCTCTTATTTTAATGAATTGAAGCGAATTCCCCATACTAATTTTTTTCTCCAGAAGTTTTTAAATTCCAGTAGAATGCAGGATTGTCCGTGGCTAAAATACACCTTTGTCATCCCAGGCTGATGTTTGATAGCCACAACTTCTACAAGGCAGGAAGAGTAAAACTTTCTGCTGTATTTCACTGCAAATACCAGCTTTAACAAGAGACTTGTTAAATTAAACAAGATTAAACAATTAAACAAGAGATTTTGGAATTAAAGGCAGGGATTAAAGCACAGGGAAGGAACAAAGTGCTTCAGTGTCCACTCGCTGCTGATTTGGAGCAGCATCCTTCAGGGTCATTGGCCCAGGAAATATTTTTAGCCAAAGCCAGAAGAAATCAAAGCACTTTGGGACAAATATTCCTGTGTCTGTGTGCATTAGGGAAGAACCACTGGCAACAAATCAGTGTTTTTAGCACTACTTTCAGTGCTACCGTTGGAATTAAGTTACTACATTTTAAAATTTATGATATTAAGGTACAAAAATCTTGCCAGGAGTTTCCTCGTGGCATGTTTTCCCTCCTAAAATTGGGTGGATATTTAAAATAAAACTGGTCTGAGAGAAATCTCCCTCCTCAGTGCCCATTTAGGAATTAAAAACCCCAATTTTGACTTCAGACCAGCAATTTAAAAAATGCTGATACAAATCCTCTAACAGAAATGTCCAAGCTCTAGGAGAGATCTGGACTAACTGAACTCCAGCCTTTTGAAAGAGGAGTTTAATCCAGTTTAACTCAAGTTTAAACTCATGAAAGGCAAAATAATTTGTTGGATTGGAGTTGTTTTCATGTTCCATCACAAGAGAAACTTCTTAACAAGAAACTGCAGCTCTTTCATTCAGCAAAAAACTTGTGATTTGCAGAAAAAATACCATTTTTTGCTATTTGTGGTAGGAGATCAAAGGACAGCACAGATTTGCAGCCATCAGAGAAGCAGAAGCTTATTTCTGAATTTCTCAATTTAATTCTAAGCAGAAGTTTATTTCAAACGTGAATTTAATGTTAGTATTTAGCTTTTTAATAGAAATACCATTGTAAAGTAAGTTATGTTAATATGAAATTATTGTAGAACATTTTTTTTAATTTAATATTTAGCTTTTTAATTTTCTTAGTATCATTTCCTTCAGTGAGAGGATCACATTTAGAACAAGATGTAAGTGCTGGCATGGTGGAACGAAAATGGGGATTTTGTGCAATTTGAGAGTTTTCCAGGCTGCTTGGTGGAAGAATAGAAGGAAATCTTAGTGGCTACTGTGAATGAACTCCTGATTTTCTCCTCTGCTCCTTGCAGAGGGAGCTGCATCTCCATCTGGACCTGATGCTCTCAGTTTTGCAGCTCTGGAGCTGTTTTAAGTTGCAGTGTTTGTGAATAGCAGGGAATGATGCAGCTTTCACTGCCCTCAAGAAGGTCAAACAGATTTTTCTAAAAATCAGCTAATTAGAGCTGTAAATTAGATTAGACCAGGCTCTTCTCAACCACCCACGAGCACTTATCCTGTAAATCTCTGAAGAAGAACTCGCTGCCATAAATCCCTGTTTTTCTTTGAGGGAAGGCATCCCACCAGCTGACCAAAACCGTGCAGGTGAACTTTGTAATTCATATTTTGCATGTGTTCATAAAGCTCTCAATGACCTATTTTTAAATAATGGGAAATGAGAAACCCCTCTAGGAGGGTCAGGCAGATCAGAAATCATCCACGAGGCAAGCGAGGGGCCAAATCCATTTTAATTGAACCCACTGAGAGCAGCTCTTCAGTCAAAGCCTGGAACTAAGTTTAACACTAAAGCTGAGATTTTCAGGGGCTGGACCGGATGAAAAGCCATCAGCTTTTCAATTTTGAAGTTGAATCCTGCCAACTTACCAAAATCTGCCTCATTATACATATGCAAATCAGGGCTGCGGTGCCTTTTGGGGTGTGGGCATTACTTTGTAGCCCTCCCGTTAAAACGTGTGATGACTCCCAGCCAGGTCAGGCCCACCAATTAGCACCAGCTCGTTCTCCTCCTCTTCCAGCGTGCACGGCACGTTGTTCATTAGCTGGTGACCCTCGTGCCAATTAGGGAGCGAGGCAGGCAGAAGCACTGATTTGATCATCTGGAGAGCTGCTTCCCACTCTCCCGCGGAGCCGGCGGAGACGCGGCCGTTCCTGCAGGGCGCTCCAGCGCGGGTTGGTGTCCCGTTCCCCCTCTGGAGAAGCCTCCTGCTTTCCATTAACTAAAGGGAAAGCCTTGATCCCGAGGCAGGGGATGGCCCTGCTCAGCCCCGCTCCCGTTCTAATGAAGGAAGTCCCAGGCAGAGTTTGGCTGGGGAGCTCCAGGGCAGAGGCTCCTCTGCTGCAGTGAGGCCCATGGGGAAACATGGACGCCACCGTCCCACTCCACCTTTCCCAGCTTGCCCGTGGCTTTCCTGGTCTCTGTCCACAGCTGCACTGGTCCACAGGATCAGTTGTGTCCATAGGCACAGCAGTTCCCCCTTGGAAAACTCCTGTGTTTCCTCAGGGCGCCACCGACCTCACCAACACCACGTCCGCGAGGAACGGGCGTGAGGAACCTTCCCAGGAGCCAGCAGCGCTAAGTGACGCTGGATGTGGCACCTGTCTCGTGGAATTCCTGGAATTCTAGAACCATTTAGGTTGGAAAAGACCTTTAAAACTGAATCCAGCCACAAGGACCTTTAATACTGAGTGCAACAACAAGACCCATTGCACAGACCTGTCCCTTGCTGCAATTAGAAATGCCAGCTCTGAGGCTGCACTCGGACTGACCCCAAAGAGAAACAACCCCTTGGCCTTGCACAGCACTGCTCCCCTTTGGTGCCAGCTTTTAAAAGTCCAAATTCCCTCTTAGGACCTCGGAGCAGACCTTGGCTGGGGAGACAAGGCTCAACATCCAGCGCTGTTAAATCCTCCTGGAAGGTTTGGGAGAGCCCACCCTGAGCGGTCATGGCCAGTAACAGCGCTGAAAAAAGAGCAGCCAGTGAGTGGATTTAATAACTTTTCATATTTAAAATTGCCTTGTCATTTGAGTAATGAGCTCTCTGTGCTTTTTGCTGGAAAAGATCACCGTGGAGTTTTTATTTTTGGTGGGGTACTTGGGCAGCCCAGGTGTGTCGCTAACTGAACCAAAATTATTAACTTTAATACAATTTTTAAGCAATTATTAAGCTAATCGGATGCAAATTAAAGAAAATGAGCCTATAAATATATGTGTTTTTCAAATTAGTAATTGGATTTTTTGATGATCTTTGGCTTGACATTGATAAGCTGCTTCTCATAACAGTCTAATTAGGCAATATGTAAACTTTGGCATTCGGTTCTGTCCTAGTGGCTTTTTCAAATGATGTTTGTAAAATTTGCAATTTCATATTACAGATTAAAAATTAAAAACTGCAGGAGGCTAACATTAAAATGAGAATTCATTTCATGGAAAGCCCTGTAGACAAAATTCACCCTAATAGAATTGTGCATAAGGGGCTGCAAATCATGATCTATAGTTACACAGGGGAAGGCTTGTCAAAACCAGTATTGTTGGCCTGTAGTTCTATTCACAGTATTAAACCCATCAGTGGAGTCACTTTGGGGAAAATGCGAACATTATCAAAGAACAGTAAATTAGCAAGAAATTAAAGCATATACCCTTGCATTTCCAAAACAAAAGATCCCTTCATTAAAAACCTTTCATCAGTGGTTTAATATTCATAGCAGTAATTTGCATAACTAAATCAGTTTTCACTGATGAGAGACGACCAAAGTTTTTTTTTTTTTTTTTCCTAAATTTTTTTTTTTTCTTCGCTCATTCCTTTTTTGAATGAGCTCTCTAGTTTTTTGATTAAAATTTCACACCAGTAGTTGAGCAAAATTGAATACACGACTTCACTGTATTTGTGAGCATCCTCCTTCTCAAGCCCGGGTTAAATGTCGCTGCTGGGTGAAAAGCAGTGGCTGGGGTTGCTTTGTTCACCCTCCAGTGCCTGTCCCTCCTGTGCCCCCCATCCCACTGTCCCTGCTAAACTCCAGCCCCAAACCCCACCTTTGCTGGGTTTTTATTACCTTTTCCTCACTCTCACACCTGTACCTAAACACGGAGCAGGGGGATGACACAGATGAGGCAGAAATAAAGAAAAGTTATTTAAGTACACGTTAAGAACTTTCTGTGAAAGTAAAACCCTTTTTCTGAGTTCTTTTTTAATGTTTTCCAGGACCAATTCCCTTGTGAGAAGCAGGGAGGGAAGAGGAAACATGTTTGCCTTAGGGAATGAAGACAGAAAAGTCTTTTTCAGTATAAATCAGTCTTTTCTCCAGGAACTATTTCAAGGTGTTGATGATGGGACTTGGTGAGCTTTAAGGTCTTTTCCAGCCTTAATGATTCTATGATTCTACGCAAAATCAATGTATTTTGTGCTGGCTGAGTAGCTTTTGCTAGGAATTATTTTGAGAAATAATGAGATTTAATTCAGTCTAAGTCATTAAGAGATAGAGCGGGCAACCAGTCGTGCAATATTTACATGTAGGCTCTCTGGGCAGTGATTTGTCCATCTGAAATAATCAAATTTATTGGAATCCTGACGTGACCTCAGTCACAGAAAACAGCTGCAATAACAATTAGCAAAGACTTCATTTCTCCTCTTATCCGAACTTTAGTCATTTATTATTAGAGCTGGGTAGTACTACTTTAGAAACCTTAATCTTTCCCCTTGCAGCCTTAATTGTTCAAAGGTGTGATTTCCCAAAGTGTTTCTGCTTTAACCAGCAAACAATATTTCATACGATGATGATCTATTAATTCTAATTAATACTGAAGGAGATATTGGCAGGGCCTTCAGAGTTTCTCCTCCATCTTTAAAGAAAGGCCTGGAAAGAGAAGAACCTTGTCTTCACAGTAACAAAGGTAGATATTTCTTGGGTTTTTTGTATTTTTCTGACATTTCTTTGAATGATTCGTTCCATGAGAAGAACTATTTTTTTTATTTACTTCCACTCCACAGTGGTGATAAACAGTGTCCAGCTGTGGAGGAATGGAAGGAATCAAGATGAACAACAGTTTGTTGTTTACAAGAATCAAATTCACTTCCAAGGGTACCAAAGTGTCCCTTGGTTGTTTCAAAACGCAGGGCAGAAACGATCCGAAAGGTGCTGCACTAATTATGGATGGTCATTAAAAGCTGCTTGAATAAGAAGCAAGGGAACCCTCTTAAATAAAAATATTATCACTGATCTGCAGAAATAAATTGCAGGACTCAGGTCGGAGAGGTCCATGGAGAACCGGCTCCCATGGGAGGGACCCCAGGCTGGAGCAGGGAAGGATCCTGCTCCAGTCCCTGAGGAGACAGAAGCAAAGGGCAAGGAACTGACCAGCTGACCATGGCCCCTTCTCTCTGTCCCCCCTGTCCAGGTCAGGGAGTGATGGAGCAGCTTTGGTGGATCCCTGGGCTGTGGTACAGCATCAATCCATGGAATGTGTTGTCCCACAGAATAACCTGGATGTGCTGAGAGCAACCCTTCTCCATGCTGCTAAAGAGGAGGTTTGAGTCTTGCCCTGGGTGCCCCAGGTGTTGCAGCTGATGGGATTAAGGTTTTACTTTTTAATATTTTTCATTAAGTTTAGCAAGGAAATTTCTGTGGGAGCAAATCCACTGAGTTGGTGCCCCACGGGCTGGACACTTCCCAACATGCCCTGATCCCAGGGAATGTGTTTGCAGGTAAACTCATCACCTTCCAGTCCAGGCACAGGAATCTTTTCTTCATAGAATCCCACATTTGGCTTGGAGGGACCCCAAAGCCCATCCAGTGCCACCCCTGCCATGGCAGGGACACCTCCCACTGTCCCAGGTTGCTCCCAGCCCCAATGTCCAGCCTGGCCTTGGGCACTGCCAGGGATCCAGGGGCAGCCACAGCTGCTCTGGGCACCCTGTGCCAGGGCCTGCCCACCCTCCCAGGGAACAATTCCTTCCCAATATCCCATCCAAATCTCTCCTCTTCCTTCAGCCTTGCCCATTTGAGTATGAATTTACAGCCCATGTATGAGAAAAGCGGAGCAAACTTCACTAAAAGCCCACCAAAATCCAAGTGATGAATAATCTCCATTTGAGAAAACTGCATGTTCTCTGTCAATCATCTAAAGGACAAGGCAGAAGAACTAAAAAAGGACAGAGAGATTTGTTATTTTGTTTATTTAAGTAGCTCTCATAAACTTGGGTAATAAAGCACTGACTGCAGTTTAAGGATCTATGAAAAATTGATGACAGTTGAAATTTTGTTGTTTATTATTGACTTATTGCTTGTAAGATTTATATTATTTAAATTGTTTATATAAATATAAGTCAGTTAATACATCTAATATTGCCAAACTAGAGAATTTGCTAAAAAATAAGTTTAAGTGCACAGCCTGCTTCAGTTAATATCTTTCCATAGTAATTAACAAAAAGTGTGTGGAATGCCCATTTTAAATTGCAAGCTGAGGCATTCGGGGAGGTAAATTTGCAATGTACGAGTGACTGGGTAAAAGAAACTTGCTTCTAAATATCATCCCTCTCTATTTGGCAGTGCTGACTGTTATTGTTGTACTCATGGCTTGCCCAAATGCGCCACACAAAACTTTTTTGTGGCTGGGATTGTTTTTTTTTTTTTTAATCGAATATCATCTGGCTTCCTAAGGAAATCCTAGCGGTAGCCCCTGACCCAAATGTACATCAAGAGCTGTTCCCCCATGGCCCTGGCCTATTTATTGCTTTCCTAACTGCTCCGGTTCAAACAGGAGCTCAGAACAAAATGGAAAATGAGCTTGGGGTCTGTTCCTAGTCCCAATTTGTTCACTTCCAGAAGCACTACCCAATTTAGCGCGGCTGCTCAGGAGAGGGCAGAGGCTGGAATGACAGGGATGCAGCAGGGCAGGGCTGGGCTGTGCTGGCAAAACAGCACGGAAGAGCCTCCCCAGCACTGGGTAATTCCTCAGCTGTGACAATTAGCAGGAGAAACTGGAAGAGGCAAAAAGAAGAAAAAAAAAGGTTGTTTTTAATAGTCCCTGCTCAAAACGCGCGTAGTTAAATCCGTCATGAGCCCTGGCAGCAAGGCAGGTTATTCCTGAGGGTTAAATATCAATTTATTGCTGTTTATCAAGGTGCTGCTGGGTTATAAAGGTGGAGAACACCTGATCAGAGGTGCGTTTTATCAGGAAAAACATTTGTCCCTTGTGCTGGAGGAAGTCCTTGTCCTGTGCATAATTAGGGGCTTTAGTGCTTAGAGAAAAGGTTTGTGGTGGAAACAATGCCCCAGGTTTGTTGATTAACTGGTTGCCCAGAATGGAAAGATGTATTTTATTTTATTTTATTTCATTTCTTTATTACTTTATTTGACTTTATTTTACTTTATCTTATTTTACTTTACTTTATTTTATTTTATATTATTTTAT
>VZRQ01006964.1:93045-122261 GCA_013397975.1 Machaerirhynchus nigripectus
AAGAAGAAGAAGAAGAAGAAGAAGAAGAAGAAGAAGAGCAGGGGAACACCCAAAATCCTCCATCTTAAGTCTTTTATCTTTATTCTAAAAACCCTAAAATCTACCTTTTTACCTTGCAACACACCAAACCACTACTTATTTTTAAACTCTGGTGTTTTGCAATGTTTCTCGCAGTGTTGGTAATTTCTCCCATGGACTAAGATCAAAACCACCTTCATTCTTGGCTTCTGGCCAGGGTCTGGGACCCCCTCGCTGGGGCTCTGGGGCTCCCTGACCTGCCAGGGCTGCCAGAGGCATGCCTTGGACTCCAACAACCTGCCATGCACCAAGTACCCGAAGATTTTACATCTTTTCGTGCTCCTTGACACTTTCCAGGTGGAATTTCAACTTCTGCTTCAGGTGCTGCTTCCCATCCTGCTGCTGCTTTCCCTGCCTTTCTGTGGGAATCTCTTCCGATGAGGATATCATCTACACTGGGACAGTTCCACACCTTGGGGGAGTGAGAAATCTGTAAAAATTCTGCAAGTGCAGCACGAGCTGGGTGCATATTTACTCCCCTGAGGTATTTTGGATCCTTCCCCACAAGCAAACTGTGCTTTATCCTATTCAGGGAGCCAGGAAATCCGTCCCAAACATCCAGGGCAGCCCCCCAAGCGTGAGCAGCCCCTGGATCAGCGTCACCACCTGGGCAATTTTTGGAACAGCAGCGGCTAAAGGTGCAGAATTAGCATTTAATTGCTGGTAATTAACTGCAAAATGCCGCCGCCCAGCTGCCTTTTTCACCGGCTGCTCTGGGGAATTACCAGGAACTCTCTCAATGATGCTTTTTTTCCCCAAATCCACCACCACCCCGGCAGTCCCGGTAAGTGCCGCTGTTGCCGCGGGGCGCTGGTTTACAGGAGGGATTTTAGCTTGGATTCGTGTCTCTAAAAGGCTGATAAATTCTTCTAAATCACCATTTTATTTGTATCCCCAGCAGCCCAGTGGAACTCCACAGTTCCCTCTGAAAGTTCCCAGCTTTGCCCACAAAATCCATCAAATCCTAAAAAGGTTTATTTGGGCAGCCCCAACAAATATTTCAACCCTTTTTTAACTGATTTTCCCCCAAAATCCAGACAGGAATTTTTACTGTTGGAGCTTTTATGGAGTCGCAAGAGAGTTGATTTTAGTCCTCATAATCTTCCATCCTGGCCACAATTCAGGTCGCTGGCTGTCTTGGGAAGTTTGATGATAAAAATAATGTTCCATTTGGGTTATTCAGGCAAGAAAAAGAAATTTCCAAGGGGCATCCCCAACAGCCCAAACTCCTGGGAACAAACGGTGTTTCTGGTAAGTCAGAGCTTAATTCAGGTGCTGTTTACCAAGGCCAAGCCTAAGGAGAATTTCTGAGATCACAGAGTGGCCAAGGAGGGCTGAGGGGATGCCCCACCACAGATAAACCTGTCAATAATATGAAAAACATGACATTTATTATTTCGAGCTGCATTAAGCTGTGTGACAGCAGATCAAACTCTTCTAAATGAGTCTCTCCAGCCTTGCAAAGCCACTGCCTTCTGCCTCTTAGGCTCGGGTGAAATGCGAGTTTGAGAGGTGCCGGTATTTGTGTGTGTGATCCACAGTGGGACTGGGAAAAGAGGGATGGACACAGCGTCTGTCTCTGGGAAAACAACCACCAGAAAAAGGAATCCGGTGGTTTTTCCCAAGCTCTCACAATTTACACATTTAAACAAGTGGTACTTAGCCCATTTCCAGGCTGAATGATGAATCACAGTCTTCTGGGAGTGCTGGCTTGTACACCTGTGAAATTGGAATTAGCGCAGGCTTGAAAATAAGCTGGCTTTTAATGCTCTCCTCGTTTCCTTCTTCCTAAAGTCTGAAGAGAAAGGTCTTGCCTGCGTGTAAAAACTGCAGTGTTATAAATAATTTGTTGTGTCCCTTTTGAGACTGCAAAAATGGAAATGTTTGCTTTCAGCAGAGTTGGTTTGCTGTCAGCTGCGTGTGATAGCTGTCCAGATAAAAATATGAGCTAATATATTTTGACATATTTCCTCAGAATGTGTGTGACATCAGCTGGCTGTTGCTATCTTAGCCAGTGTCAGAGTGATGTCACGCAGCCACTTGATTTTAAAGGAATTAAAGGTGAAATATGGCCCCTCTGTAGGTTGTGGTGCTGTGTTGAAGCTGTACAGCCACATTCCTTTACTATCAGCTTAAAAGTATTTCAAGTTTTGTTGCAGTAGCAGAAATTCTAGTGCCCAGTAGATGGGAGACACAAAACACAGCCCAAACCAGGCTCTTCTTCAAGATATTTGTCGTTGCATGCTTCGTAATTTCAATTTATATTTGCTGTCTAACCTGGTTTTCTACAGTCCTGACATTCCCAAGTGCAGCCATGGATTATTCCTCTGACTGATTCATGGAGGAATAAATTACTTAATTAATGCTTCTGCATCTTTTCTGCACTTAAGGCAAGACGAGGGGAATGTGCAACAGGTGACCTCAGTGCCTTAAAACCTGACGTAAATATAAAACCATGAAAATGATCTCACTTCTTCAGAGATCTGCCCAATTCGTGTTGGGAGTGTGCTTGGCATTTCTTCCTTTGTCCAGCTCTGAATTTCCAGGTAAGGGAGTTATTCCTTGGATGAAATAACAGCGATTTTGGCTGGTTCAGACCCCTCAGAATGATATCCAGATACAAACAAAACCAACCAAAAATTCAGGCCAAACTGATCATGTTTGTATTTGACCTCCTCTTCATGGAGCCACAAATCTGCTTCAATTTTAAAATTCCCCTACAATTTAAATTTCAATAAATTTCAATAAAATTTCTATTTTAAAATTCCCCTAAAATATCTGTTAAGGCCAGAGCTGTGATTTCTAATTTTGCCATGGCCTCTGAGCTTTCTTTTGGCCACCTCCCACAGCCCCAGCTCTGAGGAGCTCCTCACTGCCATGTCCCAACCTCAGGGATCCAAGTCTCACGCTTCTTTCCACGTCCTAATTCCATGGGCTCCAAAGAAACGAGTCTGTAATGACTGAGCCACACCAAATTCCTTGACTTTCCTTAAAAGTCCACTTTTAGAAGCCTGTGACAGTCACAGCACTGTGCTCTGGAACTCTAAATATCCAGGGAGATGCACCCTTTGTAATTTATAGTGGGTGCAATCGCTTATTTAATGGAGATTTAATTAGACAGAAGCCGAGGCCACATGGACACACTTCCATAACCAACAGAAAGGCTGGAAAAGATGAGAAATCCCCATTTTGTAAGTCTGGTAAAAGACAACTCTTCTGGCAGATGCTGCAGAATACCAGCAAGCATCACATGAACAGTGAGTTGTCAGTAGAAGGAAGAAGAGTTCTCTGATTTATTTTGTTCTCCAAGGTTCCAACCTGAGCTTCACTTGGAATAACTAAAACTGGAGGGTTTACGAATTTAAACGCCAAAGAAGAGCCTGAGTTAATCTTTTAAAAATGTGTTTATTTGTACATTGTTTCTTATCGCTGGACTGAACCCAAAATTTGCTCAAAGTGGTCGTTTCAGCCGTGACCGAGTGAGAAAACCAGAGAGAGGCCCATGTGCTCTGGCAAAGGTCTCCCAGCCTTCCTGCTCCAAGAAGGAAACCCCACGGACTGAGTCTCACCCTGGAAAAGTGTGGGGAGGGCGGAATTCCGAGGTTGCTCCCCCAGCTGGGCTCTGCTGGGGAGCTCCAGGAGTGCAGGGATGGCACATGACCGAGGGACACTGGTGGGTGGGCCCTGGCCTAGGAGGGACATCAGGAGGAATTTTGTCACAGAAAGGGGGGTCAGGCCTTGGGAGAGGCTGCCCAGGGAGGTTTGGAGTCCCCACCCCTGGAGGTATCCAAGGAGGTGGCACTCTAGGATGGGGGTGAGGTGGGATCGGGCACAGATTGAACTCAACGATCGTGGAGGGTTTTGCAGCCTCAGGGATTTTGTGATTCTGAGACTGTGATTCCTTCTTCCCTTCCCTTCCCTTCCCTTCCCTTCCCTTCCCTTCCCTTCCCTCCTTCCTCCCCTCCCCAATTTTGAGGAATTCATGCCCCAAATCCCACTGTTTAGCTCAGACCTGGGTCTCTGCAGTCCCGTGAAGGCAGGAGGAGCCCTTGGCATGTGATGAGCCCTGGCCATTCCCACTGGGACCCCTGCCCACCCCACAGCCCGGCCCTTCTGCTCAGGTATTGATTAGCAAAACAAGCTCATCACACAATTGCAGAATTTAATTTTGATCAGCTTTGTCTTCCCCCAAGGAAAATTCCCACTCATCTTTTTTCCCCCTTTACAGGCACTATTTGAGTTCTGGTGTTCTGGATTTTACTAGTGACCATCTGGTATTTTGTAGACACTTCACTGGTGCTGGATATTGATTTCTCTAACGATTCCTGGGCAACCCAGATCTAATTATTTGGAATTTTTTTACTGTTTTTAAAGTAGATTAGATACTATTTTTGCTGTTGGCTCTGCTGATTTGCTTTTTCCTCCACGGCAAAAATAGACCATGCCTAAAATGAAATAACTGGGCTCTTCAGTTGCATTTTTTTTTTAAAGAAACTTCAAAATGAGTCAAGTTCTTGCCGTGCCATGGAGGCTGTGGTTTTATTTGTCGTGCTAAGCAGGCACCTCGTGTGTTTTATGGAGAATTGTGGCTTCCAGGGGATTTCTCAGCTCACCTGATGAGTGAGGACACGGCGTGGAGGGATCCCCGCGGGGTCACACCCCCGCAGGGTGACAACGTTCCTGTGCTCCGGGCCCTGCTCCGAGGGCTGACACTGAGGTCCAGGCTGCAGCCCCAGAGCGGTGGCCAGGGAGCCCCTGGAGCAATTCTCCAGTCTCACCTCCAGCTGGGAAGCAGCAGAGCAGCACAAAGACTCTGGAAGGTAGGAGCCATCCCGGTTCTGGGGGGTTTGCAGATATTTCCTGGAGCCTGAGGTTGGCCCTTCTGTTACTTTGGGCTTACCAAGACTCTCCCAGGCTGCCCTTGGTTATAAAGACCATGGAGGTGCTCAGAGGGACAGGCTGAGACACGGGCACCCAGCACGGGGTGTGCGGCTGCTGGAGCAAACCCGAGGAGGCCACGGAGCTGCTCCAAGGGCTGGGGCATCTCTGCTCTGGAGCCAGGCTGGGAGAGCTGGGGGTGCTCACCTGGAGAGGAGAAGGCTCCAGGGAGACCTCAGAGCCCTTCCAGTGCCTAAAGGGGCTCCAGGAGAGCTGGAGAGGGACTGGGGACAAGGGATGGAGGGACAGGACACAGGGAATGGGTTTAAGCTGAAAGTGGGGAGGTTTAGATGGGATATTGGGCAGGAATTGTTCCCTGGGAGGGTGGGCAGGCCCTGGCACAGGGTGCCCAGAGCAGCTGTGGCTGCCCCTGGATCCCTGGCAGTGCCCAAGGCCAGGCTGGACACTGGGGCTGGGAGCAGCCTGGGACAGTGGGAGCTGTCCCTGCCCATGGCAAGGATGATCTTTAAGACCCCTTCCCACCCAAACCATTCCATGATTCCATGATAGAGGAAGCCCAGCTGGCTCTTGTAACTCCTGCTCAGGTGTGGAACAGCCTCTGGGGCCTACTTGTATCTCACAATAGGAGAAAAGATCCCAAAAACCTCTGGAAAAACCCCTATTTTTTGTCAAAACTTCCTCCTGCATCCTGTTCTAGTGTTTATAGCAGTTCTGTTTTACCATCCCTACACCAATATTGAAGTTTAATGTCAATATTAGTATGAGGTGTCTGGGAGGGTTTGGAAAACAGGAATCAGAGCGATCAAATATTTCATTTATGCGCGGTAAATTTTTAAAGTCTCCCCCGTGTTTTGATGGAAAATGCATATTCCTGAACAATTTACTTCCCAAAGTCTGTCTGTGATGTCAGATTTATCAGGGACCTGCCGTGGGATGAGGGGAATGTGGCAGTGCAGTTGAAAGGTCTCTGCTGTTCCGGGCTTCCTGTGTTAAAAGCAACAATAATTCCCAACCCTGGGCAGGGAGTGGTGCATGTCTGGAGCAATGAACGGTGAGGAAATGGGATGATATTCCCTGATCCTTTAAAACTCCCCCCCTGGCACGCCCCCGGGGCTCCTGGCTGCTGCTGCTGCCGCCCCGGGAGCTGCTCTCAGCGCTCCAGGGTTTCAGCTTTTCCAGGGAAATTCTCTTGCTCCTTCTCTTGGGAACGCAGAGCAACCCCCCCATGTAAATAATAATAATAATATTAATAACAACAACGACAAAAACAATATTAATAATTAATAATTGTACTAATATTTCGTAATTAATAGCTCCTAGGTTTTTATTTCTAAGGCAACGTTTTCCCTCCTTTTCCTTTGAAACAGAATGTTCTAAGAGTAATAATGCGAAAATGAAATAACCCACCTCCCTTTAGAGACAAACTTGCTTATTCTTAGTATTTTTTTTCAGTTTAATGGCAAATAAAGTGTGTGTCCTTAATTACTCTTAATTCCTAATTAATGTCAAATAGCATTCTTTTCACCTCCAGGTTAAGAATTCCACTGTTGGAGGCTTGAAAGCTTTGGTGATCATCTTTTACACAAATAATCCCTTTAAAATATCACAATAGTTGCTGTTAAATCCTAGGAAGTGCCGGATTATTACATTTTTTAAAAAAAATTCAGAGTATTTAAGAGTGTATTCTGTTCATTTCTCCTTGAAACTGGAGTTTCGGACAGTGTAGAATGACAGAGAATTGCAGCTGGTGCCTCTTTCCATCCCTTCTCCCATATTTCATTTCACACCTTCAGAAACTGAGCCAAATTCCAGGACAGCTTGAGCTGGTTTTGCCAAAGCCTTCCTTGTGGATCTGGCAGTGACCACTTGGTTCTCCCCGAAAATCTGCTTTGTGCAGAGCAGCCTAAATCATTATTTTGGTTTAATACATGTGTTTATGGACAGAACCATGGAATCTGGGGATGGTTTGGGTTGGAAGGGAACTTAGAATCATCCAAACCCACCCCTGCCATGGGCAGGGACCCCTCCCACTGTCCCAGGCTGCTCCCAGCCCCAGTGTCCAGCCTGGCCTTGGGCACTGCCAGGGATCCAGGGGCAGCCACAGCTGCTCTGGGCACCCTGTGCCAGGGCCTGCCCACCCTCACAGGGAAGGATTTCTTATTTTTTCTTAAATCACCCATATCTGGCCGAAGATGCCATTCCTAATTGAAATGGAAAGGATAAATCTGTTCATGGCAGAAGAAAATGATGGCTCGGATTCCCTCTAGGAAGAGAAGAGCGGGATGGTGAGTGCCAAGCACCTACACCCCAGGCTGGAGCTCATCCCCTGCTTTCAGGATTCATGGTTTGTTTCATCCAGGACCATGCCTGTTGTCAGCAGGAAATAAATAAGCTGATAATGGATTTTTCCTGGGCGGGCAGGCAGGGATTTGCAGTCCTGCATCCCACGTGGCAGCAGGGAGCGCTGCAGTCACACGCGGCCTTGCGCTGGCTGTGCTCGTGTCACTCCTGCTGCTCCTCAGAAGCAGCTGCCACTAAAGAAAACAACTCAGTCAGTGTCATTGTCACCGTTTCTATAGAAAAGGCTCTACATTTGGACTGGAACCACACCTCTTCACCTGAGCTGTCCCACTCACATCCCAGGAGAGTCCAAGGCTCTCGTTTGGGTCCCAGTTTGAAGGGTCATCAGAGAGTTGCCTTTAACCCTGCTAATCTTCCATCCTGGCCACAATTTGGCTCAGGAACTTCCTTTGAAACTTTGATAACAAAAGTATTGTTCCCCTTGGTTTGTTATCCAGGTAAGAAAAATCAGTTTTTGAGGCTGTTGTTTGAAAACCTGGAGCTGGTTCCCCAGCCTGAGTTCCATAGGAACGCCACCTCCTCTTTATTTTATTCTTTTCTCCAGCTGAACCATGACTCTTTTGGTGTGGAAAACATCACTCCTGGTTTATTCCTTCCCTCAGATAACTCCAAAGCACACGGATAAGCATTGAACCTGCCACTGGTGCCCTTTCCTGCCAAGGTTGTTCGCTGGCACAGGGAGCAGCAGTTTGTGATTAATCAAAGTGTTCATTAGAGCCGTTTATTTGCCACGGGAGCACCAAGGAGGTGGTGATTGGAGGTGGTGGCAGTGACATTGCGTGAGCAGGATCCCTGTCCAAGGGCTGCAGCATAATTATGGGGCTGCTCTCATTTGCATATTGCCAGGATGCTGCCAGTAAATATTAATGGATTACTTTTTGTTCATTGAGCCTGTGTTTTTGAAAGATGCCTAAAAACAAAAAGATCATATCTGTATGTTGTTTTTTAATTTATTTTCACCTTTTTGTCTCCTTTGGAGACCCCTGGTGTATCAGCACTTTGTTTACCACAAATTAAACCTTAGCTGATTGTTTACCAGGCTGAAGACCCTTGTGCATTACTCCAGCACTTTCCCTTTTTTTAATAATCACAACCTGGGATTCATTTGCAAGAGGCCCTAATCTGCATGAGAATTATACAATTAACTTTTGATTAACCGCCTAGTTCTTTTGGAAACCGCGGTGTATAGGATACTCTGCATTTAAATAATTTTCCTTAAATTGGGAGCAGGCCTTTCATTAAAGCGGCGAGTTTGACTAAACAACAACATTTGGAGATAATCAGGGTCAAGACAATAGGCAAGGCTGCAAGGCTAGAATGTCATCTTTAAATATAACAGCTGAGATAAAGGCACCCAGATTGTGCCTTATCGAAACACAAAAAATCAAAGCTCTCTCTTGTCTGTGGCAAAATACCAGGCCCTGGTGTTTAGGGCGCCCATTGTTTGGGCCTGGGAGTGTTGCAGGATTTGCATTCAGAGAGCCGGGTCTAACACACATTACATCACGTAGGGTACTTATCTCGGAGTCTGACAATAATTATCAGGAAGAATATACTCAGAATGACTTTTTTGTGATTTTTATGCATCCCCAACACAAGGAAAGGGAGATAACAGCATTATGAAAAAGGGGAGAGTCTCCAAAGGCTCTCCCTGGAGCTGCGTTCTTCGATTAAATTTGCTATGCCACTCTGGTGTGCTGAACAAGTGGAAAGAAAGACTATGAGGCTTTTATAGAGGGTAATAATAGTCCTGAACACAGCCCTTACCAAAAGATAAGATCCATTGTCAAAACAAACAAAAGGAGCGGTATTAAACACCACTGGAAGAATATCTATGAGCAAAGTTTGAAATCCTTGCCTTTTTCTTGTACCTTGAACCTGGCTCTGTGGCGTGGCCATCTTCTCACCGGGCACCTTTGCCAGCCCGGAGGCTTCCACTGGGGCTTTTCCCTCTGTCCTGCTCCGAGGGGGGTTGTGGTGGGATCTATCCGTGGTTCCAGGGAAGCCAGGGAAGAGACCTAAACCATCCCAGCCCAAGTTTGGTGTCTTTTCTGCAGGTTTTTTTTGGCATGTTTGTTGACAATGGAGAATTTTGCTCCTGCAGTGTCTTTGCTGAGGGGTGCTGTAAAAATTTAGTGCTCATTTTTCACAGGATGATTGTGGCCTTGCATCAAAGCTCATCTCCAGCTCAGGAGACTTGAGGGTGATGTTCACCTCAATCTACCTTGACTGATTTGCAAGAGCCTGGAGTGACAGGACAAGAGGGAATGGTTTCCCACTGCCAGAGGGCAGGGATGGACGGGATACTGGGAAGGAATTGTTCCCTGGGAGGGTGGGCAGGCCCTGGCACAGGGTGCCCAGAGCAGCTGTGGCTGCCCCTGGATCCCTGGCAGTGCCCAAGGCCAGGCTGGACACTGGGGCTGGGAGCAGCCTGGGACAGTGGGAGCTGTCCCTGCCCGTGGAATGGGTTGGGTTTTAAGATTCCTCCCAACCCAAACCCCTCTGTGATTCAAGAAAATACACCAGAAAACATCTGAGGCGTTTCTCAGCATCCTCCCTCAGTCTCGGAATGCTGCCAACACCCTCCTAAAGGCGCAGGAGAACTTTTCCTGGGCCTGTGCCTTTTGCATGCCCCGGGCTCTCGGGAGACGTGTGAGTCCATGAAATGTGAGTTTGCAGGAGGAGCAGCTCAGCCAGTGCCGTCTCTGCAGGTGCTGGAGCAGCCAGGGCTGAGCAGATCTGAGCCTGGCTGCTGCACCTGCTTCTCCTTCTGCTGCCCCCCACCCACTCCTCAGGGCTGTCCAGGAGAGCTCCTGGAGCTCTGCTGAATCCCAGCTCCCTGACCTGGGGACTGGTCAGCTCCTCTCGGGGAGCGACCGGTGGGGAAGGGCTGGACAGGAGGCGGAGGGCGGAGTGTGGGAGCGTGGTGGAGCCCAGGGAAGGGAATGATTCATCTGGCACCTCAAAGTTCAGAAGTTCAGCCCTGGGGAAGCTCTGGTGCCTCAGATCAGTATCTTCATAAAGGTGTGACCATTTCAAATCTTTGTTTCACCCTCCTCCTTTTTTTTTTTTTTTTTCCCTTTCTCTCCTTACTCCTTTTCCTAAGCTTTTATTGCTTTCAGGGGACCCCATTCTTCTCCTAAATTGAATCCAGGTCTTGCTTCTGTTCCCTTCCTGCTTGTTTTGCCCATTTCCCTCCCAGCAGGCGCCGCACCTTTTTGTTCCTGCACTGGTGAGTCACTCGTGGTATTCAATCCTTCATTAGAATGTTCTCCATGCCAGTGACAGCGTGTCTCATAATGCCCCCAGGAATCCAGGTGAGTCCCCCAGATCATGTCTGAAAAATAAGACTGTTAAAAGAAAAATGTCCTCTGCGGCCCTGTATTTGGCTGCTGCTTTTTTTAAAGTCTGGGGCCCTTTTTTTGTTTTGTTTTGTTTTGTTTTGTTTTTTTTTTAATCTTATGAGTACTTAAAGGAAAAAAAAAAAAAACCAGGCAAAAGGAAGGAATGTGAGAAGCACAAAAGCCCAGCTTTGTGAGTAATGTGAAGCATCACGGGGCTTGTGATTAAATCTGTATATAACATTTGAATGGAGCAGGAGGAGATACTTTATTTCCTGAGTAAATCAAAGTGCTCTGATATGGAATAAACTGCAAGGCTGTATTTATGGGCTCACACCCACTCCAGGGCACAGCAGCCACCAGCAGCAGCCCTGAAGTCCAAGGGTTTCTTTGATTTGGGGTGTGGGGTGGGTGGTGATGAGGGACCTGTCAGTGCTCCCCAAGCTGTTTCCTCAGCTGATCTCACAAGGCTGATGAGTGATGTCCCAGCTTTGCATTTATGGATAGATTACTGAGAGGCCCTCGACTGACACAATCTGGCTGAAAGGGACATCCCACACCACGGAACAACCTGCCCAGTATGTAAACTGGGGAGAGCTGGGTGGGAGCCACCAGTTGTGGCAGGGAGATGGGCTGGGGAATGGTCAGTGGGTGCTGAGAAATTGTGTTGGGCACCACTTGTTTCTCTTGGAATTTGTTACTCTTTCTCCCTCTCCTTGTAATTTCTAGTATTATTATCACACTCCTAATAATAATAATAATAGTAGTGGTAGTAATAATTGTTGTTGTTGATGTTAAAGGAGAAGCCACTGTGTGAGCATTCTCACACAAACCAAGGATTCACCATCTCTGGGAGTGCTCAAAACACCTCTGGATGTGGCACTCAAGGACGTGTTTGAGCAGTGAACACCTGAAACCCTTCCATGGGGGCCTCATCAGACTCAAGTCTCTGCCACCAAACGAACATCCCACGGCAGTGCCGGGGTGTGCTCTCTTTTTTTTGGAAGAATATGACAAACTTTGCTTTCCTTTGTGCTACCAACAGTGGCTGGAATCCCAAATCAGTCTGACTGGAAAGGATTGCTCAGCTCTGTTCCTGATTCCCACCTGTGTTTCCTAGGAGGAGCTCCTTTCTTTCCCTGCAGACTCCCAGGGTCACCCAGACTTCTTGAAGCATTTGCTTTCAGTGAGATCAGCCAGCTCAGAGTTTTAATTGGCTGTATCTTTGCAGGACTGAAACAACTCTGCTGAGCTGCCAGTAGTGATTTCATGCTTGTCACGAACTCTGAACACTCCTTAAACCAAGCTCCAACTTCAGCTGATGCTCCTCAAGACCTGGCGGACAGCAGCGATGCTTCTCCTGCTTCCAGACAATGCCTCCCTTCGTTCCTGAGCCTAAAGCAAGAAGGTAAAAACCAACATCTTGCACAGAAAAAAAAGAGATGCTCACTTATTTCCTGGCAGAGTGGCGAGGCCTTTGGGGGATCCTGAAAGCATCTGCAGCCGGAAGGGATGAGAGAGGGAGCAGAGGAGCCCCTCCACGTGACAGAGCCTGGCAGGCCGAGCCGGGCATTATCACGTTTTACAAAGCTCTTGCAGCAAGCAGGAGGGGAAGCAGAAAACCTTGGAGATCTGACAGGAGCTGTGATTTGCAAACACATCATTTAAACGGGAGCGTTCCCAGGAATTTCGGCTCCTCGCCCCACACTAACAACCGGCAGTGTCCCGGGGTGTCCTTTCCATGGACAGAGCCATGTTTTGGTCTCCCACTGTCTGACATTCCTTCTCCTGCACGTGGCTGATTTATGAGCTTCCCTTCTCCCCGCCTGTGCCTGACAGCAGCACCTGGGCAGGGAGCAGGGAAGAACAAGGCGACTGCTGGGCTCCTGAGGAGCAGGAGCAGCTGCTCCGGCGGTGGATGCGAGGCTGGGCTGTCCAGAGATCTCCTGATGCTGCTCCCAGCAAACCAGGCAGGCCGTGGGTGACAGAATTCCCATTAATTTGATATCATGGAAGCACCTGGGTTAGCTCCCTGTTACTGGACGGGTGTGAATTTACGGTTTTATTCTCGCCCATAGAGCAACGTGGAGTTTGTTTCCTCTGTCACACCTTCCTGGGGCAGGGAAAGCAGGGGAGGGACACACCTGGGAATTGGGAATGCATTGCCTTCCTGAAAGTCCAAACTTAATGTATAAACTTAAGTATTTCACCTTATAAACCATCCACTGGCATCCTCTCCTAATTAGGGATTTTAAACGGCCTTTCTTGCTAATACTTGTAATATTTTTCCCCATACTTGTCTATGTTTTTTTCCCCAGGAAATTTACAGAAAATCTTGGAGATCTGTGGTTTAATCTAAATATACTTAAATTGGCATTTTCACAAGGTTTTCTGCTCTTTACCCTGCATTAATAACCAGGAACACAACTGTTGTGTGTGGGAGCAGGGTAGCAGGGCTTATTTGCAGCTTTTGGAATTACCACATCCAGGTATAAGGCTGTAAGAAAATAACATTTTTTACTGATAAAAATCAAAGTTTCATGGCCACATTTGCAAGTAATAGCACAGATACTCGTTATCTTCACATCTCTGTCAGCCAAGTCACCGTTAATTGGCTAAAATATTAAAGATGGGTTGTCATCACCTGTGACCACCTCATTTATCGTCCTGGATGACAGGAAAATGAGAATATTGACAGGGCTGACAGCGAATTTGGGAAGGAAGGATCCTTAAGAGGAAAGAGCAAGGTTCCAATTTTGGTCACTTTAAATTAGAAGTTGCAGGAAGAGGTGTCAACAGAGAGAGGGAAAGGCAAGGCTGAACGAAAGGAGACAAACTGGGGAGCAGGGAGGTCGATCTGAGAGTCTTTTGTGCAAAAACTGACACTAAATATCTGTGTGGATAAGCTGCTCCACCCTCACTGCCAGGAGAAGCAGGAGGTCTTTTATGGAATATTCTGGAGAAGAAGGTGAGGGGGATGAAAGAGGAAAATGAAACTGAAGGGGAAGAGAAAGAGAGGCAGAAATTTCCAGAACGGCTCAGGAATCCCGAGGTTTAGTCACAGGGTGAGGAAAGGCTGCTGGAATTGGGTTGAAATTCAGGTGAGGATGGGCAGAACTGGAGAACTGCCCTGGATTCCCCTGAGGAAGGAGCTTTTCTCACTGCTGTGCCTCAGGCTTGTCCTGACCTGAGCCATTCTGGGCCCTGGTTCAGATTAACCCACAAGGCAAACCGTGCATTTTTATAACGTGGGAATAGAAGCTTCCAGCTGTTGCTCTGGGTGGATTGGACAACCTCAGCCACCCCTTCCAACCTCCGTTACTCTCTCTCATTGACACCAAAAATATCAGTGCATGGGAAGGGTGTTTGCAATACTCAGCAGCTTCTGAGCCATTCTCATACAGAATTTTGTTGATTTGTTCGCCTGTTTGGTTTTTTTAAGGCAAACTCTCTTTCTGTGCAGGGCAGTGGGATATCTGTGGATACATTCAGAAATGGATTCAGGAAAAACCCTTCAGTGTCCTGTCCAAAGCTGATCTGTGTGGCCCACCGCAGCACAAAGGTGAGGGGTGAGGAATTGCTGCTGCAGTTGTGCAGGTGGGGAAATGGGCTGGGGAAAGGGAGAAGCCCAAGGTCACATCGAGAGCCGGTGGCAGAGCTGGAAGCAGAGCCCAGGCTCTCTCCCCCAATCAATACATGAATAACATCAGTGACCACCTCAGCTCCCTGCAACATTACCTCAGTGAGGATCTCACTTGTTAAAAACCTCGTGTGATTAATCAGCGCTGCTGGGAGCAGCACTGCAGGCTCAGCGCTCCCGATCTTGCAATTATTGCTTGATTCTCCCCCAAATGAAAGAGGATGATTAAAGGCACTGATGGCATCAGGAAGATGCTCCTTAGGAAGAGCTAAGGTGGGGTCGAGTCGTATTTTATGCTCTCTCACCTTTCAGCTGTCTTGGCCAGCCCTGGGAAGGGCAGAGAGCAGTGATGTATTTCTGAGTGCTGCCTTTTAGCCCGGCAAAATAACTCCTAAAGGCAATTTGGAGCTGTTACAAGCCCATTGCTTGTGGTGGAGGTGCTGCCAGAGCCACTGAACAATGGCAGATACGGAAAGAAATGATTCCAGAGCATCTGTTTTGCACTGCTCCCAGCGTAGAAGGAGAGAAAAGCAAATGAGTTGACAGATTCGGTGCTGAGCAGAAGTTATTGGTGAGTGGCTGAATTCACAGCGCTCGTTTCTTTTGGCATCGTCTTGTTTTTGACCTCCTGAGTCAGAAGAGCCTCATCTCTGGCTGGCACTGAGTGAGAACTCTCCAGTTACACCCCAGGAATGTTAGAGGAGAGCTCCTCGTGCACTATCACATTATTTTTTGCTATCAGCTCAAGGAAATGGACACTTGATTCATCTTCTCACATCTATTGATTCAATCCTCCTTTTAATTCAGCACCGGAGCAGGCCATTAGCCTCCATTCACATTGCACTAAGATAATAGAACCTGATAGCTGCTCTCCTGCTCCATTATGGGAGAGGGATAAAATAGTTTTGTTTCAGTGTGTGAGGAGCTATCGACTCCCTCTGCTGCTTTTACAGCACTCGCTGTCCTGGCTCCTGGATGCCTTAATGGCCTTTCACCAGGTGGGGCATTGATGGGAGCTGCTCTGGGCAGCAGAGATACAGCCTTGGGCAATGCCTTTTGCCCTGAGAAGGGACCCAGCCCTCTGCCTGGAACTTCCACTGAGTGTATTAACGCTTGAGGAAAACAAGCTCCGTCTCTGCCATCAGCATCAATCATCCCTTTCCATTTCCCAGGCTGCAAACCCCGGGAAGGTTTGTGCTGGCCGGGTCCCTCCCTCCACCAGGGCTCCTCCAGGCTGTCCTTCAGCCACACCCAAGCTGCAGCCCAGCTCACTGTGTGCTCAGCACAGACTTGATCAGACCGTCCCCACCGCCTCGTGGAGTGACAACTGCTCATTCATTTCATTTTCATTTTTAAGATTTATTTTATTTTTATTGCCATTTCTTTATCTTTGTTTTCGTAGTTATTTTGATTATTTGTCAGTGTCAGCCTGCCTTGTCTCACCCACACGCAGCTGCTGCCTTAGGGCTCTGCAGGCTCCCAAAGTCATGGAATCACAGATGGTTTGGGCTGGAAGGGACCTAAAATCCCATCCAGTTCCATGGGCAGGGACACCTCCCACTACCCCAGGATGCTCCAAGCCCCATCCAGCCTGGCCTTGGAAACTTCCAGGGATCCAGGGGCAGCCTCAACCTCTCTGGGAAAACTTTAAGTCCTGGGCAGGTACTCAAGAACCCTTTTCTTTCATTCAGAAATCAGTGATATCCTGTTAATTCTCAGTTTGGGATGATCTTCTGAGGAATGTGCAAAGTAGAAAATGAGATGCACAGAGTGGAAATGTTTTTTAAAAATCTCACCCCAGACCTGCCTTTCCCTGTAACAGAGTTGCAGGGATCCATTTCCTGTCTATTTTTTCTCATCCAGGGTAAAATATATCGAATATTCATCATATTTTTTTTGTTGTCACTGAGGGGAAAAAAAAAAGTTTTGTTTTGTGCTAGAATACACTTTAAAAAAAAATTAATACCGTGTGTTAAAAAGTCCTGGTTCTAACTGTTGCTGCCACGGAAAAGGTGCAGCTGAATTAAATTAATCCATGGGAGACTCGTTTGGTTGTGCAGTAACTACCACTGTTCTTTGAAAGGCCGTGCTTTTTTTCCTGAGCTCCTTGTCTGAAAAGGTTTGCCACGTCTTCATGCCAGCACTTGTCACGCTTTAGAAAAATCACAAGCAGCAAAAAGTCAGAATTGTCAGTTCAGAAGACACTGCTTGTTCCACTGGGTAAAAACTGAGGAAGCAACGCCGGCAAACGATCTTTAGGAAAAGAGGGAAAAAAAAAAAACCCCGATGGAAACAGCAGCGGAATGAAGATAAAAAGGGTTGCAGGCTTTATTCTCATTGAAGGTTGGCAACGGGAAAGCTGTTGGAGTAGAAGAAGAATATCTGATAGGTCATCTGTTGTGTAATGAAGAATAGAAGACAAGCGAGGAGAAGCAAGGTGATTCCAAACCTCCGAGGGATGGAAGATCTTGGGGGAGGAACATGAAAGCAATACCTTTATAAACTGACCAAATTTAATTTACCACCAACGAGCCCTGTAAGGCTGCGGGCTGACAAAATCCATTTGTAATGCCATGGGTAAGGCTGAAGTCAGGCATTTTTCTCCTGTGGAATCATTTTATTATGTATTCCTTTCTTTTTGGTGCAGGTTTTCTGATTAAAAACTACCACAAGGTTGTCAAATATTTCCTTGTCCTCTGCTATCTGGGCCGAGTTACCCCACAACTGATCCTACATATCCCTCCTCAACAGGCACGAGAAAAGGGGGAACAAAAGCAGATAAATATGTTGTCATTTAAAATGCACAATTTCCCACAAAATATCCACATGGTTCTGCTCTGGATGCTCCTGGAGAGATGCTGGAGCTCTCAGGATGTTTTGCTGCAATATTTTAAATGCATATTATCAAAGGCATTCCTGATTTCAAGTGGGAAGTCGGGAAATGCTCAGCATGAGGTCCTGAATGCTTTTCCTTTCCTTTGTGGCACACCGAGAGATGTCAAATCTGGATCCTTTTGCTGGGGAGATGTTGGGATGGGATGGGACAGGAGCAGATTGTCACTGGATAATGGGAATGGTTTGGGTACCAACCTCCCCCGGCCAGGCTGGGCTCTCCTTGGCTGTGTGGAGAGAGAAAAATGGGTTTTAAATCAAATTCCTAATTCAGTGGTGGGCACAGTGGTTATGTCACTGGGTCTGAGGTCTGGTAGGAATTTAACAGGCTGGGAGAGCTAGAGCTGTTCAGCCTGGAGAAGAGAAGGCTCCAGGGAGATCTGAGAGAGCTTCCCAGGGCCTAAAGGGGCTCCAGGAGAGCTGGAGAGGGACTGGGGACAAGGCATGGAGGGACAGGACACAGGGAATGGCTTTAAGATGGAAGAAGGTAGATTTGGATTGGATATTGGGCAGGAATTGTTCCCTGGGAGGGGGGGCAGGCCCTGGCACAGGGTGCCCAGAGCAGCTGTGGCTGCCCCTGGATCCCTGGCAGTGCCCAAGGCCAGGCTGGCCACTGGGGCTGGGAGCAGCCTGGGACAGTGGGAGGTGTCCCTGCCATGGCAGGGGGTGGAAGGAGATGATCTTTGAGATCTTTTCTGTCCCAACCCATTCCATGACTCCATGAGTGTGAATTTTCACCCTCTGCCATGGAGCTCTTTGCCCCAGGAGAAGCCCTGGTGTTTCGTGGTACGACTTTAGTTCAGGAGGAGGAAGAAATGACCAAGAACTTCCAGATTCTGTTTTCGAGGCGTGGGATACATCAGCAGGACTCCTCCTTGGTCTTCCACAGCATGGAGAGGGGTGGGCTTGGCATCCTTCACGCTTCCAAGAGCCTCAGCATTTCTTTGAAGGTAAAATGGGTGGAAAAGTGGAGGAGAGGGGAAAGTTTTCTGTTACCAACACCAATGGGCTTTGGAGAGCTGTCTCTCTCTGTGTCTGGTTTCAACCCTGACTTAACTGGTCAGATCTGCAGGAGGAGGAGTCCATCCTCCCTGACCATGGAAAAAATGGCTGGAAAGGGGTTGATTTTAGGGTTAAACAGGGTTAATTTCATAGAGGGATTGAGCTGGAGGGGGGAGCACCTTTAGCACCACAGGTGAGCACGTTTCAGAGCTGCACCTCCAAGATGGAACACAGAAAAATGTCAGGGCTGTGATGTCGTAGTGGCACAGAAAACCCCAAAGTAAAATGAGTCAAAACTGAGCATTTTATTGCATTGTTACCCTGTTTTACAATTAGAATTCTTTGCCAGTAGAGTTTCTCAGCTCATTATAGGAAGCTCTGTGCGTGGACACGCTCATTTTATCTCATCTTGTTTTACAAATCTAATAGAAAAAAAAAACCCAGCTAAATTAGGCTAAACCACTTGATTCCTCTCTGCCCTTTTAAATGCTGCGAAGTAAGAAGATTATGTTACCCCCTTCCCCATAAATCAGGATTAAACTGGAGTTTTCAGGGTTTTGTGCCAACAAAATCCCCAATTTGCTGAGCTCAGATTCTCTAATCTGAAGCCAGAGGCCAGAAGAGGGGATGCACTTCGGAAATGTCAACGGCCACGCTGTGTATTTGGAAGAATTAGGAATTTTTCTTTAAACCACCAGTGCACTATGCCCCCTGCCATGGGAAGAGTGAGTTTCTTATCTCTAGGACCACTTTTCTTTCTCAGTGTGGGGCCTGTTTCCTTGTCTCTCACACACTTGTATTAGAATTGGAAAATTTCACCTGCAGCACAACACGCATCTATTAAAATCCGTGCCAGCCTCCTCATCTCATTCTGAAGAGAATGTGAGTTTTCCTTCGTAAAATTCCAGTGGGCAATGAATTAAAAATGACAACTCTATATACGGAGAAAACAAGAAAATAAAATATACAAAACATTGCTAATGATCAGTTCTTGAAAAATTTACCAGACACATTCTACCCAGGGAGCTAAACTCATTAGCAGAAACTGATAGGAAAGCTGAGAAACTCCAGGATGAGGCTCAGGCACAACATATTCAAATGAAATCTCTTTAGGAGAATAGTTTTGTCTCCTTCCCCGAAATATTTGGCAGCAGCATGTGTTGCCTTTTGAAAAAAAAAGAGGTGTCTGGGAGGTTATGGCATCTTGCTAATCATGTTTGCCTGCTGGGGAGCTCTCCCCTCCTTGCGGAAGGAAAAGACCTAATGATGGGCCAAAGTTTTTCCCTGTTTCATCAGGAGGGTCCTGCTCAGCCACAGCCCACCCCTGGTCCCAGAACAATCCTTGGTGTTGCCTTCTCTGGATCCAAAGGTGAGTGACAGACCTGGGCACGTTCCAAAGTCACCCAGGCCGTCCCTACCCTACTCAGTAACCTGCACTAATTAATGATATCTGGGTGACCTCACTCGATGACATTGGGGACGCTGGGTGACAGCACAGCCCGACCCATCCACGTCCTGCCTGTGGCACTTGAATGCTGGCACCTTCCAGGGGCAGACAATTGTTTCACACCTCATTTGCAAACTAAAGGAGATAGGGAATGAATTAAACTTCCTGCAAACACTCGGGAGGTTTACAGAGAGTCCTATCTCTAAGTCTACTGTACTATTTGCATAAAAGAATTCAGTACCAGTGTAATTATTAATGATAATTCTCAAGTAGTTGTGCTGCTTCAGGATTTTTCAGATTAAGAATGTAATGAATTAGTAATAAAATCCGAACACAAATTTATTCCTAAATACAATTTCCTTCCTGCCTGTGAATCTCCTTGTATTTATTATAAAAGATGTACTTGTTGAAGCCGCTTCCCTCCGGCGGCGTGGTTTAAAGGCTCATGTCTTCGACAAAGTCAAGTTCCTGTCAGCAAACCACTTTAGGAGAAGCTTTCCTGTTCTTTGGGCAGCAAGAGGATGTGACTGATGTGTCCTTAATGGGAAATCTCTTCCAAGCTCCCACCTCATCCTACGTGCAACGCCGGCAGCGCCGAGGAGGGCGAGGACTTGGAGAGCCTGAGCTGCTCCTCTCCTTAATGAAACCCGCAGGGCCCGGCCCAACAGCCCTGCCTAAGTGACAAAGCCAGGCCTGTTCGCCCTTGGCCGTGGTCTGGGCTGGCTGCTCCCATGCTCCTGAGGTAAATCCAGGTAAATCCATTTTGGGAACGGCCTGCCACGGCTCCCCCAGCCGTTAACACGCACCTCCATCTGCTCCCTTTGTGCAGCAACAGGTCTGTGTGTGACACCACAAATCTGCACCTCAGCCACCTCTCCTGGGCTCCAGGGAGTCCCTGGGAGAGACAGGATCAATCCCAGATGCTGGAGAAACGTGGCAGCACTTCGTGGATCACAGCTGGGACAAATAAACCCCAAAGCTTAAGCGTTTGTTGGGCACCACAAGGTAAGTGGCTTCATTTTATGGGGACGTGGTGACACGTTTTAATTTGATTTATTTCCTTTCCAAGCCCATCTCTCGAAATTACTTTCTCTTGGAATAATCATGAAACAATTTTGAGCTGAAGGTTGAAGCCCATCTGCAATGTAAGGAACTCTTCCACTCTCTCATCTTTTCTCCTCAAATTGCTGCCTGCACCTGGAACACTGGTAGAAATGCTGGTACAAATTTAGCAGTTTTGGTGAAAGATGTGTTTTTCCCAGGAAATTATAGGGCTTTGTCATCAGCTCCCAGAGCGGGTTACATCTTCCCGTTGAAAATTTAGGTAATTTTTTGTCTGATTTGATGTTCTGCAAGATTAGAAATAGCAAAGTCTATTGGGTAGTGCAGCAATATCTGGATGTTGTTTTAATTCAGAGCAGAGTTCTGCTTCCCTCTTTCATATCCAGATACAAATACACCTTCCTGGTTTGATGGTGAGATCTCCAAGTCCTATTTTCCCATTTTTCCAGCGGATGTGGTCACTCCATACCCTCTAATCCTCAGCAGGGAACCAACCACCAAGCCCAGTCCTTTCAGGGAAGCTGATGGGGCTGAAATTTTCCATGATCCAAAGAAAAATCCCATTATCTCTCCAGTCTGGGTGCCCTACCCTGTGCTAAAGGACTAGGGGAAAGGTAAACCCCGTGTCCCCTTCACGGTGATCCAGCAGGTGACAACAACCACCTTGGAACTGCCTTGGAATCTGCCAGGGATGAATCCATTCCCCTCTTCCTGCTGTGGCAAGGCCTGCACTTAAATGGGTAAAACATTGCTGAAATATTGATCACTTGGCAGGAGGAAAATCCCAGAGGAAGAAGTACTTTGGTCCTGGAGCGCTCCCAGGGAAAGTTCGCCCTGCCAGGATTGTTTAATGGCATCCCCATGAAAAAGAATTGATGCTTGCTGCAAATGAAGATCTGCCCTTCTCCCGTTTTCATTCCCAGCTCTGGCCTCCAGAGAACCAATTTGCCAAGACATCCTTTTCCTGGTGTTTAAGACCACTGGGGCACGCACGCTTTGCATCAGGATCCCGGGTAATGACGGCTCCGGGAAAATTTCCACCTCGGGATGTATTTTTCCTAGTGATCCCATTTTCTGTTCCGATTCTATTCATATATTTGATGTGAATAGTGGTGGATTCCTGTTTGTTTCAAGCCACACTGGAAAAGTGGAGTTGTTTGTTCCCTAATTCCAGAGGTGAGAGCTACTGGATGTGGAACATCCTAAGGGCAGGCACAAGATGTGCTGTGCTTTAGACTTATAACTGAAGCTCAATTGTCTTTAAAACCACATGAGCAGAGCTGCAGCCCCACATGATTATTTCCCTTTCCTTTCCAGCTGAAGTGCATGGAAAATCCAAATATCCAAACTGTTAATTCCAGGTTCGAGGCTGTAAATGGTTACCTGGAGGAAACACTCCTAGAGCAGCTTTAATTTACACCATGGAGAGTGGGAAACCCAAGATCAGTGGTTAATTTTACTCTAACAATACTCAAAATTCGGAATTCTTTTGAGATGTTGTTTGTAAAAGCAGCAACAAAAGAATCCTGCTTTTCCCCACCATGTGGGATCCAGTCTGGCAGCAGCCCCAGGTCATTTAGGGTCTGCACCCATCACGAACCTCAATATAAAACCCTAAGAGAGGTATCCTAGTTGGATGGAGCAGCCACTCCAACACTTGGAAAAACCTGAGAGTTCACACGTAAAACATGTTAATATTTCGGATCTGGAAAAAGAATTATATTATTTATTGCAGGAACAAGGACGATTTATTAGTTCCTAGAATTTTGCTTCATTAAAATGTAAAAAATACTGAAATTATCTTGAATTTGCTAATGAAGTACTAAAACTGAAAAATAATGGCAAAATGCTGTGATGTTTGGTTAATGGGTTTAGGTAAAAACTTGTCAAGAAACAACATTGAAGGATCCGTTGGTGACAGGATTTGAGTTTCTGGGAAGGGAGGCAGATCCATCTCAGGATAAGACAAGAGGAAGTGGTCTCAAGTTCCACCAGGAGAGGTTTAGGTGGGGTATTAGGAAAAATTCCAGCATAGAAAGGGTTCTCAAATCTTGGCACAGCTGGCCAGGTCTTGCTGGCCAGCCTTTGGTTCTGGGACAGCTGCTCTTGCTTAGGGTCATTTGCTAAGTCATTATTTAAACTGAGCTCCAGGAGAAGCAGTGAAAGAGGAAATTATTCTTTATAAATTTATATTTTCGTGTGTGTTTTCTCAGCCAGTGACTCTTTAAAATTCTCCTTGTGGAATGTGCTGCATGGTTAGTATTTGAAAAAAAAAACCCATCTTTTTTTTTTTAAACATTAAAATTTTTGCATCATGGAAAAGTTTCCAGCCTACTCCAGCTGCCCTTTTGAGGCATTTTGGTTCAGCTCTGCTCCCAGGAGTTTCCATGGTCATCTGCAGCCTCTGAACACAGGGATTCCTCAGCAGGGTGATTTAGGAACTGAGCAGAGCACTCCCACCTGGCCCAGAGATGCATTTCCCTGGTTTCTGTCCATGGCTGGAATCTCCTCATGTGCCTCATCCACTCTTGGCCTGGTTTGGAGCTGAATCGTGACCCCACAAATATGAAATCACTGGGTTCTGCAGGAACAGTGTGCAGGGCTGGGCCTTGGCTCCACCTTCATTGCTCGCAGATGTTGGGCCTGTCCTGAAGGAACAGTGCCTGACTCATCCTAAAAAATGTTCAACATCTGTGCAAGCACTTTAAAGTGTGACCTATGGCAGCACGTCTTCCCCCCTCCCATTTATATTTATTAATTTATTCACTCATGCTAACCCAGAGTAAGAATTAAGCTGTTTGGGACCTGAAATTCCCCAGTTTTCAGCCTGTGTGGAGCATCCTGATTTCTGTCGGTGTGAAACTTCTCTGTGCTGCTCCACCTTTGGTTCCCAGCAGTTGTCCCACTCGCAAAAATCACTCCATTATCCCACATTTTCCTGTTTGCTGTAATGAAGACAACTGGATTTTTGATAGTCTATTAAATGGTCTATTAAATAATGTGGTTGCTGGAGGGACCCTGGTAATGCTGCGTGGAGTGGCAGGGTAATAACTCCGTGATTCAGATGCTGCCCGGATTTCCTTCCTATTCCAGCTGTTGGAAATGTTTTCCTGAGAGTTTGCATAAATCTTCCTCCTTCTCAGCTGGCCTGCAGCCAGCATGGATCCACTTGTTCTGCTGGAACCTGGGATATTCAGCAGACGGGGAAGCTCCCAACTGTTGGAATTGTCAGTCCAAGATGCAGAAGACAGGACAGACTAAAGCTAAAAATCATGGGTTTGCTTACAGGATAAAATCTGGATAATCACAAAATTATTTATCAGTCTGGGTTAATTCAGTGAACAAAGGTGTGGACAGCAGAACTGCTCTAATCTTGCTCTGGGAATATCTATGGGCAGCTCTTTATATTTCAGTTCCAACCCAAACTGGATGTCCATGTATCAGGTACCTTAAAAGCCTCCTGACCACCTCAGTGCTTCCAAGGTTGTCTCTTCAAGCACAGCAGTGATAAGGTTTGATAAGGCTTTCATTGACCTACAGACTGTGCGACTTGCTCATGTTGGAGCAGAGCCTGAAAATGTTTATTTTCTCAACCTCCAATACTTGAAGATCATGACTTAATTCCCTTGCAGATCCTGATCCCAAAGGCACAGGGATGGTCCTGCTGAGATTCCAGTTTAAGGATTTTCCTGAACGGGGGATGAGTTCCCTCCCTTGCTGTTGGCAGTGGTGCTGGTTGTTGGACATTGCTGTAGGAGTATAATGTGTGCTCTCCTAAAATTACTCAAAACTTTTTCCTTTTTCCCCTCTGTCCTTCAGCTTTTCTCCTCCACCTCTGAAATTCTGCATTTACATTGCAGTTTGTGCATTGTTACCCCAAATCCTTACCCAGATGTAGCACCCCAGGAAGCCTGTGCAGTGAAACCTTGGGTTTTTTCCCAGCCAGTGCTCATTCTGCACTGGCAGGTGGACCTTCACTCAGTCAGGACTGAAAATGAACAGCATCAAACCCCAGCACTCCTTCCCTTTCCTGTTCCACCCAAGTGCAAACAACCGTGCCTTAAAAACGCTCCAAATGGAACACCAGCAGCCTCGAAGGGAACTTTTTGTACAGTGTTTCTGCTGGGGAAGGATTTTATTGGCATGGCTGTGGTTTCTGTCACCCAAACTTCACCAGTTACGGTGTTCGCTGCCCTTTGAACCGAGCAGGGGAGAACTTTGCTGCTTTGGGTTCTTTTCAAGTTCCGTTGGATTCTGTTGCTCTGTCTTCTGCTCCTTCTGGGCTCAGAGATGCTCCAAAGCCCCCACATTCTCAGGGTAAGGGCTTGTTTCATGCCAGTTTTGGCTCTCTGTCCTCTTGAGGTTTGGAACAACACAGCCTTTGAGGTCCCTTCCAACCCAAGCCATTCTCAGACTCTTCCATGATTTTATGGGAGGAGAATGACAGGCGTTCCTTTCCCGTGGTTGGATGGTTTGATAGCATTGGTCCCTTTGCCATCAGCTTTTATCCTGTATATTTTATTCTATATAATTCTGTATCTCTTAGATTCAATAGATAAATTGATTCCAGCACAGACACGACATTTCCTTTCCAGAAAACCTGTCTCATGGGACTCATTTCTGTGGTTTTCCTTATCCAGGGCCTCTGGTGGAGGAGCTGAGGCCCTTTGGATGATCACCTTCCACATCTCTTTGTAATCCTGATTCCTTCCTTCATCATCATTTTCCTTGTTATCTGAAAATCAGTGTAAAACTGCTCTATGGCTTTCTTTTCCTTTCCCTTGCCCCATGGAATTCTTGGATGTTTCTTTGAGAGCTCTGTACATTAACACTTTGTGCTTCGTGTTGCTGTCTCAACACTGAATTTATTTTGGTGGTTTTGTGGTGGCATCTCAGGATATTCCATTTATTCCGTGGGATCCATCTCTTTAGTACACTCAGAATTTCCTGGTGAATTTAAAGCCCAAGCTGCTCCAAACTCCAAGCATCAGAGACCTCCGAATGTGTTGCAGTTCTGTCTGTCCTGGGAGTGCCTTAAATTCCTCATGGAGCTGTGTCTTGATAGCACAGAGGCTCTGTGTGGAGTCCAAGGCATGCCCCTGGCAGCCCTGGCAGGTCAGGGAGCCCCGCAGCCCCAGCGAGGGGGTCCCAGACCCTGGCCAGAAGCCAAGAATGAAGGAGTTTTTGGTCTTAGTCCATGGGAGAAATTACCAACACTGCGAGAAACATTGCAAAACATGAGACTTTAAAATAAGTAGTGGTTTAGTGTGTTGCAAGGTAAAAAGGTAGATTTTAGGGTTTTTAGAATAAAGATAGAAACTTAAGATGGAGGATTTTGGGCGTTGCCCTGCCCTTCTTCTTCTTCTTCTCCTCCATCTTCTCTGGTGGTGGTGGCACAAAATGATTGGTAGAATGAAAAAGAGGTAGAAATTACGTGTCTAGAATAGGTGCAAACTACTTGGTATGAAATGGTAAATAATAAATACGTTGTGAAGAATGGTTGGATCATGGAAAGGGCACAAAAGGGACGGGACAGCCCAGGACTGGGCAGTTCCCGCTCGGACACAGCTGGCATCAGACTGCGGCCGGAGCTGAGAGCTGGCTGGAGATAAGGAGAAATAAACAACCTGAAACAACATCTGCAGGCGTTTCTCATCTGTTGGGGCTCGAAGGTAAAGCTGCACAGGGGAGGGAGAGAAAGAACCTGAACTCCTTGTGCGGAGTCCAAAACTCCCACAGCTCTGAAATGAAAATTTTGGAGTGGTGTCTTCAGAGTTGGAGGCCAACCCTTCTTTTTGGTGCTGATTTTGTATAAACCCAGCACTTTCCTCTCCTCCTTGGTGACGGGGCTCACACGGAGCTTTGGCTGAAGCACTGACATCACCCTTCTGAGGGATTTTACAACTCATCTTTTGGGTTCTGTCCTTGTGAAAAAGGTGCTATCAGAGGATGAGGTCTGTGCTAGAGCCTGGAAGTTATTTTATTCCGTAGTTATTATCTGATGGAACTTAATTCTTTGAAAACCTCGTCTTTATTTAGATCGGCCACCTGCAATTTGTTTGCAGCACGATTCCAGTTGGAAATCGCATTTCCCTGTGCCACCAACCATCCCATGGATTTGGGCTGCCGGCTCTGGTTCCTTCCCAGGCTCACTGGATAGCTGGGAAGGAATTATTTGCCATGATTGGATGCAGCTGGTGCAGCTCTCGGACAGGGCAAAAAACTCTTCCGAAAAACTCCAAAAGATGGTTTTGATAAATTCAAAGTTGGAGAGTTTTTATTTGCTTTCCATTAAAAAGCCATAAAAGAGACGACTGCTCATATGTTGCAGGAGGAATTCCTTTACCCTGGTGAGAGATGGCAGCTGGAAAACCAGGAATTTTATGTGGCAGCGATAGCTGGCATGTTGTACACGTTAATGTCCTGCTTCCCATCTTCAACAAATCCCTAAATTTGGGGATGAGATAGTGGAAAGATTAGAACCTGTTTCCTGGTGGGTGTTTGTGGCTGCTTTCTGCTCTTCCCGTGTGCGACTACAGTTCCCTGACTCATCCACTGCTCGTTTCCCCTCCCCATTTGGAGACACAGGGACAGCTTTCGACTCCCAGTTTTGCTCTTTTGTGGCACTTTGTGGTCCCTGCTGGTGCTGTCAGGGGCTCTGTGTCCTCAGGGTGGGGTTTGGGGTCTGTTGTCCACCCTGAGCCCCAGCAAAAGCTGCTGCAGGAGGGTTTTGTGCCCTGGTTGGTCTCCAGGCCAAAGGCAGTGGACAGGCTGAACAGAACAGCTGTTCTTGCTGCTTTTGCTGACATTCAGAATCTGCCTTTCCTGATGGCACAGATAATTTTTGTGGCAGCCCAAGAGATGAGATCCTTATTTCCCCGAACATCTCCGATGGATATGAAGGCAATATTTTGCTTTCTCTGATTTATGGGCGTGTGCTGCCAATGCCAGCAGATTAAATGGATTTTTACTTGACACTGTGGAGACTTGTTACAGATGCACATTTATTTCTCTCTCCTCTGTTCCTCCAGAAGATTTGTATGTCCTGGCAGACACCACCAGCTTTTGTTTTGGGTTGGGAAGAGCGCAGAGAGGGTTTGTGCTACTGTTTGCCTGAGCTGTGTCGGCTTTCCTTGGGCTTGCCACTTCCATAGGATTTGCTTCTCTTCTCCAGTCCCTGGGATGGAACTTTTATTCCATTTGAGATCGTGACACTGGATCACTCATTCCCTTGGTGTTTAGTAAAGCTAGATGCGTTTGAAGGTTTTGTCAGCTCATTTTTAGGTGTTTGGCACCAAACGTTGGCTGAGGGACTCCCCTTTGCCTTCATTCCTTTCTTTGTGCCAGCCTTTCACGCCGGGGCGTTTTTGGCTGTTCCCAAAGTCGTGCAGGGGTGAATCCTTGAAAGGGGAAAGCTCTCTCCATGCCCACCCCCACATCGTGTTCCTGTACCTCTTCCCACTTGTGTGACTTTCAAAAGCAGTGGAACACGGTGGATTTATGTCCCAGCGTTGCTTTTCCAGGAATGCTGGTGCTTCAGTTCCTGCACACTCAGCAGGATTTGTCCGTTCGAGGGATCAGGGTAAATCCCCAGGCCTGGGATGGTCCTGGGACACCTACGGACACCTGAGCCTTGTTTTGTGTTTGTGGGGGAGCAGAAGGGGCTTGGGAGGCCTGGGAAAATCCCAGTGATTGGCTTTGGGGTCTGCTCAGTGCCTGGGGCGAGGGATTGGCTCCTTTTTGGTGAAGGTTCAGCAGGACCTGGGGATCCTGAGGGCTGGAGGAGAGGCTGAGAGGATTGTGAGTATTTGGTGTGGAGAAGAGAAGGCTCCAAGGAGACCTCAGAACCCCTGCTGGGGCCCAAAGGGGCTCCAGGAGAGCTGGAGAGGGACTGGGGACAAGGGATGGAGGGACAGGACACAGGGAATGGCTTTAGCTGGAAGAGGATAAATTTAGATGGGCTATTGGGCAGGAATTGTTCCCTGGGAGGGTGGGCAGGCCCTGGCACAGGGTGCCCAGAGCAGCTGTGGCTGCCCCTGGATCCCTGGCAGTGCCCAAGGCCAGGCTGGACACTGGGGCTGGGAGCAGCCTGGGACAGTGGGAGGTGTCCCTGCCCACGGCAGGGGTTGATCCAGATGACCTTTAAAGTTCCCTTCCAACCCAAACCATTTTTATTTTAGGATTCTTTGCCTGGCTGCAGCCCCGGGCCGTGACTATTCGGTGGGCAAAGAGCTCAGCTGAGGAGAGCCCTGTCCTTGCTGCAGGAAATGTCCCGGTCCCCGGGGGTGCGCGGGGGTTGGAGGGGAGTTTTTGGGAGGTGCTGCTCCTCACTCGCTGCTCCTGCGGCTCGCTGGGAACGTGCAGCTTTCCCAGCCATCCACCCGATGGCAGCACAGCGATGGATGTCACACTCCCGGCCTGGCCTCCACCCCTGGCTCCCACAGAAGCAGCAGTTTTTCCACAATCCAAAAAAAACCCCCGCAAAAATAATAAT
>VZRQ01006964.1:122301-172648 GCA_013397975.1 Machaerirhynchus nigripectus
ATAATAATAATAATATTCTGGTTTCTTTTACCCCTCATCATGCTGTCCAATACCTTTGTTTAAACTCCTTGCTAAGATACATATTTAGTAAACAATTCCCATAGTTCCGACTTTCGGAAAAAACGCTGCAGCACGTATGAAACAGAGCTCAGAAATTCCCAGCACGAGGCCAAAACCCCCATTTTCGGAGCAGATGAAACTGGGCTTCCCAGTTCAGCCTCCTGCCATCACAACTGCATTAAGTCCTGAAGGAGGGTAATACAGTGTACCATCATTTTCAAGTAATTTAATCACGAAAACTAAAAATTTGGAAGCAAACAGATATTTTACTTAATAGAAACCATCTGCACTGTACAGTAGGCAAATTGTACAAAAATGAATAAAACTGTCTCTGGAGGAAAATGACTCAGGCACCAGCTTATATAATGAAGATGTATATGTGCCTTTTAGCATTTGCATTGTCTATTAGGGTAGGTAAATCGCAGTGCTGGTGTAAGGAAACAGCTCCAGGTTTTATTGCCATCCTGTGACTGATGGCAGAGGCAGCAGGGGATGGCATTCCTTTAGAGGGGGCTTTTTCCAGAGCCCAAGTGCTTGGGATGGCAAAGCCCTACTGGTGGGGGGAGCTTTTAGGCAGGTTGCTTTTCCTGGGGAAGGGTTTTCCCTCAGTTGGGCTTTTTGGGGCTCGATTCAGGCCTGGCTCCTTTGGGATTGCCCAGGGAGGATTTGCTACTGGGCTTCTATTTGGCAGAGCTGGGTGGATGAGCTTTAAACTGGTCCTTGAAATTGGCATTTTAAATTGCCCCTTCAGACAGGTCCTCCAAACCCCCACCCAGCTTGTTCCAGACCCCAAATGCTTTGGATGGCAAAGCTTTACTGGTGGGGGCACAATTTAGGTTTTTCCTGGGGAAGGATTTTCCCCCAGCTGGGCTTTTTTGCTTGATTCAGGCCTGACTCATTTGGGATTTTCAGGGGAGGATTTGCTACTAGACGTTTATTTGGCAGAGCTGGGTGGATGAGTTTTAAACAGGTCCTTTAAACAGGTCCTTTAAACTGGTCCTTGAAACCCCCACCCAGCTTGTTCCAGAGCCCAAATGCTCTGGACTGGGAAAGCTTTACTGGTGAGGGGGCACTGGGATGTTTTGGGCGGGTTGCTTCTCATGGGAAAGCATTTTTGCCTCGATGCAAGCCTGACTCATTTGGGATTTTCAGGGGAGGATTTTCTATTGGAGTTTTCTTTAGCAGAGCTGGGTGGGTGAGCTTTAAACTGGTATTTTAAATTGGTCCTTCAAACTGGTCCTTTAAAGTGGTCCTTTGAGCCCCCACCCAGCAGAAGGTGCTGGTTTGACACAGAGATGCTGTTCCCTGCTGCTGGCACCTCTCCCTTCCCCTGTCACTGAAGGACAGATCTCCCTGCTTTTCAAAATATTTATTCCCTGGCATTCGGCAGCTTCCCTAAATGATGGCAAATAATATGAATTATTCAATCACAGGGCTGCAAGAGCCCGCCTCGAGTCTGCTTTTAAAATGAAGTTTATAAGAGCCACTTCCAGGGCCTGAGATTTAACACTGGAAATAAATGTGCCCTGCCTTAACAGCTTTGTGTGCCTTCTCCCAAATCCACAACGAGATCTGGTAAGAAGAGCGGGAGTTTTCTGGCACATTTTTTTAACAAATTAAAATCCCACTCTCCCGGTGTTCTTCGTGCTTTTGCCTTCTCAGCCGGAATGTTGAAGGGTGGGGGGTAGGAGGGAAACCTGGGGCATGAAAAAGCAGCTTTATTTTTGGTTCAGGAAGAGTAAGGAGGCGAAAGCAGAGCCAGTTTCCACTCGAATATTAAGCATATTTGGTGAGGAGAGCATTTCGCATTAACAAATATGTAAAATAAAAATACGTCCCAAAAGACTGAGACTTGTGCGAATTTCAAACAGATTAGATGCAATTTTCTGCCCTGATATTCTCACTTTGTGTTATTGCAACCCCCAGGTCCACAGAAGCCTCACCTGCCCCGCTGCTGGAGCCTTGGAGCTGCTGCTTCACACGTGGGACACGAAACCCCACCAACATTTTGGGTAAAAATCTGCTTTTTCTTTTCCCTGAGAGTGGCTTTGGGTGTTTTTGATGCCCACCCCGTGGTATTGGAATGCAAAAGTTCTTTAGAAAAGGAGCAAACCCTTGGGATCCAGAGGCTGGTTTTTAGCAAATAACAATGTCAAGGTTAAATTTGGGGCTGAATTGTTTAAAAATGGATTTTTAGGGGAAGATTTTCTCCGGGGGACTCAATGCCACCCTGGTCAAGGCAGTGGGAGTCATTCCTGACTTCAACAACCTGGATTAAAAACTTTCTGACCAAAACCCACCCAGATTTTAGCCCAGACCTGCTGCACTGGGAAGGAATGAAGCCATCAAGTTCGGACCAGGATCAGTCCCATGCCCTTAAATACTTTATTAACACTATTTTATTAATTAACATCCGTTGCATTAATGAAAAGGAAAATACCTTTGCTTGCCCATTCAAATCTGAACATAAAAAATTCCTTACCTGGGGGGTTTTTTTGTGAAAATGTAACTCACTTTGGGAAATCTCAGTTATTTCCTTTTTCTTTTTTTTTTTTTTTTTAACTGAGAGATGTATGGAATTTAAATCCTTCCAGATTTGTAATATTCCAAATATAATATTTTGTGTGTTCCTAAACCACAGGCAGAAAGAGCAGTTTATCTTTTTATTTTTAAATTTGGCGATTAATAGCCAGTAAAACATGAAACTCTGAAACGTAAAGAGCCCCAGAGTCCAAGAGCACAAAGGAAATGGCTTCAGAATGAAGACATTTATTTTCTTCTTGCTTTCTTGTCCCATGGTTTATTTAGTTTCATGTGATTTGTGCCAGGACAAAGTGCGTTCTATAAACAAAAAAAAAGGGAAAAGGTTAAACCAGTAATGAAGTGCAATGATAATAAAAAATAATGATGATTAAAAAAAAGGGGGATGATTAACAAAAAGAAAAGAAGGGTGAGGAGTTACAAACACCGAGTGGGTGAGACAGTGGGACCCCAAACCACAGATTTATCAGGGAATTAAAATAACTGTGTTTTGGGGGGGAAAGAGGAGGGTTCAGAGCCCCAGCCCCGCTCCACGGAGCGCGAACACCAATCCCACATCCACACGATGGCACTCTTAAGCTTTCAAACAATTCCATCTCCGGCTCCCGGCGCTTCATCCAAACCTCCTCTTTTCTTTTCCCCTGCCAGGAGCCGAGGAGGAGCCGAGGGGGGACGCGGGACGCGCAGGACCTGGAGCGCCCCTTGCCATCCGAGCGTCCCGAGCCGCCCCCAGCCCCGCGCCTCCGGAGCTGCATCCCGAGCGGGTTTGGGGATGCTCCGGGCACCCTGCCGGGCAGGGAGGGACAGCGCTGCGGCCCTTGGGTGCCTGAAGGGTGCTGGGGGAAAGGCAGCTGAAAATTTTATTCTAGAGGCACTCAAAAATCGGTTTAAAAAGCCTTTCTGCACGGCAAGAGGGCCACAAAGCCAACAGCCCAAGGGCGAGCTGGTGTTGGGACATTTATGGGGGAAAAAGGTCAGAGTTGTTGTTCTGGAGCTTTTTCTGCGCAGCCTGAGCTGTACAAAAGTCAGGAGTGGGGGCTGCTCTCTCGGACAGCTCTTGTTGTTGAGGGTGTTTTATAAACAAGAACCCTTCCTATCAATCTGGAGCACTAAATTCGCTCCATGTTAAAGTCGTGCGGGAAGGGAGGGAGGCAGGGGGGTTTTGGGGCAGATCCTGCCCTTCCCAGCACAGTCATTCCAGAGGCTGCAGCGCCCTGGCCGCGAGGGATGTGTGTGCTGGGGGAAAAGCCAGCAAATGCCTGCGCACCAGCACGGCCCTGGAAGCAATTCCTGCTCCTTCCTCCCCTCTGCCCTCCTGCCAGGTGGGTTTGGGCATCGTGCTCAGGCTCTGGAAGGATTTTCCAGCCTCCCTGTCCAGGGTGGTTGCCCAGGCAGCAGCTTGAACCCTGCTCACAGAGCACAGCCTGGGGCTGGGTACAGGTTGCTGACCTCCTGTGTTTTCTTGGCTGGGGAATAAACAAGACCTTGCTCCTTTGTTCCTTTCCTCACCTGAAAGGATCCTCTGCCTTTGGATACAGAGCTCCAAATCCTCCATCAGGTCTTGACCACCAGCGTTACAGCCACTGCTCCTGCCGGGGCAGCCTGGGCCAAGCTGCTGGTCAGGGAACAGTTCCTCCTCACCACTTCACTGATCCAATAAAAAAGGGGAGTTTCATCACCAGCTGGAGCAGGAGTGAAGTTTGGAAGGTTCCAGCAGAGCCCCTGTGTCACCTGTCCTCATATCTCCTGCTGCAGGAGTGAGAATTAATCCTGGAAAAGTGGGCACAGCTGCTCCTTAAAAACTAAATGGCAAAGGGTCATTGCAGCACCAAATCAGGGGCAGCCAGAGAACAAAATTCTGAAAAAAAAGGGACAAATTTCTGGCTCTTTGCACCCCAAATGAGCCCTTTGAGGGGATGCTTTCCAGGTGCCAGTGTCACACACATCCTAAAGGTCCCAATATAATGCACATCCTAAAGGTCCCAGGGTAAGACACATCCTAAAGGTCCCAAGGTAAGACATATCCTAAAGGTCCCAGGGTAAGACACATCCTAAAGGTCCCAGCACACTGGGAGAGGGGCTGGTACCAGTTTGGGGTCTCTGCAGACAGAAGAGCTCTTCCCCCATGCTGGGGTGTGCCCAGCACTGGTGAGTATTGGGGTGCCAGGGGGAGCTGGGCTGTGGGTGGGCAGCAGGGTGGGTTGGGCAGGGGCAGGCCAGGAGTTGGGAATGAGGATTCCCAGCCCCTCCCTGCCCTGCACTTCCTGGTGACTCTTTCTGCTGCTCTCTGGGTGTCTGTGGGCTGGGGGGTCCTGTCCTTGCTGTCCCCCAGCACCCACGGGGGGGCTTCTGAGAGGGGTGGTGGGGAGAGAGAGGCTCCTGAGCTGTGCAGGATTGCAGCTTTCGAAAACTGCCGAGCCGGGGTTAGAGGGCATTCTCAGGGGAGTGTCCAAAATCAACACGATTATCTTGATTATTAATATTTGCATTGGCAGAGCTGCTGTGGGTCCGTGTGGAGAAGCACAGTCCCTCCCCTGCTCAGTGCCGAGCCCGCGGAGCAGCAGCTGATCCGGCTCCAGGGTGGACAGCCCCATGGTTTGGTGTTTTCCTAAATGTCAGCAGAGTTTATCGTGCAATCTGTGTTAGTGGCACCTCCTTTGGGGCAAATCCTGGCGCTGGCCCCAGAATGAGACACAGTGAGCCTGGTGTGGCTCACCTGGATCTTCAAAGGAGAGGTAGGACCTGGGTTTTAGATGGGTGTGGGAAATTTGGGCGTATTTTTCTAGCATTCCTAGGTGTCCTAGGCACCTTAATTCTCTGTATTTTCCCTCTAAACCCAGCCAATTTTTTGCTGAAACTTAGTCCAGTGTCACTATTTGAGAAGCGCCCCCAACCTTTACAAAACAATCCCCAGCACTCCAGGGGTTAAAAATAATTCACTCCTTGAGTTCTTCAGCTCTTAATTAGACAAGAAATTATTTGGACCAACCAGGAAACAATCACTTGGGCAGGGTTCACTCTCTGCCTTATTTTTCCTAAAGAAATCCTTTTGTTTGGATTTTTGGAGCATGAGCAGGTCAAGTGTCATCCCTGGCTCTTTAAAAAAAAAAAAACCAAACCAAAAAAGTGTTGTAGTGCATTTAATAGAAATACAATGGGGAGGTTTATTGCTGGAGATAGAATTTTGTACCCAAATTCAACCACTGGGTTCAGTTCATTAGTTCTAAAACTCCACTTTTTTCATTGCTGAGCACAACCTCGCCGTGGTTCCTTGCTGATTGAAGCAGGAAATGGGGTTGGTTTGTAAACACGTGGCAAGAAACAATAGAGGTGTGATTGTAAAGAAGAACTTGGTGTTGTCTCAGGTTCTTGGCAGAGCTTTTCCCAGGAAAAATCTGGGAAGGGGAGTGCGGCAGGGACTCTTCAGTGCAATTACAGGATCTCTCTGGAGGTCACCTGCATTTTTGGCTACAAGGGAGAGTCGTTTATTCCAGCCCGTTTTGGGTTTGAGGAGCAGAACGTGGGGCCCGCCGCAGGTTTGGGGGGTGTTGGTTCTTGCTCTGCACCTCAAGGCCTGCAGCTCAGCCCTGGGTTTGGGGGGCAGGCCCGGGCCTCCCCTTCTGAAATGCAGAACGCTCAATGAACGGCAAAAGTGCTTTTAAAAGGGGCTCGTGGAACACTTTGAAAATATTAATTAGTGTGTTGAAGCATTCTGCATAGCATATCATAGTAAAACTGCTCCAGGGGGTTGCTTGGAATGAATTATTAATATGAATCCCTCTCTCCCTTATGCTTCACACCCTGATTTTATGGGACTTGGCGTGGGTTGGGGTGTCTATTAGATTCACTTATTGCCTGTTTAGTGGGAGTACTTTGTAGACTGCATCAAAAGGTCACTATTATTTTTTTTTCCAGAATCCCAAATTTTAATGAGTGAAAAAGACTAAATTCTCCTAAATGTGGAAGGAGAGCTATGAAGAAAAAAATTAAAAAAAAAAAAAAAGAAGAAGCAAACCACCACAAAGCCATGATTGAAATCATTTTCTGTGGAGAAGGGGAACAAGTCCAGACCTCAGGACCAAGCTGGTTTAGGAGCATCACTGTGGGGTTTCATAGAGCTGGACTGGCAGAGCCACATGCAAATCCCATCTCCAGCCTTGTCCAAACCACTCCAAGAAGAGCAATTCCACTAAAACACTGCTGTAACATGTTCATGCTGCCTTCACAGCCATTTAGATGCCTTGTACCACAAGTAGAGAATTCATTAAATTCACAGAGCACGGTTCCTTTTCCCCTTTTGGCTTTACAATATCACAGAGCTGAACCTGTTAACCTAACACTGAAAGAGAAAAGCTGTGCTTAAAAAAAAAAAAATTGTTTTTCAGCTCTTGAGGTCTGTTTTGATGAAGTCCCTCGTGTGCAAATATAAATAAATCCATAAAGTAATTTGACTTTTAATTCATACTTGGATTATGGAAATATTTGTATTTGCATGGCTGCTAGACTGAATTACAAAGGGGTTTGAGGGTCCAGTTTTCAGTCCTAGAAGAAAAGAAGTAGGAAAAGGATGGTTTAGGAAAGAGTGGCACCCATGACACAGGGATTGTGAAGGGACAGAGGGTTGTGGCAAACCCCAGTTTGTTATCACAGAATCCCAGACTGGTTTGGGTTGAAGGGAATTTAAAGCTCATCCCATTCCTCCAGGGACACCTCCCACTGTCCCAGGCTGCTCCCAGCCCCAGTGTCCAGCCTGGCCTTGGGCACTGCCAGGGATCCAGGGGCAGCCACAGCTTCTCTGGGCACCCTGTGCCAGGGCCTGCCCACCCTCCCAGGGAACAATTCCTTCCCAATATCCCATCTAAATCTACCCTCTTCCATCTAAAGCCATTCCCCATCATCCCATTGTTATCTCTCCTCCTTGAAGGCTGAGGGACACTGAACTTCGGGCTTTGGTCTCATCCTAAGCTCAGAATTTCCGGTGTCTGCAGCACTGGCCTGAGTGCTGAGGATGGAAGGAGCATTCTTCCCATGGCATGAACCAAAAAAGAAATGAATAAGAAGTTTATTTCTGCACCTGGAAATAGATGCTTAAAAATAGATCTGGGTGGCATCTTTGAAAGTCCGAGGAGATGGTGTTTCAGCTTCCTCTGCAAGAAGCAAAAGGCAAGGAGGAAGGGAAAGCTGCTCTCAAAGAGCAGTGACATTCTGGAAGCAGAAAGGTTTCAGTTTATTTATGGTGTTAAAAACTTCAGGCAGAGTCATCATTTTGCAAAGCAAATCACAGAGTGGAAAATGCCAAGGAGATTATTAATAATAGCTTTTTATTTTTTTTCCTTTTCTTTTCCTTTTTCCTCCTATTTTTTTTTTTAATAATTTAAAAAAAAAAAAAGGTGAGAGACAGCATGTTCCACTGGAGTCTGAGAGAGCATAAATCTGCACCATCTGCAGAAGTTTGACACGGATTTGCCTCTCTTGCTGCACTTCCCAGGAGTTCTGAGCTGCAATTCCTTGTCGATGACAGCTCGCTGCAATTATGACAGAAAGCAATCATTAGCATCAGCCCTTCCTTACTTTTAGGAGAACCAGCAGCTTTTTCATTTGTTTTTTTAAAGAAAAAAAAAACCCCAATCCTGAGAACTCCCCCTGCTTCAGGAGTTTAGCTGGTGATGGATTTTTCTAAGGAAAGGATCATCTTACGCTTTCTCAAGTTGTGAGTGTTGTTGGCTCTATGAAATGTCTTTTTTCCTGCTTTTTTTTTTCTGTTCCAGAGGAGAAATGTTGCCAGCTGATTAATATTTTAAGCGTGCAGACAACCTGCAGACCTTGCTCTTTGACTCCGATTTCTCCCTTCTCCCCTCCCCAAAAATGGTTTCACTGCCAAAAACTCATTGTTCAGATTTCCCCCTCCCAGGTGAGAGGCGATTATTTATTCACTCCCCGGCACCAAAATTCGGGACAAATAATTCTAGAAAGAGTTCAGCAAACAGTTAAAACAATATCCCGTGGAATCTCCGTGGAGTTTGGTGGAGATTTCAGCTCCTTGCTTAAAATTATGTGGGTCAGCCTTGTGATGTGGGCAGTGAATGGGAAAATCTGCTGCATTTCAGGCACTGAATTTTCGATGTCTTTGAAGAAAATGCTGGGAATGTTTAGTGCAGCAATGCTGAGGATGCCAATTTAGGGTTTGTGCGTGCTCAAGGTGGTGCAAAGCAAGTTGTGGTGTGCAGTTCAGACTCCTCTGGATAATTCATAGAGATTTGTTTTTATTTATTATTCAGACGAGGATTTAAATATTCCGCATTCTCCTGTGCAAGGGGAAGCTGAGAAATGGTGAGATTTGGTGAGAAAAGAGAGGTAAAGGAGCTGAAGAAGAGCTTCCAATGGCCTCTCTGTGCTGGCCAAGCCCCAAATCCATGATGGCTTTGTGAACTTCGAGGCTTGGATGAGAGGAGCCACCCTAAAATTGCACCAAAACCAGAAAGGTTGGTGTTTAAGCTGAAAAAACCCATCTTGATTGAGTTTTTCTCTGATGAATTTTGCATTTTTTCTCTCCATAGAGCCTAATTCTCCTCCCATCACTTTTAGTTTTTCACTGGGGCTACTTTTGATCTACATCTACACGACAATTTCACTTTGGACTACTTTAAATAAGCACCAAACTTTAATACTCATCATTCATTATTATTTTAATGTCCTCCTTCTCACCCCAGGTTTCTCCTGAATCGTGTGCTTGACTTTACTCTTGTTGAAATGGGAATAAATACAATAAATAGAGTACAGTAGACATGGCAAGGGCAGCAGAATAAACTCTGGTTTACAAACTAAAAGGAAATAGAGAATTTCTTCATATTGAGAGCCTTGAATGGCAACTGGCAACAAATAAATTGCACAAAAGATGCTGTGCAGTCTTTACATGAGTTCAGAAAGATGCTTCTTCTGCCAGTGAATGTTAGGGAGATCTACAGTTCAGAAAAGGCATGAATTAGAAAGGATTCAGAACTATAAAAAACGTATTTATGGAAAAGCCAGTTCTGCGTGTTAGAGGTTCTCCCTTTCTTTTGGCTTCTTGTGACTCTAATTCTGATTTTCCTCCTGCTCCCTGCTGATATTCAGTAGCTCCTCATCAACTTCCTGCTTTCCCTGAGATCAGGGACCCATTTAGGTGCACTCAACCTGGGCCTACCTGAGTTTTTCATCTGCAGGCAAGCTGGGTATGTTCACATTTTAGTGGCAAAATCTGCATCTTAAATATTTGCAGAGTTCCACACATCTGTTGTAAAACCACAGATGTGCCTCTCCATAGATATATATACTTCAGTGTGATATATTACGTTTTATAGCTAAAGTTTTATTGAATTTTAATATAAAAACAAATTCATACATTAAAAATTAAGTAGAGAACAAACATGTGTGGTATCAGGAGGATACGAGCTCCAGTGCAGCCAGACAGCAACATCTGACCCATAAAAACCACCCTGCTTTAGTTATAAAATACCTTTGTGGCTGGGAGATTAGTGGGGTGTATTATTGAGGTTCCAATATTTGGGAAAAATAATATGGTTTTGTCACTTCCAGTGATGAGGAAAGGAGCAGGTTTTGAAGTCCCTCTGTTAAACACTGGGAAACAAATGGGTTTAGACAGAGCAGGGTCTCCCAACCAGCCGAGCGAGGGTTATTTGTGGGATGAAGTCAATATTGTAGAGCAGAATAAAGGGTTTTATCTCTTGCAGTGTCCAGTGGAGCACAAGAATTTGGATACTGGAGATCTGAGCTTGAAACAAGAAATATGCCAGCCTTTACTTGCAGTCCTTCCTGGGCAAAGGTAAGTGTTGGTTACACAGAGTAAATTACTCCTTGTGGGATGTGTGGCAAGAAAGATGGAAAGGTGGAGAGACAAGAGCCTGGAGTGCCAGGACAAGGGGGAATGGCTTCAAACCACTGGGGTTAGATGGGATATTGGGAAGGAGTTGTTCCCTGTGAGGGTGGGCAGGCCCTGGCACAGGGTGCCCAGAGCAGCTGTGGCTGCCCCTGGATCCCTGGCAGTGCCCAAGGCCAGGCTGGACATTGGGGCTGGGAGCAGCCTGGGACAGTGGGAGGTGTCCCTGCCCATGGCACGGGTGGAATGGGATGAGCTTTAAGGTCCCCTCCCACCCAAATCATTCCATGAATTTATACTTCTGTGATAATTATGTCCTACAGTCCCAATATGAGACGGTCCAGAGCAGGTCACCAACACAATTCAGTCTTTGTATCACTGTCAGCTCTGGGGATAAAACTGCAGTGTCGAGAAAATGAATAACCCAGCCTTGGGCAGCAACAGGGATGAGCAGATGGCTCCTCTCCACCAATTCCAGCTCATGGACACCACCTCCCTGTCCCTTCACTGATCCCATTCTTCCCTGATGAAATGCAAACCCCAGCACAGGACACAGTGTGAGAGCAAACGGTGCTGAAATGTTTGAATGCTCTTACATAAACGGGTGCTGTGCCTTTGCCTTGAATGCTGCCCTCATTTCCATTTCAAAAAAGGTACAGCTGAGGTAGAAACAGTCCAGAGGGGGCTGATGGAAAGATTAGGCAGAGGGTGAGATGTGCGTGTGACGAGAGCCTGTCGAGTTTGGAACATGAATTTCACGGCCCACAAGGATGAAAATGGCAAAAAGGTATCAGATTAGGAATAGTTGATGGGGAATATCTGAGGAAGTTGTTGAGGATACCTCTTCTCCTCCCCTTTCTGCTGATACAAGAATCCAGGAACAGCCAGAAGCTGTGGCAGGGCCAGTACCACGGGCTGGTGACAGGAGACAGGGCTTCGGGGTGGGATGTGGGATCTTTGCCACAGGAGTTTGAGACCCTGGGAGGGTTTAAAGAATGAGCAACGAGTGATTTTGGATTCCAACGTCCAAAACTAAGGGATAGGATCACAGAATCCTTAAGGTCAGAAAAGACCTCCAAGACCATCGAGGCCGAACTTTGATCTCACCCCAGCAGCGCCCACTGAACCACGTCACAAAGTGCCACATCCACTCAGTTTTTGGACACTTCCAGGGATGTGACTCCACCACTGCCCTGGGAAGCTGTCCCAGTGTTTGACCACTCTTTTGGTGGAGAAACCTTTCCTGATATCCAGCCTGAATCTCCCCTGTTGCAGCTTGAGGTGTGATCTCATTCTCCATCAGCTCCTGGCACTGAGGGAGGTGTTTCCCAGGGCTGCATCGTCCCTTTGCTGTGTCTCCTGGATCTTTTCCAAGGCTTCTGGAAGTTGTGCCCCACCTCCAGCCCTCTCACGTCCAGCAGCACCATCCTCAAAGGAGAAACGGGCCCAAGCTCTGTTAAAAGTTAAAATTTAACTTGGAAATCAGTTTCATAACCTGCATCATCATTTTTTCCCCGTTATTTGAGAATTCAGGTAGGTATTCAGGTAGTTATTTGAGAATTCAGAATATCTGGGAGTTTCACTGGCAAGCAGAGCCAAATGTGTGGTGGCTGCAGACTCTGGGAACTTTGGGCAGAGATGTTCTGGAGGAGAACACCAACCCCACGTGCCCACACCTGCACTCACACGTGCCCTGAACCCAGCCTGACTCTGCTCCTCCAACTTCTCACACGCTTCCCCAATTAAACCATTCAGAACTCCCATTAAGGAGCTGTCCACAGCCCTGCAAATTGATTTATCCCCAGATGACAGTCAGAGCTGCTGCCCAAACTGCTGCAGAGGAAAAGGTCTTTAATTTAAGGGTTGTTTTCTTTCTTACTTGTTCCTTTTCACACTGATTTTCGCTTGCTGTTGCTTCACAATTAACTCAAGGTCACTAGTTTAGGGGGTATCACAGGGTGATCTCAGCTCCACTTGGCATAAATAATATTTGTGTTCCTGTTTCTTAAATGAGTGGATTAAAATAGGATTTTATTGGAGTAATGAAGCTTCTTATTTATTAAAAAAAAAAAAAGGGATTTTGAAAGGAGGATTGCTAAGTCGTTACAGATAATTTTTTCTAAGGAATCTTTTAAAGGTGTCACTCGCCGTGGCAGGGGTTTGGAATGAGAGGATCTCTAAGGTCCCTTCCAGCTCAAACCATTCTTTGATTCTGTAATTCACTGTTGTTATTTGTGCTCTGAGGATTTACTGAAAAGGAGTTTTTCAGGTTGGAAATGTATTGAAAGCATGAAGAGCTGATGGCTTCCATCTGGTGAAGAAAGGGGTATTTTCCTCTACTCATACATTTACTTTGTTGATCTGCAAACTCACCAACACGTCTGAGCACACAGCTGAGTTACTCACCACTTACAGTTTGTAGAAATCCAAAATAAACCTGGATGAAAGACCTGGATATTCACAGATAATCTATAGCTCTCTCAAACGATCACTTTATGATTGTGCACACGAAGAACAAGCTCCTGGTTTATTTTTGATTTGGAAAAAAAACCCCCAAACCCTTCTGGAGTGATTAATAGTAAGTGTCAGGAATTTGTTTTGGAGAGGGACTGTCCTTATGTTATCACATGTCCCATTAACACCAGCAGCAGGATATTGATTATCCACAAACAAACTACTTGCATTGATTTCACTGCAAAGGAGCAACCAAAGGAAAGTAAAAAACCAAATTTGGATGTCTCTCAATATTGTGGTGAGTCTACAGCAAGACAATTTACAGATAAAACAGAAAAAAATGGTGATAATTTTAATAGATATTATTTTGGTACAGCTTGTATTTAATATTTTTTCACTATCAAACGGTGTGAGGGAAAATTTAAGTTCTGCGAACTTGCAGTAAATCCCTAAATATTCACAGCTGGATAGTGGTAGGACAAGGAAAGGGACAATTACCATCCCTGCTATGTCAGTGCTCTTCAGTCTTGGTGTTTCACTTCACTTCCAGGAAAATTTTCCTCATCTCCAGCTGTCTCAAACCAGGGCTGAGGAAAAGCCCGATGAGTTATCTCAGTGTCTTCAAGAAAACTCTCACTGATAATAGAAAATAACAACCTTGAGACAGCACTTTTTATTCCAGACTGTAAAATTTAATCGAGGGTTTTATCTTGCCATAGAAATTTGGGTTTTTTATATAAAAAATCCCAGGAAACATTATCATTTCTGTTCAGTCCTTTTTCTAAGGAATGGCTGTGGAATGGACTCTTCTTTTTTATTTAGATACTTCCAGGAGCTGCACCTGTTGAATGACACAGGACTCTTCCAAGGGTAAAGTTAATTCCTCAGGAGGTTTGGAAAAATCCCAAACCCCCTCACGACGTTAAAAGACTTTTCTTTTTTTTCGTGGCTAAGAGTGTTTCGGGTAAAAAATACAAAAAGTTATATTTTATGGGAGCTTGGTGAGGAATACAACCTCTGCCACTCCCTGATGCAGGAGGGTGGGAAGCTGCACCCCATCCAGGGATTTTTTGGGACCCTGTAGGGTTGAACCACCTCATTCAGCATCAGAGGGAGGACAGCAGGAGCTGCCTGGGATAATCCCAGAGGACGCCCTAAACGCTCGTGTGTTTTGCAGCACTTTGAGGCTTTTTTGATGCTTCTAAGGAGGATGCAATTAGCTTTTCAATGATAAATAAATTAGAGATAGTTGATTTTGCCGTTCACACATTTGTTTTCTTCGCTTTCATGAGGGACTGCAGCCTGTTTATGATTTTCTTAGAAGTTTGAGAGACTTGCTTTGCTTAGTGACAAATCCTCCCCTCTAGGCAGCGAAAGGGAAAAAAAGAGAGGAAAGCAAAGATAGTGAGAACCTGCAAATGGCCAGTGTGTCTGCGGGGAAGGGAATCCCCTCAGGACTCCCAGAGGTTTGGTTTGTTTCCTGGCTGTTTGTTTACGTAATTAGAGCTCGTAATTCCACACAACGCAAAGGGAAATAAAAAGCAGCAGCAGGAGAAGCCACAGAGGAGCACAGGCAAAAAGCAGTTGGTTATGCAGGACTGGAGTAGGGCTCTGGTGGAACTTCAAGGGTGGGTTTGGCTCTGTGGGTGGTGGTCACCAGCTGGTCTCCAGCATGGATCTTCATAGAATCATGGGATGGTGTGGGTGGGAAGGGACCTTAAAGCCCATCCAGTGCCACCCCTGCCATGGGCAGGGACACCTCCCACTGGCCCAGGCTGCTCCAAGCCCTGTCCAGCCTGGCTTTGGACACTGCCAGGGATCCAGGGGCAGCCACAGCTGCTCTGGGCACCCTGTGCCAGGGCCTGCCCACCCTCAAAGGGAAGAATTCCTTCCCAATATCCAATCCAAACCTACCTTCTTCCATCTTAAAGCCACTCCCCTTCTTCCTGTCCCTCCATCCCTTGTCCCAAGTCCCTCTCCAGCTCTCTTGAAACCCCTTAAGGCATGGGAAAGATCTCTAAGATCTCCCAGGAACCTTCTCTTCTCCAGGCGGAACAATCCCAGTTCCATCACTTGTCATCACCCAAATCCTGTGCAGAGATTTCCTCCATGACCACCTTGTGCAGCTGAGGGAGAAATTCCCATGCAGCCTGTGAAGCCATTGAGGACCATGTTTTAGAGAGTGACATCCAAGGATTTGCAGTATAAGCCTTGATAAGTCCTTTAATTTGAATTTGGTAATTGTTTCATACATTCCAGGTTGGTTTTCACGCCCACTTAGACAAGTCTTCCTATGGTTTCAGAGTTTCAAGCAATTCCAAGAGGTTGGTAGAGGAGGGAAGGGTAATTCCACCACCAACTTGGAGCTTCTAATGGGCTAAAATTACACTATCAGGAAAAAATCTTTTGCTTCAGGACAGAAAGTATCTGAGGAAAACGTGCTTAAAGCAGTGAGAGTGTGGCTTGGGCTTTGTACAAAAGAAAGAATAAAATACTTGTAAAAAGCAAAATCCAAGTAAAAAGAAATATTCTGCATAGTCATGTTAAAAGGGAGTTTAGTAAGGTCAAGGGTAAGTTTTGTTTTGAGAATTGTGCAGCTGAGGAGTGCAAAAAATAACAAATAAGGAAAATGTGCCTTTTTTTTTCTGTCTCCTCCTGAATGAAACACGGCATTTTGTGGAAGGTCAGTCTCTGGGAACTGAGCTGGGATGACAAAGGCAGGTCCAGGCTCGGCTGTATGGATAATTTCAGTCCCATTCTGTATGAGCAGTGGGAATGAGGCTGTCCCAGCCTTGTCTCTGGGTGCATTTCCATCCCACCCAGCACTGCCATGGCACGGGAGAGCTCGTCAAGAGCACTGCATCAGAGCAGGGAAACAGGGGGAGCAATGGCCCAGCCAGCGGGGCACTCCCAGGCAATTAGAGCAGCCCAGCCACCCTCTGCTGAGACTCATCAACTGCAAGAAGTGGGAAATGTCATTTTTTCTTTCCTAGGAAAAGCTTTTATCCATGTGTGTGTGTGAGGCTGCGAGGGGGGAAAGGAAGAACAGCCAGAGCTCTTCCACCCACCTGGGCCAGGATGGCCATGGATCCTCTGCTCTGAAGCTCTCCCTGTCACTTCCCAGGGACATCTGCTGGGTCTGCAAAAGGTGGAACTGGGGTCTCCACACTGCAATAGACTGGGAAAAAGGTGGGTAACACAGGAGGCGTAATTAGAAACAATTTCTGAGTCCTTTCTCCTTCTCCAAGGAAGGGCTGGTTGGGCGAGGTGCTGTGGGAATAAATATCATTGTGCAGATGATGGAATGGAAAGTAAGCAAAGAGCAAGGTGGAAAATGAATTGGAGTTGTCTGGAGCTGGATGATCAGAAATAGTTGCAGTATCAGAAATGAAAGTGCAGAATCACAGACTGGTTTGGGTCGGAAGGGACCTTAAAGACCACCTCGTTCCAACCCCTGCCGCAGGCAGGGGAGATGAAAGGCAACTGCAGAGTTCTGGACATCTGCTGATGCTGACTAAAAAGAGAGACAAAGGAAAAAAATTAAAGAAATAAAAAGGTACGATTCTCATTGTGAAAGTCAGAGCAGTCCTAAGGTGCTTAACTCAGACTTCAAGTCCCCAAACCCCTCTTGAGGGCGGGAGGAAGGAGCTTCCCACATATTTTGGGAAGGACAGGACCATGGGAGCTGTGTCTGTTTGCCAGGCCTGTAGTGAGCACCTTGCCTGACATTAAGCACCGGCAATAACTTTCTGATGACCTAAATTCATTTAAAAAAGAATTACTGATGTATATATTCAGGTCAATAGCACTTTCCCCAGGTTTCAATAATCGGATCAATTATCTGAATCCAATAAAATCTTATTAAAGAAATTCAGAATTATCTTTAGAATAGCTGGCCTTGTAGTCCCTGAGTAGGTTACAAAAAGTGCTGTGAAGAATTACTGTGACCTACTTTCTGGGTGGTACAGATATCATTATCATATCAGAGGTGCAGGCTGATGAGGCTACATGACTTCCATCTCTTATTGAAGAGAGTTTGGCAAAGAACTCACACGAAACTTCCATCTAGGTCTCCAAATTATTTTATTTTCCTAAGCATCAGCTGAAATTTGAAAAGTCAAAGAATTGCATGTGGGGAAGTACCTACTGAACAAAGTGCACAAGGTAAAGCCAACAGTGTGATGAATGTTTAAAGCACCCGGGGTGGGGACAAATTGTTGTTGTTGCAGGTCACAAATGCTTGGTCAGCCCAGGCATGGCCACGCTGACCCATGAGCACTTTGCACCTCCTTCCACAAGCACAGCGAGGATTAAATCCCAAGGCAGAGGACGAAATATAAAAAGCCAGTGTTTTATTACAAACTCCAATGGAAAACCTTCCAGCCTTCTCTCTGCCAGGTGAGATGTTTGGCTGTTTTATTGCTTCTGAGACAACCATTTTGTGAAAATGTGTCTGGAAGCTTCCTTGTGTTTTCTAAGTTGTTCTCTGGCAGGGCAGCACGTGCAGATCTGGGCAGTGAGGCTGTGCTGGGCAGGACTGTCCCAAGGGTGGCCCTGCAAAAGCAGCTCTTTGGTACCTATGAAGTAAACCTGAACTCCACGCTGGTTGTGCCTGAAACACGTGTTTCCTCAAAAAATACCCTGAAATATGTCAGGGCTGAATTTGGAGCTGTGAAAGACTGTGGGGGTTTAGGTGGGGTCGCAGTGGGCTCGGAGTGGTCTCTGCACTGGTTGGACTGGCATGGCACTGCCCTCTCAGGCAGAGGAGCCAGTGAAGGAGGGGTAGGAGGTACTTGGCCGGCTGGTTTTACCTGAGCTCTGCTCCGTGCCCATCCAGCTGCAGGTGTGGGAAGATGCTGTGCTCCAGTGAGAAGCATCACCGTCCCCACCACAAGCGATGAGGAGCTTCTCGATACCTGTGCAAACACAGAATCCCCCTTTTGTGAGGCTACAAGAGAGGTGATGCCAACACGTGGGGTCAGAACTGCCTCGTGCAAGCCAATGGAGGTGGCACTGGGAGCACTGTCAGGAGCGTTCACATCCCCTCCTGTGCCTCTCAGGCCGCTCCCAACCGCCTGGTAAAGCCGGGCATCCCTCACCACCCACCCACGCCCTCAGGAGCAAACACGGCAGAGGCGGGAGAGCCAGCTGTGGGAACCCCACACCGCTGGACCCGTGTGGGCAGCGAGTGTGGCCAGGACGATTTTCCATCAGTTAATTAGGAGGCCGAGGCACCGGGAGCCTGGCGGAGAGCGCCGAGCAATCCCAGCTGCTCCGTGGGCCCCGCTGGCGCGGACCAGCCAGCGGAGCCAGGCCCTCCTCCCTCCCAGCCGTGGGCTTTGATCTCGCCCGTATCAAACCAGTTGGGCCCCAGTAGGGTGGTGGGAGGCAGCGGGAGCCAGTGGTGGCGTGTGGCTCAGGGCAGCCACCTTCTCTCCACGCAGGCCCGGCGGCCCCCGATCGGCGGCGGGACATCAAGGCAGGGCCGACCGAAGAGCGCGTTAATTAGGAGGCTGAAATGATAATGTTATGTTAAAGAACAAAGAGTCTCCGAAGGAAAAATATGTGCCGCATATCTGACAAAGATAAATTGGATTATTCAAAATGTTCCTGATGAAATGTTACATTTTGCAACTAATTATCAATCTGTTTTATCTCCGGAGCAGCTGGGCATTTTTGTGCATGCAAGACCTGCCTTACCAATGATCTTAAGATGTCACTGTAGCGTTTACATCTTTTATTTCAAGATTTAAATAACTAGGAAGTAGCTAATGTAATTCACTGCTGAGAAGAAAGGCTAGTTAGTTGAATGCTTTCCAAAGTGATCTTCTCCTAATGAACTTCTCTGGACTGTGAGTAATGAGGCTTTATTCAAATAATGTTTAAGAAAGGTTTTTATAAAGTAATTTTTTAAAGAAAGAGCAACATTTAATGCATTTAAAATATCTTTATTAATCCTATACCGCCTCATGTAGCATTAAAGGATTGTGAATATTTGGTTTTGCTCCTTCTGAATATTCCTTTTGTGATGAACTGGTTGTAGTAGCAATGGAGCTATAGAAATCGGGCAATTATCTCATAAATGTTCATTGATATCTTACAAATTACAGTCTGACGTGATTACAGAGCCCTTTTGCTGTAAAAGCATTTGTTGTTTAAGTATATTTATATACCGTAGTGTTCTGTAGCTCCCCTGGTCCCTACTCAGACACTACTCCTACATGCAAGCCCTGAGCTTTGCTGCCTCTGCTATAGGTCACCTTTGGGACAGCTGTGCTGAGATTTATCTGCTGGGGGTGTCATAAAAATTTTCTTTTGAGTGTGGTTTTGTGGTAGTTTTAAACCGGAGTAGGAGAAGATACCTCCTAGGTTCCCTTCAATAGCAGTGTGCTGCATTATTTTGGATTCTTTGCAGGGTTATGAATTCTCCCTGAAGTGTTCTGGAGGGTTTTGCCTCTATGGGACTGAACTGAGAGTGGCCAAAAGAAAGCAAGAAGTTAATTTTTTCGACATAACATTTGCTTGGCCAATCTCTAGGAAGGGACAACAATAAATGTATTTGAGCAAACCTCCCTGTTTTTGATTAACGAATGAAGTGGCATCATTGAGTATGGGCTGATCTCATCCTCCCAAAAGGTTGACTCCCACTGCTTATGGGACCTGACTGAGACAGCCTGTGAATACACATTTCTGAAGTTGGCTTTATTTATAATACAGGGTCGGGTCAAAAGGACTTCACTCTAGAACTTGAATTTTTCTGCTTCTATCTCCCAATACTTAAATTTCAAACACTATATCCAGCCTATATTCAGAGTTTTCCCAGAGAATAGGAACGGAACGTGGAGACTGCAGCCTGGGGTACATGGAATAAAACCAAAGTACTTTGCTCAGCCCGTCATTTATTCCTCCCCCTTCTACAGAGTAAAGTTTGCTCCAACTAATGATCATTTTAACTGTTCAGAGCAGGTTCTGCTTCATCGTGGAAACGAATTCTTTCTGCCTTTTTAACCAGGGCCTTCCCAGAGCTGATCAGTGCATCCTCTGCCTCTCCATGCTCCATCGAGGCCTGATCCTGCAAAGAGCAGGAGGTGCTTGGCACACTGGCCTTCTCCCAGAATTCCTGCCAGTTCGGAGTGGTCATTACACAGCAGTATTTGGCCCTTGCTTTGCACAAAAGCCTCCCTCAGCCTGAATGTTTCATAACGTATGTTTAAATAGTCGCAGCTAGCAGAGAACTTTGATGAGGCAAAGGGGTAATTGGATTTTCTTGTTCTATAATTAAAAAGGTATATATTACATCCACATTAATACCAAAAGAGTTCATCATGATCAGTGTTATTACAACGAATACCAAAGGATTTAACAGTGATTGGCCACTTAGTTTAAAGGGTACCTGAAATCATTAAATTGTTTGCTGGAGGGCTTTTGAAGGCCTGTTGGATCGCCTGCCGCTCCATTTTTTTTTCACTCCTGGCCTGCAATGTGAGGTTTACTTTTACAAAGTAGGAGCAACAGGGTGATCATTTTCCTTTATTATTCCCTTATTGACTTCCAGTTAATTTTAATCTTTGCATTAACTGACCTCTATTAAGCTTGCCAGGTATCTGATTACACCGCCAAGGTTGAGACCAGAGAGTGACCTATTGCACCACGTCAATTGTCCTTCACAGAAGCCCTTACTGTTAATCAAGAGAGGAAGATTAAAGGAGATCAGGACTATCAGCCTGGAGTGCATTTTGCATTTGAATACACCTTTCTACCAGACTGCGTGTATTGTCCTAGAAAAAAACAAGTATGAGCTCTTAGGAGCAGCTTCTGCTCAAATCTCCACAGAGAGAAGTTCTCAAGGCAATGTGGTATCTGCAACCTTGGCTCTACCCTTAATCACTTTGATAAGTTTGTAAATTTCTAAATTCAATACATTTTAGTATATCTGTAAAATCCCTAAATAAATTTTCTCATATTTGGTTTGTGCAAACACAACTTTTATTGTTTTTCTGCAATCCTAAAACGCTCGCATTTAATTTTGTTCAGTTCTACCCAGATATAAATGAGTTTAATTAACTCCCATCATGACTTAGAATCACTGAATCATTTAGGTTGGAAAAGTTCTCTAGGATCGTTGTGTCCAACCATTAAACCTGCCCATCTTGGGTTGTTGGACAGGTTAGAGTTCACTCCCCATCAGCACATGACTGTTCACACTTTGAGGCAGCTACTCAGGGGTTGCTGGTCTTTGTAGAATTCCCTTTGGAGAACTCAGAACTCAGGGTTTGTAGAATCCCTAAATTTGTATCAATTTGTGCATTTCAATCAGCTTTTAGCCTTCCCACATAAGTGAAAGAGTGGGGTGAGTTATACATTCCTGAGGTGTGAATGTGTGAATTTTTAAAGACGTGACTTGGTTGAAATCCACCCAAATTTTTGTCACGGTGTTCAGTCAAAGGTTGTTTGGCTGGATGTTGTTTTCCTGATCTATTTCACCTCACTACTGCCAGCCTTTTCAGTGCTAGAGCAATTCCAGAAGAACTTTTTCCTGTCATGAAGAAAATGCACAGTATGACCCCCAAACCCCAATGTTGTCACCTCAGCTCATTGGGGTCATGCCCAAGTTAATAACCATAAGTGAAACTTTAAGTAACACTGAATTTTGGAATGTTTTTGTCTGACTTCATCTATTTCTTTGCTTAGCTCACTGCCAGTCCACTTCCAAAAAATATCTTTGCAAGGTGAAGTAATGTTACTGAAGAAATTCTTGGATGCAGAAAACAAAAGAGATGGCAGAAGACGTGAAAATATATTTATCTCAGTTCTAAAGTCTTCTCCATGAAAATCATGATATTGAATAATTAATTGTCAGGTCTTCAGTAGAAAGGAAAACTATCAATAACCATGAAATTTTAGAATATTAAGAGTTGGGAAAGACCTCTGAGATCACTGAGCCCAACCATTCCCCCAGCACTGCCAAGGCCACCACTCACCCATGTCCCCAAGTGCCACATCCACAGGAATTTTGAATGCTCCCAGAGATGAAGAGACTACCACTTCCCTGAGCAGCCTGTTCCAATGCTTGGCAGCCCTCTCAATGAAGAAATTTTTCCTAATATTCAACCTAAGCACCTTCACTTATTTTTTTATAAACCTTGAGTTATTGTTTTGAGGGTTTTTAGATAAAGGTCTAAAGCTCATGCAGAAATCCATGATTTTAGCTCTTCTGAAAAGTTTTTGCATCCGTAATAATGAAATTTATTGCTCTCCAGCTCTTTGGAAACACTTTCTGGATCACAAGGCACAGGTAGCTGCTTTTGCTGCCTCTGTTGGAGGTGAGAGCATGATTTTGTGGATGGAACTGGGAAACGTTCCTGAGCACTGGAACCTGGCAGGATAATAAACAGCCATGTCAGTATTTAACACTAACCAAAAGCTTTGGAGACCAGACTGAACTAATTTTACCAGTAGTTAGTGTAATTAAACATTTTCACCAGCACGGAAAGTCGTTGTTTGATTTTGAAGTAATTTGCTTGACAAGTATCAGATGTTAAAATAATTAAAGCTTGGCCATTTCTATTTAATCTCAAGTGGAGCCATGAAAACAAGCCTCTAAATTATATCAGTATAATCTATTAATTGACTCCTGGATGTGAAGACCAACGGGGACTATTGTGGTCATCCAGCCTGGCCTCTGCATAAGCAGTCATGGAATTCCACCAAGTAATTCATGCAACCAACAACTATTTTTAGGAGAAATCCACACAAATTGAAAAGCTTAAGGTGACTTCATGGCTGTTGTAATCTTATTACACAAAAAGTCTGTAGAATTATGGAAGCTGTTGATGAGCACGGAAAGGGTTGCACAAGTACAGCTGTTAGGGAGTTATTCCCCAAATTTTTGCAGTCTTCTTGAAGTGGTTTTTAAGATTTCTAAAAGGGAAAGCATCAAATTTGGTACATTTTACTAAATAATTTTTCTAACTTCAAATGCGTAGTTATCAAATGCAGTAATGTTAATTTATTCTTTTGATAACCCCCCCTGTTTTTTATGTGATAAATCCCAGTGACTCCAATTAATGAAACCACAAATTGATTTGTAAATGAAAAATTTTGGTCAAAAATTAATTTTCTTGTATTTGATTCTCTTAATATATTTTGGAACTTTGCCTGAAATTGTTAGGGACAAAAGTTCTAAAATGATTGTTGAAAGCTACTGTGTAGGACTAGAATAGGTATAATAAATGTATGTAAAAATAGATATATTGATTGATCCCTGATTATAATTATGTTATTAAACATTAAGTTTCTGTAGTTTAAAGATTTAATCTCTTCAAATGATCTCATGTACATGACTTCACCTTTGATCATCTACAGAAGCAAAAAACCACCTTGAAATTAAAAAAGAAAGTAAGTTGGTGTTGAAATCAGAGTTTTAGTGCAACTGAGTATTTGCAAGGTCAACTACTGCAGTCTAAAATACTCTGAACTAGTTCTGAATATATTGAATTAATAAATATATTCATAGAGGGAAAAAAAAAAGTGAAAATAAACCTCTTTCTAGCTAAGGAATCCAACAGGTGCTTTAAAAAGACAGCTGATCTTTTTAGAAGATATTTTTCAAAACTTAAAAATCCTCTTTTCCCTTTTTCCCAGTATCTCCATCCTGCACAAATCCTCCCAAGCTTGGACAGTTTGTTTGGTTTTCCTCGGAGCTTGTGGAGCTTAATTTCAGTGCTGGGGATCCCAAGAGCTTTTGGTTTTTATAATCAATTCTACCTGCACAAACTTATTGTTAATATAAAGATGACCAGTTGGAACATGAGAATGTCATTTTATTGGGATTCAGGTCAATAATTGTATTTATTTTCTAGGTAGAAGAGTCACCTCCAAACCACTCAAACATTCAGTAATTTGATCATTGTGCTTAATTCATAACAAAATCGGACTAACCCAACTCAGAAATGCTTTTGTTCTATGGGTAACTCCTGTTTTTAAATAGTTTTATGATATAAAGGCTTCTATTTTCTCCAGTTAGACGGAAAAGTTGCCCAGCTCTTCAGCTCTCCAAGAGAAATTGGGAATGATTAAGAAAAAGCTGCGTTGACGCATCTTTACGGCTTAAATCACAGCAAAGGGTATTTATAACTTTTAAGGCATCGAGCATCTGTTCTTCCTCTTGCAGGCTGTGTAAACAAGAGTGCTTTGGCTTCCCCTAAAAATACCCTTTTTTTTTTACAAGTCCAGCAGATGCACCGTGGTGAACGACGAGGCCTCCCGGAGCCCGGCAGCTCGGCTTGTTCCAATCAGCTTCCGCGGGAGCGGGATCGCCGAGGGATCGGCGGGAGTCGGGAACAGCGTTTAGCACTTTGCTGACCTTGAGCCCACCTTTTCTAAACTCCTTCTGGAGCCAAGATTTTTTTCCAGCCATTTTCAAGTGATTCCTTCCAGTTTCTCCAGAGACTGAAACACTTGATTGACCCGTGATGTTCAGCGAAATTCTTGCACGGTAAAAGAAAAAAATGCTGGTAGTCCTAGACATGAAAATACTCAAGAACTTTTTTTTTTATTAGGGGCTCAAATTAGAATCTTCATAAAGTCAAAGTTCAAAAATTTTCCACAGTTTTTTGTTTGAAAGAACTTTTGAAAAAGTTCAAAATTTTCCACATATCTGCCCAGAGTGTTTAACGACAGGTATTTGGGATTTCTTTTCATTGTGAAGGAAGATACAGAAGCAAACATGAAAAATAGATCTTTAATTTTAAATACATGCTTTTTACCTCTATTTTAGCCCTGTAGATACCACTTTGGCTCATTTGAGATTTGCTAATTACCAGGAAATGATTACTGAGAACTTCTGAAATGGCACCAAGTAGAAAATTAAAGGATGTGAGGAGACTTTTTTTAAGAAATAAAAGCTTTTAGAGCTGAGATCATGATAAATTATTTCTCTGCATTCCTTAGAAAGAATAATGGAGCTGAAGTTTGTACGGTGTGTATTGTGTTACTTGATAAATCTCTGGCTCACAGGACCTACATGAAAACAGGATTCCCCAAAGACTTGTCAGGACTCTATGTTAAAGAAGTTCACGCAGGGAAAGAGGTTTTATTATTTCTAACTCACTGTTACGTTTTATATTTTTTGCTTAAACTCGGTAGATTTTTTGTGGCGTCAAAAAAAAAATCTCTCAGCTTTAAATTTTGAATCAGTCCATGCTGAATCAACCGAGTGGTAGAAATGAGTCACGACTGACCAGTTTTCTCTGTTAGAAGGCCAAGGAAAACAACAAAAAGAGGGTTTCTTTTTACTAAATTACTCAAAAGTATTTTTTTTAATATCTAAAGTTTAACCCTATTTTGAGGAATTTATATATTAATTATTTTCCAAATGACATCAGCAACAAATACAGAAGATAAATACACCAAATAAGAAATTCTACAACAGCAAATGTTTCAGTGGTTGTATCACGGGTAATCATGTTTGATCTTACCCTGCAAATTTGCTCTCTCATTTCTTTAGACAGGAAGTTTCTCAGTTGAAATTTACCAAACCAACATCCAGAAATGCAACTTAAAAGCACAATTTTCTAAAATTCTGGATCTTGAAAGCCTAAACTCTGTAAGTTTCCTCATATTTCTCTTTATAATAATCCCCTGGATGAGAGTCAGGTTTTGCTTTGTTTTTTGTGTAAAAAAAGTGGGACCAAACACTGAATTGAAGAAAGTTGAAGATGAACATTTGGAAGGTAGGTGTGTAGGGCTTCCCTTCTTTTAAAAATTAAATTTGGGACTCCATTTGTTTATGCTGGATAATTATTCTGGCTGGATGAGTTACTGCTTCCTAGGGATCCATCCAAGCCCTGTGGGTTGCCATTGGCCTCGGGGCACTAGTGAATTCCAGCGTTAATTTTATTGAGCCTTGGGATTTCCTCCTCCCGGTCACTTTTCCCTGGAAATGAAGTGTGGAACAAGGGCCTCAGCTGCACAAGATCTCTCCTGCAGCACATGGAACGGGGCATGGCATGGACAGCATCTCTAATTTAATTGTGCAGCCTGAGCGTTATTCTCTAATCCCCTCGCTCTGCTGTGTCAGAAAGCAGGACTTGATGGTCTGGCTGAGTTTCCACGTTCCAGAGGTGATACTGGGTCAGTTCTTAAAAAAAAAAAACAGATGAAAAAAAGGAAGCTGTGCAGTTGCAGAACAGTTCTGTGCTACAGGCAAGTTCAGCAAGGTGGAGAGAAAGAGGAGTTCTTTAGCTCAGGAGAAAACCCTATATCCATCCCAGCCTCGGAATAGGATTCCAGTTTAGGACCACGTGGTACAAAAAGTTGTGCAGCCTTTGGTTTGCTGTTTAATCTGGTTGCTCGTCTATCAAATGAAGATATTGATTCCGATCTCTCCCCATCTCCAGCGAGATGTTTAAGGGTATATATGAAGCACCTATAGATCAGTGAGCTCCACAGAGACGCTTTAGAGTGTGAGGTGCTTTTAAATGGTGCAGCTGTGTGCTGCGCTGGGCTGTGTTTAAGGGTTGATTCACCTAACGCTGCTCCCTGGTTTGTGCAGAGGTGCTCGGGGCTGGCCAGGCTGCCTTGCACCAGAGCTGGCAGAGCCTGCTGGAAACCAGAGCTGGAAAAGTCAGTGCAGCTCTTGCTCAGGTTAAAGGGAAGATTGCATTGTTACACCTTTAGTTGTAATTCCGAGGACCACTCCAGTTCAATGCAGGCTGTATTAATGTGCATCACTTACCCATACACTGAGTCAGTCAATGACTGCATTGATCCAGGGCTGTGTTTTCTTTCAGAGGATGCTACAATGAGGCAATAGAAATCATTAGGGCTTGTGATATTGAAATCCTCTTGGTGCTGGCAGACCTGGAGCTCGCATTTCACATACTGCTGCAGCAGCACAAGAGCAGCCATGCCTGGAATTTCGAGTGAAAGTTTCTGTTTGTATTTTTTTGTTGAGTGAATCTGCTCTGTTCCGTTCCTTCAGTTTGCACTCAGGTTATTTCAGTGAGACATGCTGTGTACCTGGCAAGCTGCTCTAGGGCAAGCTGTCCCTGCCCATGGCAGGGGGTGGGACTAGAAGGTCTTGAAGGTCCCTTCCAAGCTAAACTATTCTGTGATTTGAAGATTTTATGTACAGGATTTCATCCTGTTCCTCGTGTGCTGAACATGATCTTGGGAATGGCATGGCTTGGGTCAGAAGGGGCCTTAGAGATCACCTTGTTCTAACCCCTCCCATGGGCAGGGACATCTTCCACTAGACCAGGTTGCTCAGAGCTCTGGGGTTTCCTGATAAACCCCTCTGAAGGTCTCAAACAGCTCTTCCAAAATGTCAAAATTATTCAATATCCTCTTCTTGAGGACTCTCACCCTTTTAGTTGTCATCACCAACATTTTAGGGTGAGCCATGGTTTTTGAACCTTCACTTTTTCCAAGCTTGTGCAAATGGCTGGATGTTTAACAGACTTCCAAAGCTGATATCTTGTTCATTAATAACAATAGTTTGGTCATTGCAAAAATGTTTTTGAGCTCTTCCACAGAGGCACAGTGCAGAGGCACAAAGAGGAAAATGTTCCAGTTGCAATCTAAGCAAAAAGGAGCCTGCTACAAGTAGAAAACAGAAGGAAATGATGCTGTACAGGGGAGTTCCAGCAATCTGCAGCCTCGTTACTGGCAAGTTCTTTAGGATATTCATATAGGGAGAAAGGGAATAATGACCTACAGTCGGGGGCATGAATAAGACAACATTCGAAAAGCAGTAAGTTTAATTTGGAGAATATGGCCGGGGAAGAAAGGGCAGCAGGGAAAACAGAGAAGAAATTTGGAGAACACTCCCCCAGCCACCCAAATAACCCCCACGAAATGCACCCAGTAACCTGTGCTCATAAATCCGCGTGCAGGAAGGGCAGTTGTCAACAGGTCGTTCCAATTTTCAAATAAGGTTTGTCCTTGCAGGTTTTCTTCACACCTCTCCTGATGGCTGCAGGATTAAGACTGTAAAAAAAAGCAGTTTGTGGAAACAAACTGGAAAATGCCAACCCTCCCTCCAGCTCCAAGTTTTCTTTTGAAATACTGTTTTAAAAAAAAAAATCTCCCAAGGAGGTCATTGGTGACTTGGGGGGTGGAAGGATTGGAGTATGGATGCTTTAGGAAATGTGTCAGGCTTTTGGGAGGTTATGGAGCTGATTCAGCTAATCTGGATGTGTTAGGGGAAATCTCCCTGGTCTGCCCCACCTGAGCATGGCAAATATTCCTTTCATTTCCTGCAGCGGGACTGCAGACGTGTTACGAGGTGGCTTTCTCTAGATGATCCTGAGATAAACAGAAACTTTATAAGAAAAGCTGTTCTTCATGGAAACCCCACTGCAATCCCAAGGATTTTTGGATAAAGTTTTGATAACACTGGCAAGGAGCAAAATGTTACTGAAGGCAGCACCATTCAGGTGAAACCCTAACCCCAAATCTTGACTGTTTGTTACTATGAAAGACCTCTTGGCACTTTTCACAAGAGCAGAGGTGTGAGCCCTGATGTCCTGGCCAAATTCCAGCTTGGATAATTAAATTCTGCTCTCCTAAAATCCCCCCTGTAGTTCCAGCCGAGTCCAGGATTCCTCATTTCCTCCGCGAAAGCGCGGCACAGAATTGCTTTGTGCTGGTAAACAGCTGCCACAGCTCAGCCCCGAGGAGCTGCTGCAGTTCAGTCCTGAAGCTCTCTCTGTGTCCCCCCCACGCACATGTGGGACACGGCATTGCCCCAGAGCACCCACGAGCATCCCTGCTCCCTGGGAATGCTGGATGCAGGAATTGTGCAAGGCACAACTGCGGGAGTTGTGACTCCACACAAGTCTGTTATCTCTTTTTTAGCCTCTGTGCAGCTTTACCTTCGAGCCCCAACAGATGAGAAACGCCTGCAGATGTTGCTTTAAGTTGTTTATTTCTCCTTATCTCCAGCCAGCTCTCAGCTCCGGCCGCAAGTCTGATGCCAGCCGTGTCCGAGCGGGAACTGCCCAGTCCTGGGCTGTCCCGTCCCTTTTGTGCCCTTTCCATGATCCAACCATTCCTCACAACGTATTTATTATTTACCATTTTATACCAATTAGTTTGCACCTATTCTAGACACGTAATTTCTACCTCTTTTTCATTCTACCAATCATTTTGTGCCACCATCACCAGAGAAGATGGAGGAGAAGAAGAAGAAGAAGAAGAACAGGGTAACGCCCAAAATCCTCCATCTTAAGTGTTTTATCTTTACTCTAAAAGCCCTAAAATCACTCTTTTTATCTTGCAACACACTAAACCATCACCTATTTTTACACTCTCGTGCTCTGCAATGTTTCTCGCAGTGTTGGTAATTTTTCCCATGGACTAAGATCGAAAACTCCTTTATTCTTGGCTTCTGGCCAGGGTCTGGGACCCCCTCGCAGGGGCTCCGGGGCTCCCTGACCTGCCAGAGCTGTCAGAGGCACGCCTTGGACTCCAACACACAACCAACCTGCAAAGCAGCCCTGGACCCCATTCCCTTCTCTCAGTCCGATATTATTAAACCCTGCTTGGCTTTAGGAGTCCAGCCTAAAAACACCTTGCTCTTTCCGAGGAGCTGGGGAGATAAAGTGTTGCTGGTGCTGCTCCCCTTGATTTCTGGATATTGGTCATACCTGGTAAATGGTTTCATTTTCTTTGCTGAGGAAGAAATCTCGAGTCCACTTCTACTGGGGCTTGTTAAGCTGTTGCCTTGGGGGCCAGTTGATCAGTTGTTAAGTAGTAAGCAGCTTTGGCAGGCAACAGGCGTAGGATCCCCTGCAGCTACTCCAGCCTGCCCATCCTATCATTCTTCAGAGAGGGAGCAGGGTATTGTCTTAGAAGTGCAATAATGATAAAACACAGACAGAACCTCTTCATTCCACTTTGCATGCACAGGTGTTTTAGTAAACTCCCTGGTATCTGTAGGGACAAATATACAGATAAATATTTGCTTGTCAACAGTGGTTGTGAAAGTCCAGCTGAGGATTTTTTACAGATTTTTTTTCTTTTTTTTTTTTTTGGATGATAAATCAGGGGCTCTGAGTGAAAAGGCTGAGAATTGGGGCAACTGTACTGAGGGCTCCTCAGCTGTTTGTCCTGGCTGTTACCAGCTTCAATTCCTCATGAAAAATTATGGGAAAATATGGCAGGAATCCTGGCCAGGCCACAGAGAGCCAGGGTTGGTGTAGGGTAATCCTGCCACTCTTCTATCCGACAGCAAGGAAGTTGTTCAGCTGTAATTCTTTTGAATATTGCTATCAAATACTTTATTCTTATTTACTGCCTTAATTGCGGTGACATATTTGCCCGAAAGGTGTGACACTTCCTAAGAACTGGGACAAAAAAAGCCAGCTTTGCCCTTTCTCTGTCTCAGAAACATATCAGTGCTAGCAGAAATATCTATTTTCCAATCTTTGTGCACACTGAGAAATTCCGTCCGTCTGATTTTTCCTGAGCTAAGTACACTGGGAATGATTCAAAGCGAGCTCGACAGATTCCTGCTTTTCACATGCCAGTAGGGTTTTTTAAAATGTATTTTATGCTGGGCTTATTTTGTTTGGTTTTTTGGTTGACTGAATTACCTATATTCCTTGAAATGGTGTTTAGTAATTCTCAGCGACTGCAGAGATGCCTACTGGGAAGTGGTCAACAGATCACAACAAACCCCACTGACTCCGGGCTCTCCTACTGCTTTAACTCAATTGCACTTTCTTATCCAAAGCCACATCTCTTAGGAAAATCCCAGAAATGCTGTTTGCCGTGAAGCATGGTTTTAATATTATCACAGCTATTTGAAAAGACAAAAGATTAGAAAGACTATTTGGTGCTGAAGGAAGAAATAGTTTCAAGGGATGGATTTACCACAAACAAGACTCACATTTGCTGCTAATGTCTGCTCCAGAGTCTGTCTTCAGCTAAATCATTTCCCCCTTGATGCTGGATGTAACTTCTATGGATATGAAAGGGGGTGGCCATTCTTCATCCCAGTCTTGATCTCCTACGGGCCGTAAATAATTACGGGGGAAATTGTAACTTGGGATTTATTTACTTATTTATTTATTTAACTATCTATTTATCTATTTATTTACTTATTTATTTTTGGCCTGTATTGAGAATGTATCGTTGGGATTCTCAGCTTGTTAAAAAAGTCAGATGGAGAAGCGTGGACCTGATAATTAAAATATAGATGGATTTTAAAGCAAGCTGGATGCTGAAGTCCAAGTCCATGGAGCCGTTCCATAAGAAAACCACTGGCATCCTCTGGAAGAACTACGTTCCAGTCACGGTTTTGTAGCAAGAGGTGGGATACAAATTGGCCCTTAAGTCTGAACAACTGATATTTGACACCTCTGTCACGACATAAAATAAAAAATATGCTGTTATCCATATCTGCCGAAAGGAGATCGGGCACAACTTTCAGAAGTGGCTGGTAACCACCAGAGTGCAGGTCCTGCATGGCCAGAAGTCCAGAGGAATGATGGATTAAGCCCAGTTCATCCCATAGAGGAATGGACAGGGCTTTATTGACAGGCATCACCTCCAGCAGGATGGCAAACGCCCCAGGCTCCCGAGCCTCTGCACACTTCTGTGTCTTTGCTGCTGCTTTCTCCAAAAATGACCTCTCCTGCCCCTCCTCTTCAGCCAGCTTCTCTACAAAAACCCCTTTATCAGGTGGGTAGGGAGGGAGGGGCAGGGAGAAAATGGAAATGCCTTAGTAAGCAGAGTCTCCAATTAAAATAGTTGTTGGCTTTATAGGCAGAGATCCTAATTTCTGAAATAGGATTGTTTGCAGTGCTTTCCCTTCCTCTGCTGTGACTTCCTCCTGGAGCTGAGTGTTTGTTAGTGGAAACACCACAGCAGTTTGTTCCTTGCCCCACAGGAGACCTCCAGCAGATCTATCAATTCTCTGCAGCCAAAACACTCACATTCCCTACCTTAGGTCAGCACAGAATCTTACAGTGATTCGGGCTGAAAAAGACCTTAAAGATCACCTCGTTCCAACTGTGGGGTAGGAACTATGCATCTTCTTTCTTTGTTTGCTTCTTCCTCTGAGAAAAAAAACCTTCTCTTTTTCATATTTAACACAAAACCAAGCAAAGGAGATTCTCTGGTTCTGTGGCTTTATCCCCACTGATGGCAGGGATCACAGTCCAGAAAGCAGCATCCTCTGCAGGTTGGATCTTCAATACATCAAACGCCAGCGTTGGCATTGTTTTGAGAGGGTTAACTAAGATTAATGAGAAAAGAAACATGAAGCCATGGAGGATCAACATTACAAATCAATGGCTGAATAAATTTAATGTGTATTCCAGCTGTACTTTACCTGGCATGATCCTGATTCTTACGAGTGTATCTTTTATGCTTCTAAATGACCCAGTAGGACAGGAACACTGCTTCCACTTTAATAATGCTTTATTTAAGCTTTATACAGTAGTCAATGTATTGATTTAGGAGGAATTTGTAGAATAAAAAAAGAATTCTTAATAAGGTACAAATAAACTCCTCCAGCCTTCTGCATTCCTCATCCTTAACATTTGCAAACCGTAACTCCAGTATTTTAATTCTGGAAAACAAAGTCATTAGAAAATCATCCCAGACTTGCTGGGAGTTAGAACTTTAGTCTGGATGAAGTAACTTCCCTGAAAGGTGGACTTTTTAAATTCTGTCATTTGTCTGCAGCTTCTGAGAGCATCCCGTGTAGCAGCAGATGAAAAGAGAAAGGGTATTTCATTAATTTGTCCCTAATTAACGCTCGGAGCTGGGAAGCGGCACCTGCGTCTTTGCCAGTTTGTTGTCAAACTTCACGACGGGCTCGGCTCGCTTTGTTTCCTCGCTCAAGCCCCTCGTTTTCCTCAACCTGCCTCCCAAAATTGCCACCCGTGCCGCGGATCCGCCGCTAATTACACGCGTGGAGGCAGCGACAAAGGGAGGCCTTCTCCATGAGCCGGCCAGCCTCCTAATCAGATTCCAAGGAATTGAACTTGCAGAAAGTTTGTGCTAGCCTTGTGGATTTTCATTTCAGATGTTGTCAACTCAAGGGCATTTGGACCAATCAATATCTGTCTGTCTTCTCGCACAGAGAAAGTTGGCTATTAGAAAAGAGAGGCTTAGAGCAGGCTCAGCCAATACCATTAGCCCTTGCCTAAGGGCAGTTGTGGCCGTGTGCCGGGGTAGGCACCTGCCCCCTCCCCTCCCCCACCATTAAGAAGGCCACTGGGGATGTCATTTGGACATAGCGGGCAAAGAGCACTTCTTTATTCTTTCTCTTTTTTACACCCAGACTTCACCAAAAATCAATAAATCTGTTCTTTGCTTATTTTCAGAACTTTACTTCAATATAAGCAAGGACTTTCCTTCCAGCTACAAACTCCAGTAGCACCAAGTCAGGGATATTTTTTTTTTTTTGTGTGTGTGTGTGTGTGTTTTTTATTTTCTTTCCTCTGTTCCAATTTGAGAAATAATTGGAAATAATATCCACTGTTTCTTCTTTTCCCTGCTAAAGATTTTTTAGAAGAAAGATCTTGATCTGCTGACTCTTTTCATGATTCAGCACTTGATTTTCCTCTCGTAGCTCTCCTTATATTTCTAATGATTTTATATGATCAGGGTGGGAAATGATACATTTCTTTGTTTTGCAATCAACGAAGTTTTCACCATATCGAATTAGATTTTGCTATTTTCTGTGTCAAGGCACTATTAGTGGCACTGCTCTTGATAATTCTTTAAATACAAAAAATCACCCTTCAATTTAGGCAGCATTTCCATACATGGGAACCAGGATTTTATTCTGAGAAGGCATCAAGCCCATGCATGAATGCTGTGAGACTTTTTTTAAAGACATATTTTTTAGTCTACTCTTTCTCTGAAATAAGTATTAAAAAAGGATAAATTAAAGATGATTGAACTCAGTAGCTCAGTGACCAAACCAAGTGGCAGTTGGCTTAAATATGGAGCCTTCAGAGCTTCGAGGATGTTAAAAAACCTGCAAGAAATGATGGTAAATTTTCACTGGAGGGAAATTCATTGAGCAGCTGATGGCAGAGGACAAAAGGAGAAGGGAAGAACAGAAATGAGGCTGATGTGGATGGAGAGAAAAGCACTCTAAAGATGGTCCACCAAAAAAAAGCCCCAAACCAACCAACCCCCCTCTCAAAGCCAACCAAACAAAAACCCCCATATGAAATAGTTTGGAAGGAAAAATTTAGGAATAAATCTTGAAGCCAGAATGTTGTTGGTCAAAAAGCTTTTTAAGGTTCAGAGATTTCCATCATCCAGAGGTGTCACAGATAGTTTTGTGATGGGGAAACAGGCTGGAAGTTCAGTCAAGATCCTCTGGAGGTAAGTGATAAAACATCTTGGCTCCTTAGCCATGGCTAACAAACCAGTTGTACTGGTTTGAGTTTGAATGGGTTAATTGTCACTTTACCTGCTCTAAATCATCAGCAAGATCCAACAGGACAGTCAGGACGTCACGGAAAGGGAAGACCCCTGCAGCTGGATTCCCCCAGAGGATGTCAGGATTCAAGGAGCAGAGCCAAGGCTATCCAAGAGAAGGTCAATGAGTAAGTAGGAAAGGGGCATTTTCCTGAAGATTTCCATGTGGTTTGTAGCTATACACAGACTTCATGATAATACAGACCAATAGCTCAAGTGTCTTTAAACTAGAACAATTTCGGGTTTTGGAACCTTTTTCCTCTCTTTTTTCCCTTCTCTTTTTTCCTGTAAAATTCACAAGGTTCAAGTTTTGGGCTCCTCTCCCAACCTGGCAGGACTCCTGCATTTCCAAGTGCTCGTGCTCATCCATTTCCAAGGGCTCCTACTTGCTGCTTCATTGAAAATAATATTACTGTGCTAAACAACATCATCTTGGGATCACTTATGGGATTTAGTGGTGTTTAAGGGGTGAAGGCCAGGATACTTCAGTGAAAACCTCCAGTGCAAAGAAAATGTGGTGCATTTCTTATGAACCCCTGGAACAGCTGCACTTCATTCGAGAAATGCATATGGAAAAAAACCACACTGGCAAAATTTTATTTACTTCTGACATTATAATGACTTGGTAGGATTTTTTGTGACTGATGGGTCCGGGGGCAGGTTTTGTGGCTACTTAATCTCAAGAGCTGAAAATATTTCTTCATTTAAGTGAGGACATTTTTATGCCACTGAGTGGTTATTCATTGTATGGATTATCATTTGGAGCTAGAGGAAGATTTTTTCTTTTTGATATTTAAATGGAGAGGAAAAAATAAATAGCATGTCCTTTTCAAAGCAAACAGTTCAAAATGACTGGTCAATACCAACTATTAAAAAATCCCAGATAGGTTCCTTAGCTGGATTCCTACATCATTAAACTCTGAGGGGCTTTGGTTGGGGAATTTTGGACTAATTAGGTTTTGGAGTGAAGATCCATGAGCTGGGTAAATACGACAAGGTCCAAAGTATGGACCCACTGGCCTGCCAGTGCTGTGATGTGCATTTCCACCACATTCTTTCAAATCCCACACATTCATCTGTCCAAATCTGCAGCACGTGCAACAACAGGTATGAAATAAATTAAATAACGCATTAAAAAAATGTAGTCTCCTTAAGAAAGAAGTCATCACAGACCAGCTCTTGTTCTGTTAATCACATTATCCTTTCTCATAATAATTTCACCAGATTCTTTCAATTAGGTGCATAGAGATCTTTTAAAAATATATAATATATATATATAATTTTATATATATATCCCTCTGTACTATGGAAATTGCTGCTACTGAGTTTGGAATTTGAATGTTACCTCTGTCATTAGAAGAGTAAAGGCATCTGAAAGCTAATCTATGACCTTCTTACGCTCAAATATGCCCAAAACTAAAATAACAAAGAGTACAGGAGAGTTTTAGAGTATTAGAAAAGTTCATGATTGAAAATGGTTGTCTCCTGCTCACACTTCACATCCCGTGGCGACTGAACATTCATGGCTGGAGGAAATCTCAAAAGTTGTGCAAATTAACAACTCCACTCAAGCTACTTATGAACTCAAGTTGTAGGAAATAAATGCCATGTAGGAAATATGTAGGAAATAATGTAGGAAATAAATTTTCCACAGTCTGCTCACCGGCTCACCTTGTGAAGGAGCAGCTTGGCCTTGCCTAAACCAACTGGAATCCAAACTACAGCAGGAAATGCACAAACGCTTTTCAGGACACACTTTAAAAACAACGTGGTTCATTTCTTTCTTAGGCTATTCAGAAATTTCAGCATTCACAAGGCACGAGAACGGGGACAGGATGAAGCGCTGGGGATGCAAACTCCCTCGCTCCGTTTTGCCAGACTGGTTCCCTTTCTCACCGTGCAGCAGCCAGGGGATGAGCACATTTTCCTGCGGGTTCCCCAGTGTCAGCGGCGGAGCGCATTAGTGTCACTTGTGGCTGCAGCATCCCTGGTGCGGGCGCCTGTCTAATGGACAGTGGTGGGAGCTGCAGACATCAAACCCCCGAGCTGGAGCCCATCAGGCAGCCAGCGTCGGATGTGTCAACTCCGGCTTCTTCGCGGAAAATGTTTCTCCTCGTCTCCAGCCCCGTTGCCCCCGCTGAGTGTGCACGCCAGCTTTAGTGCCTGCTCCACTTATTTCAGGTATTTTAGTGTCAACAGCCCGGTAACAGTGTAAAACCTTCTCCTTTTTTGCTGACAGTGGTAGGAAAGTATTCTTCTTTGACCAAATCCTGGCTCGCTTCCTTTTTGTTCAGGTTGGAGAATCTCCGAGTGGAATAAAGAATGCGACATTCAGCGTGCTCCATGTTAACACTGCAAAAAAATTAGAGCTGTGAAGATTTTTTTAATAATCTGACCCATCACCGGTCTCTAAGGAACAAGAGGAATTCATGTCTTAGAATTTTTAAAGACCTAATAAATAATTTGCCATAACCACAGGGTGCCATGGCAAAATGGAGCTAAGGTAATATTTAATTTGCTTATTTACAATTTTAAGTAAAAGATTCTGTTTCTGATTTTTTTTTTTTTTTAATAGATGTTGCTGTTTATTGTGGCAAATATGTGAAATCTCAGTGCTCGGTTCTCAGCAGAGCTTCTTGGTGTGTTTCAGAGCCTCACACAGTTAAAATTATTCCATTAGGCTATTAAAGCATGGAATGTGCAACATGCCATCCACCTCAAGGCATTTCTCTGCTCATTTTTATCTTTTTGAATACCTGTAGCTCCCTTCCTGCACAAACATTTTACTGCGAGCGTTCTCTCGGATCTGCCAGTTAACTTCCCCTTGAAGCCCGGTGGCCTCCTCTGCTCTGGTGGTCACTCATCTCGGCCCTCTCAGATCTCGGAAGGGGGTGGCAGCAACACACTGAATGGAATATCAAGCAAATTCCCATCAAATGGCAGCGTGACCCCCCCAGGTAACAAACAGGCGTCAGGTGTAAAACCATTCTGCCCCGCAACTCGTCCTTCCCTGCGCGAGTCCCTCGCGCGGACGGCGCCAAGGTGCATATTCCAGCCTAATTCGGAGCAGTTCGGTGCCATCCCTGCCCAGATCCCCGTGTTAGCATTCTTAATTAGCAATGCAGGGCTAGGTAGGTGATGGGAAAGGAGAGGGGAAGAAACAGCCGGCAGAGAGGAACTGTTTTATTGATGCCGGTAGTCTGGGCTAAAGCACAGCTCCTGCTGCATTTCTTCCAGCAGCGCGAGCTGAATCTTTTCCCTCATTTGATACAGTGACCTCTCAAGTGCATCATTGCCCTGAGGGCTGAGGGCAGTCCAGCAACTGTTAAACCCCTTGGGTTGATAATCTTCTCCCACATTTGCCCTTAACACCAGACATACCACCATTAGCTACAGCTCCACTGGTGCTCATTAGAGCCGATCAATATAGACTAACATAAAGAATGCTGCTGCGCCTTCTGTTATTTTTCAGTTACTGCAAATTTACAGACTTTTCACCTACAATACGAGGCTGTGCCGCTGTACTATGTAAAAAAAGAGGATTTGAGACAAAAAAAACCCCCAACACTGGCAGTTTTTATTAGACGCCTAAATGTTATTTATCTTGCTGCTCAAAATGTCTCGTTACTAGAGAGCGGACGGGAGATGTTCCGGACAAAATTCTCTTTGGGTTAAGTTGCCATAAAATCACAACTTTTATAAATCACAGCAGCTGGATTGGCAAAAAAAACCAGGCACATTTTAATATGAGAGAGTGTCTGAGCCTGCAAAGACTGCAAGTGTTTTCATGAACTTGGGTTGATATTTTTAAGCCCACTGGGTGTGTCCGTGCTGTTTGCAGGTGGACAGGGATTGTGTGGCCAGTTGAAGGTCTATATGTTGAAAGCATATGTGTAGAGTGGCTCCAGCACTGCAGAGTACCACCAGCAGGTGTTGCCAAAGATCATAGCAAGAACGGCAACAATTAACAAATATATCATTCTTTTCCCACATTCTAACCCAAAGAGTCTTTCACCGATCGCGATAGGAAACAACAAACAAACTGAATCTACAAAAAAGGGCACAAAGGTCACCTCACATCTATTAGACATTTCACAAGGAATAATACACAAGTGCTCAATTCATTGGGAATAATAAATATTTTTAGTTTTCGTTTGCATTTGGCAAAAGGAAGATCAAAAACCTTCACTGGATTTGCCAAATGGCAACGCCACGCAAACATAAAAGTTGGGATTTCTCGTGCTTTGTTTAGTTCTTTCGATCATTCAAATTTTATAATTCTGTTGGGGTATAAAGCAAGGAAAATACGACATCCAACCAATTCAGGACAGTATTAATAAGATAGAAAACAAACATTTTTTTCAGTGTAAAGGCAGGTATTCCTTATGGATAAACCCAGCCACCCCATCAAATAGGATGGTTAAATGGGTATAGGGAACATTAAAAATACTGTCAGCACTTTGAATTCCAGTGAATCAAGGACAATAGAACCTCATCCATATCAAGTCTTCCCATATTCCTGACTCAAGGCCTCCTGTATCTTACTCAAAATGGTGGCTTAAGGAGTTCAACCTCAGCTGCTGAATGCAGAGGAATTCTGAGCTCTCTATTTGAACTGGAAAAGCAGTAAATGCTAAATTTTACCTGTTTTCTTCAGGTACATCCTTCAACAGCTTAACTTTGGTCATAGTTCTCCAGCATTTTACGGGATTAAATCCTCCTGTTGAATGATTTATTTAGCCAGGACTTTTCTGAAGAGCTGGAAGGGTACGAGGGTTTCACTTACGGAACGAGGGATTTCTCAAAGTCCATTAAAGCACCTTTACTCGGAGAACGACACAACTTCTCCAGATGCCTCCTTTGCTTTAGTGGACCTATTTGCATCTTAGGTATTACTTAGCGTGAGTAATGTGGTAGGACTGAGCCCTTGATGAGAGGCTGATTAATGAAATCCGTTCTGCTGGCTGAACATAATGGAAAATGTGATTCTGTTGGCTTCTAAGGGCTGAAATTCATCTCCATGCAAACGACACCCATTTTATGGATGTCATAAGCCTCCTACTACCCTTCTGCTTAGATGGGGATTTCAGCTGGTGAATGGAAGGGTGGTTGTTACATCCATTAACGTCGCTGAAATGTACCCAGTAAACCCATTGCTTATGACTTTGCCTCAAGTTTGAGTCTTCCCTTCAGGAAGAACTTGGGTAAACGTGAAGAAAAATAATCAGTGAATGAAACCTAAAAAAACCCCCAAAACCCAAGCTTTTTGTAACAGCACAATATTTAAGAAAAAAAAAACAAACAATAACTTGACTTTAGGACTTTTAGTGAAAGAAAAGTGACAAAATCTCTTGGTGTATAACTTTATCAGTTAAATAATGGCAGGTGAGTTCTAATTTGCATTTTTCTCACTCAGCTTGCTGTTGTCAGTGCTCCTTATTCATACTCTGCTAAATTAACGGGCTGTACGATCCCAGTTCTCCTGTTTATTTCCCTGTAAATCTTGTCCTTAAACTTCTGGTCAATTGACTTTGAGTTTCTTACTTCTCCCATGATGAGGACAGAAAAGAGTTGTATTTTCCAAAGTTCTTTTGCGAATTCTCTCCAACTTTTCCAGCATTCACTTTTCCAGGAGGAGGATCCGGGGCGGGGGGAGCAGGTATCTCAGCACGGGGTTCACAAATCTGGCTGACAGCAGCAATAACTCCTCACCACGCCTCTGGATAATCCATAATTTTCAATAATATCACAACAAGGAGCCGAGAGCCACTGTCCAATTGAGAGTAATATATCGTATGTTTGGATCAACAGGGAAAGGTTTTTAGGAATTTTCTCTTGTCGGAGCTGGATATATATTCCCAACCTTAATTATTGACCAAACTGGCACTTCAAGCAACAATGTCTTAGGCTGTAAATTAGCTGGTTTTAATGGTCTGCAGCAAGGCTTTCAATATCCTCTTTAGTGCCAAGTTTGAATGATGGAACTCGCTATATGTGCTGACACTTTTTATTCTTAAACACCTAACGTGCAATCCGCTCCCGGGAGTTTTAAAGGGTAAGATAAAATGTCAAAATTGTTCAAAAGTATCATGTATATTTTTTACTCAGAAAGTTACATACTCAAAACTCTAATCAGTCCACCTGGATTTATGAAATCCCTTGTTATTGTAGCGGTGTGAAAACTGGACCAGAGATAAAGAAAATGGTATTTTTATAGAACGGTCCTTGGAGATGGGGCTGCTCCTCTGTTGTCAATGTAGGCCAAAGTGCCAGTGGGAAGTGCAGTACCTGACCTTAGTCAATTAGCAGGGTCTCCTTAATCTCTTGGGATTACTTTGATCTGCAATATCAAGTCTAACACCTTAATGAAATTTTACAGATAGTCACAGAAGACATCCATGTAGTGAAAAAACAATTTCATTTTATACCTAAACTCCTAACACATGCTTAATAAATCCCCAGAAGGGAAATAATAACTATAACCATATTCAACATAAATTTCTCTTTTTTTTTTTTTTTTTTTTCACACTGTGTTTATGGCTGAGAAAAACAAGATTACAATAGACAGGATTTTGCTTGTGAAAACAGGGAACAGATCAAGCTGCTGATTCACATTTTTCTTGCGGAAAACGTGTTCTTTGTTGCTGTTACATTTTAAATCTCCTGAAACAAGGGCGGTGTGCCAAATCTTAATTGTATTTTTTTGTGTGTGAATGCGTTTCTGGCTTATTCACAGGTATATGAGACTTAAGATATATTCAGATATATGAAATTTCCATAGCACAGCGTTGTCCTCATTTGGGTATTCAACCCTACTTATTTTAAAATTTATGCTCATTCAAATCTTGTCACAGGTCTGAAGAGTTTTGGTGGGGTTAACTGGACAACCTAGCACAATTTTGATATAATTATTAAGTAACCACGTGACAAACAATTTTTGATCACGTGTTGATTTTATTTGTTTTTGTCTTTGTTTACTCAGACCATTTCACTGGCAGGTCTTTCAGGACCCAGCTTACAGATATACAGAAATGTTGTAGTGGGAATTCAGGATTCTGGGAAAAAGCTCCAGGATTCCCTGCCCAGAGGTGAAAATGTTGCATGATTCACACTGTCTTGAGAAGAAGGGAGGGAGCAAAGGATGGGGTTTAATTAGGCCACAGCTTTATTAACTGAATTTATCCTGGAATTAGTCAGTGATAACTCACTGTGGTCACTTCTTTCCTTCCTGGTGGTTGGTGCCACCACCAGCCCCACCCTTCTGGGTGACCCTTGGGGTTGGGTGGAGACTGCCAAGGTTTGACCTTCTCCTTGCTGCTGCTTCTTGCCTTTTCCAGCCGTGAAGACCCAGCAGTTCCTCCCCGTTGTCCTCAGTGCATCCTGCAGCATCCAGGGAAAACCTCCTGCCTCCACCCTCATCTCCAGCTTCCTTGCAAAATCCCAAACAGTCTCCAGCTGGGAAGGTACATGATCATTTTGGATACCTGGTGGTGAAAAAGCAGAGAAGAAACTGCTCCAGCTGCTGTGGGACACCTTGGCTGTGATTTTGGGAGGTACCCAGAGGTGCTGTGGGAGCAGTGGGGTGGTGCTGGCAGCTCTTCTCTGCCCTTTTCCACATGGGAAAGGTCTTGGGCAGAAAATGGAGGCTTTCTACACTCCCTGTAGACATGCAGGAACCCACTGGAGCCGATTGGAGGCTTCCTAGGAGGAAAACAAAGCAAATGTGGTCATTCCTGCTGTAACCACAACTCGAAAATTGCAGCATTTCACTCTCTGCTGTTGGTGCTCCCAGGACAATCCCTCTGTTTGTCCAAGGCATTTCACCAAGATCACTTTTTTCCTTGGGATCTGACCTGTGGTCCTGAGGCAAAACATGGGCTGGATTTAAAGTGGGATTTTGCTGGAGCGAGGGCTCCAGGATTCACCACAGCAGCTCAGGAATGCACATAATCATAGAATAATGGAATCCCAGGCTGGTTTGGGTCAGGAGGGACCTTAGAGCTCAGCCAGTCCTACCCCCTGCCATGGGCAGAGAACTTTCCACTAGACCAGGCCTCTCCAAGCCCCATCCAACCTGGCCTTGGACACACCACGTTTCTGATGCTCCACATAGAGAGCTTATCAATCCACAGCTAGATATGATTAGAGGAGCCAGAGATGTTCAAGAGAGCTCTTTTATAAATTGCTTTTTGCAGTCAAATTAAGGTTTATTGCTGAGTGTCTTGTGGTTTGCACCAGCTCTGATTTGCAGTTTTATCCCTTGTTTTGCCCCTTGTCCTCCTATGGCCAAATAGCAAAACTAAATCAGCTCTGCCTGTAGGCCCCACGAGTGAGATTTCAGCGTTCAGAATTCCAGGGACAATCCCCACAACATTTCCCGAGTTTTGATGCATTCAGTAAGCGTAAAAACCCCTTTAAAATGGAGCAAGGTAATAAAACTTGGCTGTGCACCGACTGCCCCAATTAACACATGACAGATCCTCGCAGCCATTCCGCTGTGCTCTCCTCTGGAATCTGCTTCACACAACCATAAAACGGCTTCCACGAGGCAGAGCAGGCACCAGCTTTGTCTTCACGCACATCTGTTGCATTTTTTAAAGGCGAAAATAAAGTTTGAATTTTTAAAACCTCGGTGTTAATAATGCATGAAAAAGTGGAGCGGCTCTGCTTTGTTTCCATCCAGGTCTCATCTTGCATCTCTTTTCACCAGTGCCAAATGTTCCCAAAGTACTTTCTGTCCCCTCTGTCATTCCAGCTGCAGGGATGTGCTCCTGGAGACCAAGGTGAGCTGTGCCAAATCCTGGCATCAATCTCAGAATCTTGATTTGGGTTGGAAGGGGCCTTAAAAATCATCTCCTTCCACCCTGCCATGGGCAGGGACACCTTCCACTACCCCAGGTTGCTCCAAACCCCATCCAGCCTGGCCTTGGACACTTCCAGGGATGGAACAGACCTTTTTTTTGGTCTTCATTTTTCACAGGTATCCCTGAAGGAAACCTCTAAAAGGAATTCTCATCAAAATATGGATTTGAAACAGGCGTGTGAAAAAGCAAATAGTGATTATCTCAGTAATAATGTTGTTATTTTTAACTAATTTAGCAATTACAGCTTGAAAATTTGAATTGTTTTAACCAGTCTATTTTTTTGTTTAATCAAGTGATTCGTAAATCAATCTTATTAATATTTGCCTTGTATTTCTAGGCTTCAAATGAGAATTTTACCACGTGTGAGGTTTCACCAACATAAAGATTGAGGCAGTTCTTCCTCAGGATTTTTACATTTGAACAAGGAGTGAAGGGGAAGGGTGGGAGAGGGAGGAAACAGCACCATCTCTGTTTTACAGCAGGGAATTGAGTGTTTTAGAGAAGAATTTAGGCCAAGAAAAAATCAACCCAGATTTTTGAACCCCTGTTCACGGTTTTAACCTTAGGATTACGCTTCAGAAGTGATTTTGCTGATACAGATAAATAAAAATATGGTTGTCCCCCTGCCCAGAGAGCTGCTGGAGCTTTATTTCCTCTTCCAGGGTATGTGATGAGACCCAGATGGGAGAAGGCAAAACTCTCCTTAATGACATCTGATGTTTTCCTGGATGGAGCCAAATTGGAGCAGACAGCAAAGATCCTTATCTTAGCATGGGAAGCCTGACAGCAGAATATTTCTCTTGATGGCAGGATTATTTTGTTATGGACCCCAAAACCATGCTCCAAAAATAACTCAGATTCATGTGTTTGCTGATCCCCGTGTGCTCCTCCATCCCCCTTGGACAGGTGAGTCCCAAATGCATTTTTAATTTAAAACTGTCTCATATAACAATGAGAAAGCTTTCAAATCTAAATATGTGACATCGCTGCATATACGATTAAAAAAAATCTATATTCATCGTGGAGGGGGGAAAAAAAAGGAAAATATTACAAAAGACCAAAAGCTCTAGGGTTCAAGCTAATTTTTCATCTTTTCCATGGGGAAAAACACTGGTAAATGTTAAGAAACACCCTTCAAGAACCTTTAATTTGTTTTTCACTCTCCAAGATATAGATTTTTCTCCTTCCCATTTAAGTAAAAAAAAAAAAAAATTCCTGTGGGTTTTTAGAGTCATTTGAGAAAATATATATATATATTTGTATGTTATTCCATGCTTTCTAGCATAGCTTTGATTATGCTGTCAGAGTAGACTAAGCAGAACTTGAGTTGTAGCCAGGTCCACTCATTTTTTTTATCTGCTGAGGAGGATTTTCCTGTAGATCACACCAATCACTTGCAGGATCAGCTCCTCACTCCAAAATCTTGGTTTCGTTGGTCAGTGGCAAACGGATCAGGATGGCCCAGCATGGATCAGGATGTTGCCATAAATATCCAGTCTTTTGAAGTTCTTGGCAAAAGGATTCGGTCATTTTATTTTTATTTTACCCTGTGATGTTGCACTTCTTCAATTGGTTTTGCTGTGGTTGAGTTCAAGCAGATAACAAATGGATCCAGTCCTGTTTATCAGCAAAATGCCAGAAAAAACATCGGAATTGGAGCTTTATCCTGTGTTTTAGTGTGGTCCTGCATTAGTAACAGTCTGAATGTGCTTTTACAGGCACACAAACATATATTTATAATGTCTATAAAATCATATGAATATGCATTTGATTGTATGTGTGTGTATAAGCAGCCTGTAATGAGGGATTTTATTAATAATGCCAAGGCTTTAAGTAAATTTATAATACTTTGCCTTTACTAAAGTGATCGTTTTGTAGTCATTAATTAAATTTATTCATATAAATTAATCAAATGTCTGTTCAGAAAGGTAGAAGTCCTGGCCTCCACATTAACAAGTTCCACTTGGATACCTGGAAGTTGACTTGGATTTGTTCTCCTGGACTTACCCATGCGAGTATTCGCAGGTGTGTGAGAAAATCAGATTTACATTTGTTATTCTCATCTGTCCGTGGCTACATCTGGAAATTCACCCCGTAAATCCTGAGATGCTGAGTGGGAATTACCCTGGGTGACAGTGGTGCCAGCACAAAGTCCAGTGGTCACTTCCAAGGGTAATGCAGGGCATAAAGGGGATTTGAGCAGGACAAAAGCCTTGTGTGGGCATCCCCTCCCACGGCTGGTGTGGGCTGGAGTAAGCTGGGAAGGCAAAACAGGAATTTGCAGCAGGATAATCTTCCAGCAGGACTGTTCATACCCACGGCTCTGGATAGCTCACCCTGTCAAGAGCAGCCAAAACCACTCAAGAATATAAAGCTGTTGCAAGAATTCACTCAGTGGTTCCAAACCATGCTGTAAACTCTGAGCCTGACATGACAAAGCCAGGCCTGGATATGTTTCCATTCGTTTTCTTTGAGGCATTTTTTAGATGGTTGGGGGTTTGAGCTGGGAGAGCGATTTTTATAAATGTTCATTATAATTTTTATAGAGATTTTTTTGGAAGGGTTTTAAAAACTACAAGGGAAAAACCCTCAACCAAGAGCTTGGTTTTCATGCCTGAAATGATGCCATCAGTGAAGTCAGTGGCAAAGCTATGGATGTCAAGAGCTGTAGGATTTGACCTCTGGGCTTTGGAGCTGAGTTGGCAAGAAAGAATAAATAAATCCTGCAAAATGATATATGAACTTTACAATCTGTGCCTCACGTCTTAGGCAGGCTATACAATAAAATATCCTAAAAATCTAGTCCTGGCTTTTTCTATCGAGCTAATTTGTAGTCAAGACAGCTTAGTTCATGTTCTTGAACATGCTGAATAAGCTGAGAGGTAAAAAATTATCAGCAGTGTGTGTTTTAAGGACTTGGACCAAACCCTTTCAATGTCAAAGTGCACTGGATCAAACACCAAAATGCTCATCAATTAAAAGCCAGGTTTCTTCAAAATTTGGCCCTATTTTGCTTTTTGTGTGGGGTTGGAGTAATACCAAATTTGTACCTTTCAGAAGATCTTTCAGAATGCATCATGTGGTTTTATGATCAAAAATAACCCATAAAAAAAATATTTTCTTCCTCTCTGTACCCAAAGAAAAAAAGTTTTGCTTGATGAAAACTGAAGGGAGAATACAAAAAAAATTGAGGCTAAATCGGCTCGGCTGAAAAAATTCAGTGAGTGACAAGGGGCGATAATGCCCCAAACCATTGCAAACCATCCCTGCAGCCTCCCCTATAAAGAGCCTTGTTAAAATTGATCCTTTCCATCCAAGGCAGTTTGTGGAAACCCTTTTCCCAAGCAGCCGTTTCATCTGCTTGTTTATCCCGAGCCTCCCTGGGTGTGAGTGTTCTGTGGAAGGCTGGCTCCCAGCGCTCTTCCCACATTTAATTCCCTGCTGGCAGGTGTTAGAAACTCTCCTGTCCTCGCTCCTCTCTCAAATTTTGTGTATTCTGGTCAGGGGAGCTGTCTGCTAAGGGGGCAGCGAGGGACCAACCCCATCCATGTGTGGGGGGCTCATTTTGCCATCTCTGAATTCCACCAGCGTTCCCGATGAAGTCGCTGTGGGAGCAGCTGAGCTCCTGTGGCTCTGTGTGGTCCATCTGCTTTGCTCTTCCTTCATGTACTCAACAGCAAAACCTGGGGGAAGGTTTGTGGCCAGCTTGGAAAGAGTAATTGGTTGTGGGGAAACAAAAATGCTGATGTTGGGTTAACCCCCAAATTACTGCAGAGGGAAAAGTGCCAAAAGCTGCAACCCCTGGATCTCAGAGATGGATGGGCTGGAGGGGCCTTGGAATTATCACAGAACCCTGGAATGGGTTGGGTTTGGAAGACTTTGAGGCAGAACCAACGCTGGGTCTGCACCAGAGGCTGCAGTGAAGGAGAGGGTCAGGGAAACAGGAGCGGCCTTTAAATGTCCTGCAGGTGATGGAATCATGGAATGCTTTGGGTTGGAAGGGATTTCAAAGCCCACCCAGTGCCACCCCTGCCATGGGCAGGGACACCTCCCATTGTCCCCGGCTGCTCCCAGCCCCAGTGTCCAGCCTGGCCTTGGGCCCTGCCAGGGATCCAGGGGAAGCCACAGCTGCTCTGGGCACCCTGTGCCAGGGCCTGCCCACCCTCCCAGGGAACAATTCCTTCCCAATATCTCATCCAACCCTGCCCTCTGACAGTGGGAAGCCGTTCCCCTTTTCCTGTCACTCCAGGCCCTTGGTTGATGAGGGGTGTTTTTATCCTGGGAAGGTTTCACTCATAACTAATTTTTGGTAGATGCTGGAATTCAAACAGGTACCGACTCAGCGAAATCCTTAATCTTTGGTGCACACAGGGTCAGGCCTGATGATCATTCTTGCCCTTAAACCCTATGGAATGTCCTGTCCTGCCGGGAAATCCTGGCTTGCAGCACAATTTCTTCATGCCAGGAAGGCTCTTCCTCCTCTCAGCCCACGCAGCAGCTCCCGTGTCCCACGCAGGGCAGCACTGTACCAAACCCTGCAGGTGCACCTTGGAAAGCCGAGCCAGAATTGAAATGTGAGAGCGAAAAAAGAAGTATTTTGGCAGGCAGCCTCCCCACATGAAAAGCTTTGGGATGGCTCTGGAGGCACGCTGTGTAGTGGGAGGTGAGTTGCTGCAAGGCCAGGGGCTGTGCCAGGCCCAACATTCCCCCAGTAGCTGCCCAGTTTGAATCCTCCAGCCGACAAAGCCCTTGGGCTACAGCGGCATCACGGCCCTGCTGTGTGGCAACCAGAGCAGATTTCCTGGAACTCATCTTTTTATTCAGTTGGCCACTATTTTTTTCCCCCCAGAAGCAAAACTGGCCCCCAGACAAATCCGTGGCAGGGTACATTACAGAGCCAGGGACATTTAAAGGAGCAAAAGGAAAGCCAAATTGCTTGTGGAAACCAAGATTGCTTGGATTTTTTTTGCCATGGGAAGGCAGAGCCCTCCGTGCTGCGAGTGATTCCTGGTTGAAGGACAAACAGTGCAGAGATTGCCAGAAATAGGGCTGTGGACAGAAATTTTAAATTGATTGTTATATTTTTAAACAGCTCTAATTGTAAAACTGCATCCCTGGAAGGTGGAGAAAGGCTTCCAAAGTTCACTGACTTACCAACCCTGACAGGGATTCTCCTGATAATGGCACAGCAGGTCCACAGTGGCAAAGCCTAATTGACAAAGATCAAAATCTAATTTGGATAACACCAGGAGCCGAGGGGGTCATGCTCCAAATAGTGCTTGAGCCACAACCAGCCGTGTTTGTCATTTCACGGGGAAAATGCAAAAAAGATCATTCCAGGTCCCCAAATGAGGGAGATGCCAATAATATTGAAAAGCAGACGCAGGAAGAAGCCTTGCTCCTGAGGGTGCAATTACCGGGGCTGTGATGTGAAATGATAAAAAAATATTAAGTAGATTTTAATGTTGTAACAAAGGGTGGCCCTGCCCTGGGCATAGGAATAGGGGAGGCAGATCCTTGGGGCACCCAGATGAAAAATAATACAAGTGTAGCTATTAGCAGAGCATTTCATGCCAGTGTCTGTCCCTCGTTGGGAGGAATATTTCCTTACCTGGAATTTAGGTCACTTTTCCTCGGAAGAAGCAATTGTTATTATTATCTATTAATTCCTTGAAAGGAACTTGACTAACCTGGTCCGTGGCTTGAAATTTAAAAAAAAAAACCCAAAAACATCTGCTGAGGGCTTTTGTAGGATTTTTTCCAATGTTTTCTGGGGTATTTCAGTATTTCCAGGGTATTTCAGTATCTGTGCTGTGCGTTCTGGATCCCAGCTCTGATAAATCAGGTTAGGATAACTGAGGGGAGGAAAGCCTGATATTCACAGAGAATTTCTGAGATGTTATTATGTGTATTTCCCTGAAAAAATTAACACAAAATCGTATAAGACTCCTTTTTATATTCAGTGTGGTTTGCTGGCAGTAAAGAGAAATTTTAGGTATATTTTTGCGCTCCTCCTTTCAATTTCCAAGGAGTCAGTGCCATATTTGACTTGTCCATCTACTCTCTTGCAGCTTCTGTGGGATTTTACTCACTCCTCACTTCTGCCTGTGAGTTGTGTTTCACTTTCCCATTTAGAATTTGCAAATTACAGCAGAAGAGAAATAATTTCAAGACCTTCCTCTGCACTGGGACAGAAATCATGTAGGTGCAAGTCAGCCAAGGTTCTGCTGGCCTTTGGGACTGTGATACTCGTTGGAAAATGTACAGTAAAAAGCTTTTATAAAGGAGATTTTAATGAAATTTGATTTGCTGAGGAGGTGTTAGGTCATAGGTTGGACTCGATGATCTCAAAGGTGTTTTCCAACCTAGTTCATTCTGTGGTTCTGCAAAAAAAGGAAAATTAGTCCAAAATGGACAGTGAGAAGGAGGGTGCTTGGAGGAAAATTGGGGCTGAGCTGAGAGGTAACTTGAGGTAAGGTTGGGCATACATTTGTGTTCCATTTTAAGTTTATGGGGATTTAATGAAGTGATTTAAGTGACTTAGGAGCACGAGCTCCACTGACTCAGCTTTTCAAACTCAGAGAGGAGCTCCAAGCCCAAATCTCTGCGATCTGTGCCCCTGAGCAACTTCAGAGAACACAATCTCATTCTAACCCACGGTAGGGAAAACAAACACTAATCCTATAAATTAAAGCCAAGAGGCTCCTGCACCTACCCTGGCAGCACAGAACGATTTGGAGGAGGGCTGAAAGGGCTGCAGGGAGCTGATTCCTGCCCCTGGCTGGCACTGCCAGTTTTGGTGCCGCTTCAGCTCCGCAGCCGTTTGGCAAAGCCCTCGTACAGGCTCCGAGGCTGCTCCAGCGGGGCCTTGGGAGAGCAGGAATTGCTCAGCACGTGGGTTTGGCACGTTCAGCAGCCCAGGGCCAGCACAGAGGGAGCATAAAAGGCTTCTCACGCTGCCTGTTCCTGGGCAGGGGTTAAAGCTGCTGACAGGCACTGATGGAAAGATGGCAGTGATGCCATGATGATTTTTGTCTTTTATACCCCTGTTATACCTTTTTGCAACTTCTGTATTCTTGGTGCTTTTGCCTACATTCTT
>VZRQ01006964.1:172718-200169 GCA_013397975.1 Machaerirhynchus nigripectus
CCTAAGGATCCTTACAATAAATACCAAGGTAATTCCCTTTTCCCCTTCTAACCGTGTTCGCCTCTTGGTTTTAAGACCAGGAAAAGGCATCAGCAGCACAGCTGCCTGGGCACCAGCCCATCCAAGGGACGGCTTTTCCTCGTGCTGGCCGACGCCGGCATAAAAAAACCCAAGCAAAAGCAGAGTTTTAACTCTACCTTTTCATCATCTCTGCCTTTTTTCCTTGCTGGTTTCTCACTAACTGGAGGGTGATGGTCTACACAGCACAGGTTAGTGAGAGGTGGGAGGTGGATTCTCAGTGTGATCTACAGCTTGTCGTGCTTGTCAGGGCACTGGCGAGACATAAAGATCCTTTTCATGACAAAAAAATGAATGATTTTTATATCCTCAGAGGTGAAATCAAACCAATCCCATTAATTTCAATTAAAATGTTACCTGTCTCCAGCTATCTCTTTTTTTTTTTCCTCGCCCTCAAAGACTGTTTAGGGATGGGAAAAATGAAATATTAATGCATTCTATAAATAATACGTGTGAGGTCCACGGGGACACAGAACCCCCACATCATTAGTTAAACTGATCTTCCTCTTAGATTTTGCAGGAAATCGGGGGGGTTTGTGGCTTAGTTTTCAGGAAAAGTGGTCAAACCTGGGTCTAGACAGCAAAAACTGAGGTTTCTCCTGCTGCTCCTTTTTTCTGGATGTCTTAGACACTGGACAATGTCACAAGTTTCAGGAGAGGTGCCAGTAACCTGTACTCATGCAATGAATTCTGCTATGGAGTTTCCAGGAGTAAGGAAAAGCAGGATTGGGACTTTTGAGAAGGAATAATTGTCAGAACACAGTTTCTTCTGCAGATAATTTCCTGCATATTGTGACTATAAGGAGATTCCTGTAATTCACAGAACCACAGAATGGTTTGGGTTGGAAGGGATCTTAAGATCTTCCCGTTCCAACCTCATTCCATGGGGTTTGTTCTCCAAGGGCAATTTTTCATGGAATTCTTACAGACGTTGTAAACACCTGTGACCACCACATGGTGAGGGCAGCTTTGAACAAAGCAGGAGCTTCACCTGCTGCAGCTCCCTTCTTGAAAATAAAGCAGAGTGTGGCTCGTTCCTCCTTCCCTGGAATGCAGCAGAGGAGCTTTTTCCTTTTATTTTTATTTTTGCGTGCGTGTAACAACACACAGTCACTGCATGAGCAACCAGCAATGTTTATTTATAGAGATCTCCAATTCTGGAGACTTTGGTAAATTGAGAACACACTGAGAAAGAACCTTATCGCTCGAATCGTAGGAAATCCATCTCCAAGTTGTCTGTTTTTCATCAAATTAAAATTAGTTTCATGGGAATATGAGGAGGTTTTTATAATTAGATAATGGAAATTTGCCTAGGTTATCTTCCACTTATTTGGATGGAACATAAATAACAGGAATGTCACGTCATGCAGTGTTTACTCATCTAACTCAGCACAAATCCTGGGTCAAGCAAAAAAGATTTGGAAACATTTCAGTGCTTGTTGCTTAGAGACCGTTTTTAACCACTGGAAGGATTTCACTCAAATCCACGGCTGCAGAGTGAGAAATCTGAAAATTGCCAATTTTTGGAAGGGACCTCAAGGACCGTCTTGTTCCAACGCCCCAGCCACAAGCAGGGCCATCATCCACTAGCCCAGGTTGCTCCAAGCCCTCAGGTGAAATGTTCCCAAGAGTTATCCATCAACTGGGAGTGGTGTTCCCATTCCCCATCCCACAGCGAGATGGGATGCTCCTCCTGGCTGAACATTCCAAGTGCCCTAACCAAACCTAGTCACTAATCGGTGCATTTTTTCCTTTGGAATTTTTAGAATTTTAACCATTATAATAATCTCTGCTTTCTTCCCTCTCCATGCCTGTCTTGAATATTGAATCCACATGGTTTAGGTGAAAATTCCTGAGGTTTGGAGCCAATTCCAGTGGGGCATTGGCAATGACTGGTGTTGTCGACCCTCCCATTGCAGGATATCGTGTAATGGAGAGAAAATTTGACATCACATCCCTTCCAGACAACTGTGATGTCATATCCCAATGATCCCAACTGTTTTCCTCCTCAGGCATTCGAAAGCCTGTTTTTCAGTCATCCCATTTCTCTCATGCATGAAATCTAAATCAATTAAAATCAAATTTCCAGTGGGCTTAAGTAGGTTTGCACATGTTCCCATCAGGCCTTAGCTCTCCAAGGATGTTTGTGTGACCATTTCTTTCCAGGTGCATGAAATTCATTGCCCGAAAACTAGGAAATATCCCAATAGCATCCTACAAAACTTCCACAAGAAGGATTTCCTCCTGAAAGGGGCTGAGACCTGGAACTCATACAGTGAAATCTTGCTGATCACAACCAGCTCATTCAGCTCTTTGAACACAGGGGGAAATTCTGCATCAGTGACTGAAGAGGCACTAAAATTAAAGAAATAAGGGAAAGAGCATGTCCTGCATCACCATTTTCAGAGGAGCTTGGAATAAACATGTATAACCAGATTTTAGGGAATATTCAACACCAGCCTGTTCATTCTGGGAAGACTGAAGAGCTTCCCCACAGGTTTTACATAGTGGGAGCTGTAATCTCTTTTTTATCCCTATATAGAGTGTCAGGCTTTTATATATTAATCGCTGATTGGTTTTGTCTTCCTTTAAGAAATGCAATCCCTGCAAACACATCATCCCTCGGTGCTCTCTGCACGTGGAGAATGCAAAACCACCTTGATAAAGCATTGCTGCACTGGTGAAATCAGCTGGGGTACAGCTCTCACTCCCCCTTTGTGAATGTCAAAAATGAATATATTCCATAAGCCCCCCTCTCTCCCCTTTTCCACGTTCTCTTTCTTTTTTTTCTCCTTGCCCTAACACCCTATGGGTATTAGGATACCCTATGGGGTTAGTGAGAGCAGTTTAAAATGAGCACCTACAGGCAAAGGATGTCCCACCCCATGTCCGTGTGATGTTCCTAAGGATCCCAGCCAGGAGATGCTGCAGGGAGCTGGTGGCAGTTGCTGGATTGTGACATCTGGTTGTGTCCTCATCCTTGGTGCCAGTTTGAAGATCACAGAATATCCTGAGCTGGAAGGGACTTCCAAGGATCATCCAGCCCAGCCCCAGGCCCTGCACAGACACCCCAACAGCCCCACCCTGGGCATCCCTGGCAGCACTGCCCAAATGCTCCTGGAGCTCTGGCAGCCTCGGGGCCGTGCCCATTCCCTGGGGAGCCTGGGCAGTGCCCAGCACCCTCCTGGGGGAAGAACCTTTCCCTGATATCCAACCTAAACCTGCCCTGGCACAGCTCCAGGCCATTCCCTCGGGTCACTGGTCACCAAAGAGCACAGATTAGTGTCTTCCCCTCCTCTTCCCCTCACGAGAAATTGTAGCCACAGTGAGGTCTCCCCTCAGTCTCCTCCTGGCTGAACATTCCAAGTGCCCTCAGCCGCTCCTCACACGGCTTCTCCTCAAGGCCCTTCCCCATCCTCATGGCTCCTTTGGCCACTCTCCAGTAGTTTAATGTCATTTTTATATCGTGGCATCCAAAACTACCCCAGCACTGGAGGTGAGGCTGCCCCAGAGCAGAGCAGAGCAGAGCAGGACAATACCTCCCTGGCCTGACCAGCTGGGCCTGATCCCCCCAGGACAGGGATGTCCCCCCTGGCTCCAGGGCACTGCTGGCTCACATCCAACTGGCCACGGACCAGGAACCACAGGTCCCTTTCCCTGGCACTGCTTTCCAGCCTCTCATACCCCAGCCTGTCCACAAATCCAGGGATGTCCCACCCCGGGTGCAGAATTGGGCACTTCTCCTTGTTGGACTTCTTGTGCTCGGTGATTGTTCATCCCTCTGATTTGTCGAGGTCTCTCTGCAGGGCCTCCCTGCCCTCGAGGGAGTCAACAGCTCCTCCCAGGTTTGTGTCATCCTCCCTCCTGCCAAAATCACCCTGGAAAACCGCTCCCTTTCTCCTTGCTGCCTTCAGAGGATTCTGGAGTTTGTGCTCCCTGTGCATGTTTTGCTGCCGATCTCGATGGACTTGTGATCATCCTGGAGAAAAACCCCTTTGGAATGTGCCTGTTTTCCCCTTGCCCACCTGTTTTGGGGCTTGCCAAGTTTTCTCTGGGAGAGCAGGGGCAGGATTATTTGCAGCCAGTGCAGAAAGTTGCATTTCGGGTGTTATAACACAGCCGTCATCTCCCAAGAAATTACAATTATCTCTTTCGTAATTAGGACAAGTTTGGCTGAGATTCTGAGTCACTGGGAAGTTCAGTTCTGTCGTTTGCCCCAGAATAGCTCTGCAGTTCCATAAATGTTTTCCCTACAGACTAAACCATGAATTTATGATGAAGGTTCCATCACTCCCGCTCCTGAAGGCACAGAGGAGGTGGAAGGGTTTTATTGGGTGGTTTTCCAGGGGCTGGACACCAAAACATCTGGCAAATGACCAGGTGAAAGAGGAATATGTGTGAACCAAAAAAAATGATATAAGGAATAAAAATCTCATCACGCAAAAAATAGTGAAGTGTGGGATGAAATTCCAGTGGGAGCTTCCAAAGCAGATATTAGTAAATTAGTACATTTAACCTCAGATGTATTTTCTTTGGGATTTTATTACAGAGACCAGAAGTTCTTGCACGTGACCTGGTGGGAAGTATTGATAACTTATCAGACATGCCAGGCCGAGACGTCACCATATTAAAAACCAACGAATCAAAGCAAAAAAAATCCGGATTTTAAACTGCTGAGAAGTCTAACTGCTGCACTGCTCTCTGAACAGAGGGGTGGAACTGCTCATTACCTTAATTGATTAGGAGTGTGAGGTAGAATCTGCCTTAATTAGTGGCAACAAACCCTTACATAGAGGAAAACACCGCCAAGTATGAGGCGTAAAAATGTTGTTGTTGTTGTCAGGGGGAATCCTCAATGCCAGAGGTAAGGGAGGAAAAATTTCCTGTTTCTCTTGCTCCTTTCACTGACTGACGACTCCAACAGAGAACTTCAGTGGGAAAAGTGTGGGATTTCCACCAAAATGAACTTTTGGGTTGTGGCTTTACGATAAAAGGGACAACTAAAGTTAGATTTTTGCTTCCTTGGGAATCACAGCGGTCTCCTGCACTTGAGTGTTGGATTTTGAGTCAACTGGCTGTGAGTTTTTTATTTATTTTTCAATCTTGAATCTATTTTAAGTGCTCTATAGCATACCAAGTGGGAAAAGTCGGTTAAATTCTGATGTCTCCTCCTTTTTCTCCTGTTTACAGCTAAAAACCAAGTTATGTTGGTTTTGGACATATTTAAAAAATTGTTTCAGTTAGTTTTGCGGGTAAACCTGAAAGTTTATGTGGTCATGAAGAAAATCTAAAATAGGTTTTTGGCTGGAGAGAGGGAAGAATTCACTATGAAAAATGACCAAGGTGTGGTTTGTGTACATTCCTATGGAGCAATGTCTTTCCAAAACCCACGTGGTTCTTCTGTTTTGGTTCAAAACTTCCCCCTGCTAAAGCTTGGCTTGTTTTAGGAGCTGTTGGTGAAGGGAAAATTTATTTTGGAAAAGAATAATGGAAGTTATGGGAAGTTTATGATGGTTCATGTGCTCAGTGAGATGAACAATCAAAGATTGGGTGAATTTTCTTTGGAAAAGAGAGAAACCAAGTCACAAATTATACCACAACTAAAAGAGAAATCTGTATTATTTATTTATAGTTCCTTACGTCATTCTAGAGACAGCTTTAAAAAATAAACTTATAAAGAAAAGGAGTTAACACCTCTCCAAAAATTTGCTGCATCACATCCGAGCTCTTCCCAGTCCTGATGTGCCATTCACCAGTGAAGAGCACAGGGAAAGGCACTGGAAGGGAGGCACTGTTTGAACAGATCTAATCGTCAATAAGTAATTGTGTTTTAATTAAAATGTGTCATGTCATTCCGAGGGTCCTATATTACATGAGTATGAAAATGTATGACTGCATAATGCGGTAATAATTAGAATTACAGTTTCCTAACTCTTAAATTAAAATGCTTGGCAATTAACTGCCTGATAAATCTCACTTTTCCGTGTGTGGTTTTTTTTTCCTTTCTATCTGGGAGTATTAAATAGTCCTAATTGCTGATTGCACATTCCTGGGCTGCTGGCAGTTTTCTGTTGGGTCTATCAGATACAACTCCTCCAAGGGTTGCTTAATTTTTGCACATGAGTCAAAGGTGCTGCGTGTAGCTTCTACTAACTGGGGAGCTCAGGAAGTCCTAAAGCCTCAGAGATGTGTCCATAAGATCAGGGTGGACAAGGACTTGGCGTAGGGATGTGAAATCCAGACGTAGTTCGGAAGTTGTTGGATGCAGTGCTTGTACCTTTTAGGCAAAATCTAATGGTGGAGATTTTCTGATTTTTATTGGTTTAGTGAATTCAGGATTAAACTGCATTTCGTTTTCATAGCTTGGCGTAGTGGCACTCCTTGATTTAGAAGACAGAATCCCAGAATCACTGAGGTTGGAGAAGCCCTCTCAAACTGAGTCCAGCCGTTCCCCAGCTCTGCCAAGGCCACCTCTGCCCCATGTGCCTAAGTGCCACATCCACATGGATTTTAAATTCCTCCAGCAATGGGGACTCCACTCCTGCCCTGGGCAGCTGTGCCAGGGTTGGACAACCCTTTCCATGGGGAAATTCCTGCTGGTGTCCACCCTGAGCCTCCCCTGGCCCAGCCTGAGGCCGTTCCCTCTCCTCCTGTCCCTGTTCCCTGGGAGCAGAGCCCGACCCCCCCGGCTGCCCCCTCCTGTCAGGGACTTGTGCAGAGCCACAAGGGCCCCCCTGAGCCTCCTTTTCTCCAGGCTGAGCCCCTTTCCCAGCTCCCTCAGCCGCTCCGGGGGCTCCAGCCCCTTCCCAGCTCCGTTCCCTGCCTTGCACACGCTCCAGCCCCTCAGTGTCCTTCTTGTCATGAATTAATGAATCCCAGACTGATTTGTGTTGGAAGGGACTTTAAAACTCATCCCATTCAAACCCCTGCCATGGGCAAGGACATCTTCCACCATCCCAGGTTGCTCCAAGCCCATCCAGTCTGGTTTGGATGAGTATTTTGGTACTTTTAGATGAATGATGCTGCTCCTAAGCCCCTCTCCGGCTGAACAATTAACAAATGAGCAGTAGGATGGCACAGCACTGGCTGTGCTCTCCGAGTGGCTCCGTGTGACAGCTCTGTGCAATGTGGCTTCCTGGGGACACACAGGTCCTCCCAGTGTGCTCTCACGGGGTCGGGTCGTGCTTTTAGTGTTCCCACAGATGCCCTGCTCTGCCCAACACTGAGGAGCCAAACACAAATGCATCTGGAAGAGGTAAAAGCTGCAAAAGTCGTCTCCAGAAAGACTCTTCCATTTGCATTTTGAATGGGGTCATCAGTGTAAATTGAATTGGAAATAAAGGCACTTGCTAAAGATGTTTTCTCTGTTCGCTGCCGAGGAGCAGGGAAAGAGGGTTGGAAAGGATTCAAGGAACTCACAAGGCAGCGTGGCCCCGGCTCGGGGTGGGTAAACATGGGAAGATCACCCAGGATCCCACAAATTCATTGAGACAACTGAGTTTGGGAGATGACAAACTCCACAGCACCACCCGAGCGAGATCTCCATTCTGTGGGGAAGAGCAGGGCCTTGAGACCCGTCGTTTCCTTAAACATTTATTCGGCTCCTTCCCTGCAGATGTAACATTTCCCGTGGTTTCCCCCTGCCCTTCACGTCTCGGTGCTCATGGCGTGCACTTTGCTGGGACTGGTTCTTTAGTGGCTGACTGGAGCCGAGCCAGGAGCGACGGCTCCCAGGCATCTCCCGCGACATTCCCGCAGCCCATCCCACCCCCGGCGAGTGCCTGTGCCAGGGATGGGCTGGCAGGGCTCGCTCCGAGCGCTCCTGTCACCGGGGTCTTGCAAATTCCTATCATCTACGGAGTTTTTGAGCTGAGAAAGATGAGATTATAGAGGGGGAAAAAAAAAGGGGAAGACATTTAAAACCTGTCACTGGAGTTGTCCCAGCTATGCACAGCGCTGTGTACATGGAAATTGCCTGAAGAACGAATTTAGGGGGTTTTTCTCCCTGGTGATGATTTCAGTTTAATTGTGCATCTCCATCCCAACTCGGGGGTCACTGCCTGTGCCTTGGATTATTTAAACTGCGACTCCTCAGGCCCAGATTGGACGATTTGGTCCTCGTGCTTTGTGCCAGGTGATGCTGAGGCACGGTCCCTGCAGCTGGGGTTTGGGAAGTTGGGAATTGGAGATGGGATTTCAGCTTCTCCTGCAGTCAGTGGGGAGAGGGAAAGGAGCAGCTTTAGGCAGAGGCTTCTCCTTCCAGTGGTGCTGTGGTTCTCCCTCTGGAGAAATCCCTCTCCCCACTGACAGCAGCAGCCCCAAGACAAACCTTGTATGCAGAAGAAGAAACCAGAGGATGTAAATCCCTTATTTCTGGTTCTTGTGGAAAAAATTCTTCACTGAGAAACTCTCTTTGGAACGATTATTATTAATTTTTTTAATGTTCATATGCTCAGACTGCAAACAAACCCAACAATTCTTTAAAAAAAATGAAGCGGAAAAGCTGCCAGCAATAACTTCTAAAAAAATCATTTTACTTAACCCCACAACCTAATTTTTTGTAATTTTCTTGTGTCTATTTATTTGTTATTATTTTTTTTTTAAGGTTGGCCTTTTATTTCTGAGTCCCTGTTGTCACTGGAACACGTTTGCAAGAATTTTTGCAACTTTGGGGACTGGTGATTTTCTTGCTTATCTGCAGGAAGGCTCTGATTCTCATTTAACTGCTGCTTGTGAAAGCTGAGGCTTGAAGAAAATCTCCAGCCCCAGCCACACTCTCTGTAACATCAGGAAAACTGGCAACTATTAAAATATTTGTGAATATTTTTCCTGCCAGTTTTTTTCCCTCAGTTCTGCTCGCAGCCATCAGTGGGGGACCTTTGGAGGGGTAACTGCTCCCTACACGGAACCTTCCCAGGCCCAGCTCCGAGCTGCCGGGTGCAAACACAACTGCACTGGCTTCAGAAACTAAAGGAGAACAGTCAAAACCTCTGATTTTTGTTTTGTGCTACTTCAGCTTTTCATTTACTAATTCCCACCCCCTTTTTAAGTGGGAAAAATGCCATGTTTGAAGCTCCTGGATGCATTAAAAAGAAATATGAAATTTTTCAGAATTTATCCCGTGGAAGACTTCATTTTGGGCACTGCATTGTGAAAACCTTGCCTAGAATTTTTGAAAACACCTCCCAGCCTCTGTTCTTCTGTCTCCTCCTCCTGCAGCTGGTGCAAATACGACATTGGGAAGCTTTGGAGACAGGTTGGGAATGGGATATAAATTGACCCTTGCTCCCTGCTGGTGGCTTTGGTGGGAGGGAACAGACCCTGCCCAGGGAAGGAGGGGAGTGGCACCAGGGCAGTGCAGTCCAAGGATTTCCTTCTTCATGGATACAGGAAAACACACACAGATTCCTTATTGCTTGCCTGGTGAGGCTGCAATTAATTTTTGTGCTATTTTGAGCCTTGTTTTGAGGATTTAAAATCCTTCTGGATGCATCCTAGCAGTGATTTACTGATGGCCTTGCTTTACCCAGCTCCGGGGAATTTCAATTCCTCAATACACGGGGAAAAATCAGCTGAAATGGTCTTGTGACAGATCAGACCGGAATTTATCTTGGGAAGTGGCAGCATCCAGGTTGAAGTGTGTTATGGAAGTTAATCCATGCAAAGGCTTGCTAAGGGTGTCCCAAGAATCAGGGGGAGCAGCCAGCAGGGAGTTGTGGGGCAGTGACAAGAAAATCCTTTTCCCCCAAACTCTTTGGCACAGCCAGCAAATCCCTAATTTGTATTGAGGCAAAAAAGGGGGGTTTTCTCTCCTTTTCCTTTCCCCCCCTTCAGCATCAAAAGTTTAACAAGGAGAAGAGGAGTTTTGAGGACTTGTCTTCTCACTGACTGGATTCCTCTCGGAGCTGTTAAACCTCTGGATGAGGTGTGGGAGTGCTGAAAATCTCCCGTTTGGGAAAGGAAAGCCGGCAAAACCAGGGAGTGGTGACAGGCTGGGCTCACTTCAGAATCCTGGAATGGTTTGGGAGGGGAGGGACCTTGAAGCCAATCTCACTCCATGGGGAGGGACCTTGAAGCCAATCTCACTCCATGGGCAGGAGTAACTTCCACAGACCCGGCTGCTCCAAGCCCCATCCAACCTTTCCCTCCTCGTTTTCTGCCTTTCCTCCTCTCAGCCACTGCTCAGTGAAGTCCAGAACTGGTGTTTAACCAACAATTTGGTACCAGCTGAAGCCCTGATTTGATTAGTGTTAATTTGATGTCATTTATCAGTGAATGGTGGAGCGGTGGCTGTTCCTGTGTACAAGGACCCCATTTAGTGCTAGGGAAACACTGAATATCAAATTGCTTAAAAATCACAGCTTGTTTTCGCATCACAAACATGCTTTTTCTGGGGAATGAATGGCTGTGCCTGGATGAGATGGAGCTGCAAGTGGGACATTAGTGGGAACGAGATGGATACAGCAAAGCAAGAGGAGAACTGGGGGTTTGCTGAGCATCCACGGTCGTTTTTTGGGCAGTGTTTTCAGACATGAATAAAGGGGAAGATAATGGGAAATGCACAATCGTAGCCCTTGTTTGGACATGGTTTTTCTGTCTATCTGTCTCCTGTGAACCCTTCACGTCCATTACATCAATTTTCCAGGATAAAGGATGCCTCAGGGTTATGGGGTAATTCCTGACTTCCAGGAGACACCTTTCCCTCCACCTGCATTGCTCTCGGTTTGGGAAAAACCACTATTTTGGTTTTTTTGTGTTTCTTTTCTTTTTCCACTGGCACGTAGGTGATGATGGGGACAAGGTCCTGCAGTGTCCCCGTGCCGTAGGGGTTTAATCTCTGGGTGAAAAAGGGGCCGTCCAAAAATTGTGGGGTTTAAAAGTATCTTCTGTGGCTTAATTGAACGTGAGTTGGTGCAAAAAGGAAGGAGGGGTTTCCCTGCTGGGTGTGGGTGGAAGTGAGGGCGATTGTTGGTGAACAAGAAAATTAAGTAAAATTTGGGTTAAAGGAGGTGCTGTAAAATGAGGAATGTTGGCTTTTTTTAATGTATCTCTGTGAAGAGGAACTTAGAACAGGTCAAAAGTTGATTCTCTGAGGGGCCAATTCCACCACAAGGATGCTGGAAACACGTGAGGAGTTGAAGTGCATCTTCTCTTTCTGCCTCCTTCCCCAGCCACAGAGATTTTATATTAAAACAACAACAACAACACAAAAAAACCCCAACTGTAGCTGGAATTAGGCAGAGGAGAAAATTCAAATTCATGGCACAGAAAAGAAAAGCAGAGCATGAAAGAGAAAACCATCCTGACTGCTTGCAAGGGGAGGGATGGCTCAAGGGCTTTCTTGTTTTTTTTTTTTTAAATAGAAATATTATTGCAGTTTATTTCTGTTCTTTGCGATGGGAGATGGAGGTTGTCTGATGTCCAGGCCAATGGGGGTTTTATTTTATTTATTTGATAGGGTGAGGCTGCTTAACCCACCCTGTCTGCCCCGTGGTCTCCTTCAGGCCCACGTGGGCAGCTCTGGGTGGATGGACACAGGTCTGGAATTGTGGCCTGGAATTACCTTTCTCCGTTGGTTTTGGGCCATCCCACCTCCTCTTTCTCCCTGGAGATTTATTGTATTAAATTTTCAGGGTTTTTTCTAAAGGCTTGGAACAAAGGGAGATTTGTAGAAGATTTGTATGAGGCGAGGGCTCATATTTGGTCTATATTTCAGGGAGGTAAAATAAAATGCTGAACCTCCTGCAGACAAACCTCTGGGAGTTCTCCTGGGTACCAGTGGCATATTTCTTCTGTGATCCTTCAGGAGGTTAGGGGTGAAGCTGGAGCTATATGAAGAACAATTTGTTTGTTCTTAACAGAGGCCAAGGCAGAGGAAGTGGGTGAGCACAACTTGGGGGTCTTGGAGTTGTTTCTCTCCAGAGCTCAGCACGTGCCTGTCCTGCAGCCCTTGCTCAGCTCCCCTTCAATGTTTTCATGATGCTCTCGTGCTTCCCGGACTTTCCCCTGTCTGCAGGTCAGGAAAACTTCCTAAAAAAATAATGGATGCACGGGTGATGTGTGTATTCCAAACCCAAACCCTTTGTGACTCTTCACTCTTTACTTTCAGATGTATAAGAAGTGTAGCATAAGTTAATTTTTCTGGACAAACTGCCCTTGAAAAGGTTTGTTACTGGAAGAAATTTTTGTCGTTGTTTTGTCTTACAAAAGCACCACGTGAAAGGTTAAACAACAGCCTCAGTTTATATTTGCAGGGTTTTCTTCCTCAAATGTGCAACACAATGGACAAGGATTTCATCAACAGGTGCAGGGGACCGAAGAATTCTGGAGTGTTTTGGGTGGGGAGGGATCTGAAACTCATCCAGTGCCACCCCTGCCATGGCAGGGACACCTCCCACTGTCCCAGGCTGCTCCCAGCCCCAGTGTCCAGCCTGGCCTTGGGCACTGCCAGGAATGGGACATGGTGGAAACACGGCCTGAACCATCAGGATGAAATCTCTGCCCCCAGGTGAGGTTTCACACCAACATCTCCCTAAAACTCCACCAGCCAAAAAATCTTAAGATATTGCAGAACAGGAAATTAAAAAAAAAAAATCATAAAAATCAATTAGCATCACTAATTAACTATAATAATATCATTTAATTCACTGCCTGGAAATACAGTGGCTTTGGCCCTGTGCCATGATAAAATCTGCATGGTGGAGTCTTTCATGTGGTCACACATCCATTCTGAGACCTGACAGTGACGAGCAGTTTTTAAACATGTAAGTGCTGCTGTTGTTTTACTGAAGGAATTTTATTGCCTTGCTTGGGCAGTTAATATCTCACAGCAGCTGGTACTGGTTCCAGTGATCTGGGTATTTTAAAAAGGGAGAAAAAAACCCTGTAACTTTTATTTTATGTTGTTATATGTCACTGCTTGCTGTTGGAAGGGTTTAGAAGAAGTTGGACCCTCACCATAGAGGTATCCATATCAGTAATCAAATATAATCCGTATTTTGCCAAGTTTCCCGGGCTGTTGCATCTGCCATCACCACCTGTGATAATTTTCCTCCTTTTTTTTTTGCCCTAAATAATCAATTATAATATTCTAGGTTTTTTTTTCCCTCCCTCCATGCACTGCTTTATTACAACTGGCTCTGGTTAGGGGATTTTTTTTGGATGTCAGTGAGGAGGTGTGGGTAACTCTGTGCAGGCTTTTTGAGCGCCGGAATGGGCGTTGAGGAGTTCTGTGCTCCCGGTTTCAGGACATGCTCTCCATTAACATTAAAAACAGATGACCCCACGTGTGCACGTGAGGATTTACTGAGTAAAGAGATGTCAGACCTTGCAATTTTCTGTCACAAAATGGAGCCCTGGGTGTTGGTAACATGCAAGGAGCATCTCTGAAAGATCCAAACAAGGCCCATCCCAGCTCAAGTTTTGTGGGAAAGCCAAGAGGGAAACTTTTTGGTGGAAATTGAGCAAATTTGGTCAAAAACAGTGAGAGGAGACAACTGTGGTGCTACATTTTCCAGGTGTAGAAAATACCTGCACCTTGAAAAGCAGGGAGTGTAACAAATGGTTTTACTGCTTAAAGAACACCGTGGGTGTCCCAGGTGTGCCTGTGGGACGTGCCACTGCTGCCTGGGTGGTTTGGGGTGCTTATCACACGCTGAGTGTCTCTTCAGTGGGGCCACACTGATGATTTCAGTCCTGACTTAGGGAGGCCTGAGCAGGGTTTTAGCCTGAGCCCCTGCAGCAGCCCCTTGTGCCCTGGTTTGTCCCGTGGGGCTGTGCCAGCACAAACCACCCTCATTTGCAGGGCAAAGGGAAAATATCAGCACTGGGGACTTTTAAAGGCAGAGCAGAGCAAAAAGGGCAGGGGTGGGAGTGGAGCAGACATTTCCACCCCTGGGGTTTATGGCACTGCAGGCACAGACCCCTGTCACGTGAATATTTTAAAAATAGCTCTCTCTTTATGTGCCATCAGTTAATGGGTACGGGTGGGAGTGTGCTGGGGATAAAAGGATGGTCCTGACCCAGGCTCTTGGTGAGAGAAGGCTTTTCTTGTCAGTTTGTGGGGAATTTAGCCCGGTGGTGTCTGGCAATCCCATTTCCAAACTCTGCACCCTGTCTGCTCCCTCTCGGAGCGGCGCCGACGTTCTTCAGCACCCACCAAAATTCCAAGGTGATATTTGCACCCAAAGAGCTGCTGTATCCCTCAGCCTGGATCAGACACTTGTCTTTAGCAAGAAGATGAGCTCATTGCAGCTCAGTTGGATTTGAAACCAGGTTTTATATTTTCCTTTTTAATTTTATTCTTAGGATGGGGACTGTGCGTAGGAACCTGATGAAAAAAAACGTGCACTTGCTCAGCTCCTTTTAGAGCCAGGTTTAACTTTCAGTGGTGCTCTCTTTTTGCTATAAGAAGGGAATTTTATTTTTGTTCTTGGTCCAGTAAAATTCATTAGGGTCTCTGCTTATTTGCTTTTTGGAGATGGTAACTGAAGGGGTACAAAAACTGGGCATTGCAATAAACTTTTGATCACAGAAAACAGAAAACCAGCCAGGAAATGATGTTTTTTGTAAAGGACAAACTTTAAAAATAAAAAGCCCCAAAATGTGCCTTGGTTGAGTTTTTTGAAAATGTGACACATCCCCTAAATATGTCACGTTTATTTTTATAATGCTATAAATAAAAGAAGTTGAGTGAGAAAATAATCTCTTGGCTGTTCTTGGGAGCGCAGCCCCTGCCAGGAAAGGTCTCTGTAAATAGCAGAGGTCAGAACTGCTTGGGATCTCTCCCCCTCCCCTCTGGAACCAAGGAGCACATCTTTGTGTACATTCCATAAAACATGGATAGCTATTCCTCCTTGGATTGTAAATCCCAGTGAGCAGGAGATGCCAAACAGGTGCCAAAAAAAATTAGGGAGGAAGAAAATCTATCCTTGGCTACTGTTTCTTAGCGCTTTGAGTATTTTGGCCTGGGAATTTTCTGACAAACACTTCTGGGCAGAAACCCTGAAGTTCACTGAAGTGGGTTTTTCATGAGAAGTGGGTTTTCCATGAGAAAAGTGGGTTTTCCATGAGAACAGGCCAGTTTTGGTCTATCTGTTTGAGATGACTGAGGAGCACCAGGCAGTTCGAAGGACTCAGCTGTATTTTGTTTTCTCTGTGTTGATTTTCATTTATTTTTTTCCCCGTGGGGATTTGACACCCGATAATCTTGGTGGTGGTTGCTGCTCGAAAGAGTTTGGTTTGAAATTTGTTTTACTCTGCGTAAAGAGATTTGTAAGGGATTTTTATTTCTTGCACGACCATGATTTAGGTGAGTTCTGGTTTAGATGCTGATGCTGCAGTAGGAGCAGCAGAAATGAAATGCTTTGGGAAGGGCAGAGGTGGAAGGAAGTTCATCCTTTCCAGCTTCTCCGGTGTAGTTTTCATCTTTCAATCCATTTTAAGAGATTAATTCTAATTTATGCCCCTTCATGGGCAGCTGGGGATTGTCACAGGTTTGCTCTGGGATTGTCAGTGAGCAGGGGAATATCCCAGCCCTGGAGCAACCGTGTGGCTCAGGGTGCTGGGAATGTCCTGGAGGCTCCCTGAGCGGCCTCCTTTGCTCTGTCCATGGAGAGGAAGGTGGGGTTTATCCCACAGAATTCTCATGGATTTGTTTTAATTTTCCAACTCCACAGGGGAACATCAGAGTTTGACCTTTGGAGGAAGGGCTACAAGGCCTGCTGCTGGCCTTGGCCATGGTTGGACTTGATCTTGGAGGTCTTTTCCAACCTCAGTGATCTGGTGATCCCTGCCACTTGATTTTGAAAATAATTTAAAATTAGAGCAATATTTATGGGGAGAAGAGGGGCCTGATGCTTTCAGGAACTGGCTCCCCATCTTAGAGGGGCAAAGGTGAGGCCAAACAATTTTAGTGCCAGCAGCTCTCGGAGGTGCCAGCACAGCTGGCAGGAAGGATGTTCCTTACACATCGTGTGAGGAAAGGAATCTTAAGCTGCTCCACTGTTTTCTTGGGAAGTGCTTGGAGGAGGGTGTACAGGCAGAGACTGAGGGCACACCATTCCCAAACCCCACTTTCCCCCCGTCACTGCCCTCTCTACCTTTAATTTTCCTCCCAAATAAATTTCTTTTACTATTTCACTTCCCTCACCTCCCCAAACCCAGACTTGACCTGCTGTGTTTGCTTTCATTAGAATAAAATAATTCCTTTTAGTGCCTTTTGCCCTGGCTAAACCTTCAGCTTTTTCCAAGTCCTTCAGCTCCTTAGGAAATTTATTATCAATACAGGCTGGATATATGGAATCAATGGGTGTTTTGGGGGAGGTGTGAGACTCTGAGCTTAATCATAAATAATATAGGGAAGAGGGAGAGGATGAGTGAACTCCACTGATTCCTGAAGAAAGAGGTGCTGGAGCACACAAAAACCTTCTCTGAAAGGCATTTTCCTGCCCTTTTGTATTTTTAATTTTAAAAATAAGCTTTATTGCACCGAGTGACTGTGATCATCTCTCTCATGCTCCTGGGGGCGGTGGCTCTGGGAGAGAATCCTGCATGTGCTCCTTGCTCCTCGTTATCTTGAATTACACAAATGATTTTAAAACATATGTCAATAGGCTTTTGAGCAAGCAGATTCTGTTCTGATTAATTAATCATACAGTTTCTCAGCTTCAAATGAACTTTTTTAATGACAAGTATTAATTTTTAAATTTTTTGGGGGCTGTTTGTTTTTACACATCTGCATACTGCTTAGTTTGAACTTATTAATTAGAATAAATAAAAAATAAGGAAAGCAGCAGGTGTTCTCTTATGTCTTCTACAAAGAATCTTATTCTTTAAATTTTACCAGATTATTTTATTCCTGCTGCTTCACACTGTAGGTTTCACAACAGAAATATTTTCTTCTATTCACATGAGGCTTTTTTTGGTTTTTTTTTTTTGTTGGCAATTTGAAGGCTGTCATGGTTTGGGGAGAAGAAAACATTCTTATAATGTCTCCTTGCTGCTCCATGACTGATTTTACATGGACTCAGGAGCGAGTTGTAAATGAGTGGATTAGCCCATAATATTCTGGGGAAGGTACAAAGGGAAATGTAGTTTTTTCCTCCTAATTTCACTTGCAGGGACCATGTTTGGGAGTGGTTGTTCGTACTAGGCTGGGTTTTTGTTTTGGAGGAGGAGAATGGGTGAATCATGTGTTTGTCACAATTTTTACTTTCAAGGCTGAAAGGCTCAATCTTCTGAGCCCTCGAATACATGAGAGCAAAGATGAGGGGCTATTATTATTATTGTTGTTATTATTATTTGTATTTATTGACTTCTAAGGAAGTTTTCTAGGGCTCTCTATGACTCCAGAACCTGGGGCATGTGGAGCAGCCGTTGTGGCTGAGGGGTGCAATGAGGACGGGGTTTGGAGGTGCAAGAAAATTCCCTGTTTCTTGTCCCTGACCTCCCGGGGAAGAGAAATCCCTGGGTGGTACCTGAGAGAGAGCACAAAAAAATCCAACCAAAGACATTAAATATCAATTTCCAGCCCGTGAGTTATCAGATTCTAAAAATGAGGAATATCCATATTTAAGCACTTGGGTGTGGGCTCAGGCTGTGGCCAGGGGTCACCCGCATGAAGCCACCCCCCACCCTCGACTTTTATTTCCCTTTTCAATTTTTTAAAATAAATTTTACATCAGCAAATTAGAAATTCCAGCCAACAGAGTTAAAAAGGGAAGAGTCGGCATCACCTTTTACTGCATCCTGCCTGAAAGCTCTCCTCCTTTTTTTTTTTTTTTTTTTTTTATTGTTCTCCCTATTTTATTTTTAATTAAAAGCCAGCCCGGATGCGAGTGACTGGCGTGGAAAGCTAAAAAGCAACTTGAAAGTTTGGGGGAATTATTTTCGCGCGGCTCCAAACGCCAGGCGAGGATTAGAAAGAGTTTAAAAGCTTTCCCATTCCAACGTTATCCATCAGAGGCCCCTCGGAATGCCCAGATGAATATGGGAGTGGACAAGGTTCTGGTTCCTTTCAGAGAGCTGCCTCGACCTTCTGGGTTTTTCCTCGGGCATTGATGTTTGGTGCATATGAAAGGATTTCTCCAGGGGTTTCTCCAAGGGTTTTGCGGGAAGGGAAGCAGATTGGGTGAAGTCAGAATGCAGACTTAAGTTCTCTCTGTGTTTTTGGTGGGAGAGAACTGACTCCTGCATTATCTCACAAACACATAGGAAACATAAAAAGGGGAAATTATGCAGAAAAACATAAATTATGTAGATGCTGGAAAGCCTATGCAAAACATGATATGTGCACATAATAGCATATTTCCCTAGGGTCTAATTGCATCCTTTGGGTACCTTTTGAAGCATCTGAATATTCAGAAGAAAGCAAATTTATTGTAATTTACAAAATATCACAAAAAATAAGGTTGATACAGTGACGGATGTTGTAATGGAAACTCACTCTTCAGTTGTTGTCTTCAAGTTGACCGAAGACTAAAATGTAATAAATTAGTGCAGCTGTTTGTGTGGGGGATAGAGCTGCTTCCCTCAGCCCATCAGCCCCTTCCCCTCATAATCCTGGTGCTTTTCCAGGTGTTTTTTGGGCAGGTCCTCAGCGCCAACCAGTACGAGGGCAACCGTGGGTGATACAGGGCTCGTGTTTATTTTCTGCTCAGGAGTTGGGATTTAGTCAGGGGAGAGGAGCTCTGGGGCAGCCCCGAGGAGTGGCTCTGAGTGGACATGATGGCAGAGCTCTGGTGTCAGAAAGGATCCTCAGGAATTCTGGGCTCCCACCAAAATTCCTCCTGAGCCCCGCTGAGCAAACTGACAGAGATTTCTCTGCATCAAGAAACAGGGGAGCTGCAGATAATCCAAACGCCCCTGCACCAGTTACAGCTGCCCTCAGTGACCCCTCTCCCACCGGAAGCTTTTGGGAAACTTGGGATCAGTCACCAAAGTCTAAATTTATTCCCCTGTCTTTGAAACGGCTTCACCGCTTTGAACTCCAGAGTCAGGAGGCGAAGGGAACAATGGGAAATTCTCACTGAGCCACGTTTCAGCATTTTTCCCGAGGCAGGAGGTCATTGTAGCTCTTCTTTGGGAGCTGTTCCCTCATCAAAGGCCGAGTCAGATGCCCCAACCACCTCTCCCTGGGCTCCCCTTCCAAGGATTCTCATCAGCTCCTGGCACAGCCACTGGGGAGTAGAGACCACTCCTCGTGCCATGCCTCCGTTGGATGGAGACGTGAGGAATTGCTTTGGATCCTTGGGATCTCTACAGCAGCTCATATTTCAGGTCAGACGGGTGTAGGCATTTGCTTTGGAGAGCAAACTCTTTGGAAGAGGGAGCTATCCATAGGTTTAAGAGTTCTCTCAGGAAATCCAGAGGGAGCATTTACATTTTCCATCAGCGTTTGTGACTGACCTGGTGTTGCCTCTGGACAAGATCCTGAGTAATGTCCTCCAGAGGTGACCCTGTTTGAGTGAAGGTTTGGATTAGATGGCCTCCAGTGGTTTTCCAACCTTAACCATTCCATTATTCCAACTCATTGTTATGATGGCACGAGAAGGAACACCAGATTCTGAGCAGGTTTTACTGCACAAACCTTGCTCTGTTAAAAACACCTAAATTGGTCTTTTTGGCCACAAAATATTGAATCCCAAACACCAACAGTGACAGGATAATTGAGATCCAAAACATCCACAGAGCCTGTTTTATGGGAATTTGGCTGCTGACCCTAACGCAGAGAAATTTGGGGCCTCTGTGACAAGTAGGAAGCTGTGCTTGATTTAACAATCAGGATTTTAAACTCTGTCCTTGTTCAGAGTATCCACACCCCGTGGAAAGAACAAGCAGGGGGCTTGAGGCTTCAGGTGAGGACATGGAAAAAGAACCCCTGGAAGCAAGGTCTAGATCAGGAAGATACCATTTAAAATCAGGGAAGTTTTTGGTATGTTACCCGAATTTTAACCGTATTTAAGAAGTTTTCCTCCTTCCATGGCTACTCAGACCATGGGAAGGGCTGTGTTTCATTCCTCTGATGTGCCATGGGATGTGTTGATCCTGAGACTCTTTCTGTCAATTCTGAGACTCTTCCTGTCTCCCAGGGAATCCTGGAAGTTTTTGGATGGGGTAGCTGGGATTTGCCCTCTCTTATTTGTTTTGCCTTCCTGCAGAAACCAGCGAGGAGCGGGCTGCCTTTGGGCGCCTTGGAGTGGTGACATTACGGAGCGTGTGGGTCCCATCCTGGTGGCACAGCCCTGTGGGGTGCAGGGAAAACACCCCAATCCCAATCCATGCTCTGCCATTCCCTGCTTCGTCTCGCCTCGCCCCGGCATCCCCATATTCAAGGAATGTGTCCAAGCTTCCCTACGCCTGGAATTTAAATACATAAATGTCCCGCACAGATCTGCTGTTGGTTGGTAATGTATTGTCAGCTGTCCTGCCAGCCTTTTTATCTTCTGATTAGCTTTGAAATCATTGAAGCCGGTGAAGATTCGTTTGTTATCCCAGTCCTCCGAGGACCAGAAATCCAGTGATGGTGTGGATGTGCTCTGAGGCAAGTTCCCATTTGTAAGATGGATGATGATTGCTTGTCGATACTAAGAAAAAGAGCTTTGTCAAATCTGAAGTTGTCTCCTTTCTTAATGTAAAATATTATTTTTATTTTCAGGCTCGGAGAAAATTGTGATGCTGTGAGCAGTAGGCAAAGGAAAAAACAACCACCACCCCAAAACCCAAGGTGACTCGGATATTTGTTTATTTGTCTGCTTTTAAGGTGTGCAAGATGTTATTTTTATTATTTTTTTTTGCAGAACAAAAGCTGGTGAGGGAAGGAAAATCCTTCTTTTATGATAGGCTAGTGCAGGTTTACAGGAATTTTCTTTCTTTAATGAATAAAGATGTAATCTACCTCATTGCCTGCTTTCTCTAATCATCTCCCTGAGATGTTCTGGCTCCTGTGCTTTCAGCAGAGCACTCCAAGATTTTGTGGGATGTGGCTTTGTGTTGGAAAGACTTTGGGAGCTGGGAACCTTGGTCGCAACCTACAGGTGCCCACCGAAAGCCAGCTGTGATTGCTGTGGGTTTGTGCAGAGGTGTTTCCTTCCTGGGATGGGGTTAAAGCACAGCCAGGTCAGAAACGAGGGGGGTGCAGATATTTCAGAGAATCCCAGAATGGTTTGGGTGGGAAAGGACCTTAAATCCCACCCAGTGCCACCCCTGCCATGGGCAGGGACACCTCCCACTGTCCCAGGCTGCTCCAAGCCCCAGTGTCCAGCCTGGTCTTGGGCACTGCCAGGGATCCAGGGGCAGCCACAGCTGCTCTGGGCACCCTGTGCCAGGGCCTGCCCACCCTCCCAGGGAACAATTCCTTCCCAACATCCCATCTAAATTTACCCTCTTCTTTCTAAAGCCATTTCTCCTTGTCCTGTCCCTCCATCCTTTGTCCCCAGTCCCTCTCCAGCTCTCCTGGAGCCCCTTTAGTCCCTGGAAGGGGCTCTGAGCTCTCCCTGGAGCCTTCTCCTCTCCAGGTGAGCACCCCCAGCTCTCCCAGCCTGGCTCCAGAGCAGAGAAGTGTTCCAGCCTTTGGAAAATCTTTGTGGCTTCCTCTGGGTTTGCTCCAGCAGCTCCACATCCTTCTGATGTTGTGGACCCCAGAGCTGGATCAGGAGGGGTCTCATCAGAGTGAAGGAGAGGGGGAAATCACTTTCAAGTAAATTCTAACAGAAACCCATTTAAATTCCTCAGAGTGAAGTTGGCTACTAAAGCTGGGGCTTGCCAAGGCACATTTAGTGAGTCTTTGCTCAGAGCAGGGGCTTCTTTCATTCCCCCTCTGTGGCTCTGGGGGAAATAATGGGAATTTGTACAGCTCCATTCCTGCCACCAATGGAGCTGTGTTTCCTCGGATGCTCAGGGGAGCAGAGCTCAGTCCAAATGTCCTTGAGCTGGAGCCAAGATGCAGAAAGTCTGGCCTGGAGATGGATTTGGTCCTCATGGAGCAGGTGATGCTTTGGTCTCCAGCTGCCTTTATGTACCTGAGGGTGATGGTCTCCAGATTAATCTGTGCTTTTCCCCATTCCATCCAGCAAAGAAACTCTGAGCTGGGTGTGAGACCACACACTGCACCCCTGAAAATCCGTGTTTTCCTGGAGGCCCTGAGGAGTGGGAATCAAGAGAGGGTAACAGTCTAAGTGAGCTCATAGCCTTACGTTGTCTCACGGTCTGACTTCGTCTCCATCACCCCCTGTTCCTTTCAGCCCTCCCCTCCTCTCCCCGGGTTTTTCCATGCCATAAAAACAGGAGCCAGGCTCTTTACGACCCAGCAGGAGCCAGGTCTTTCCGCTTGTTTGCTCTGCAAAGCCTTAACAGACTTTTGGCCACTGTGAAATAACTCAGACCAACCTGGGTCTGGCTCTGTGCAGCTCTTGCTCTGCATTTCCCGTTCCAAAACTTCAGTGGGAGAATCTTTCTTCTCTAAATCCTGCAATAGTACAAGAAACAAAGTTTTTTGTGATTTCTTTCTTCAAGAATTTATAAATTGCAGTCTCAGTAAGGGCTGTGCAGAGAGCTTGGAGTTTAAAATGAAGAATCATTTGAGTAATGTGGGTTTTGTTTGTTTAAGAGGAAAAATACTCCTAAATCCTACTCCCACCTTTGACCTTTCCTCCCTGGGAGGGAACAGATAAGCAAATGGGAAAAGTGGGGGTGTGGGAAGGAGGATAAGGAAGGTATTGGCTTTAAGCAAAACTCTGTCCTACGAGTCTGTGAGTGTATTGTGACTATATCTGTGAATATATTGCAATTATTAAGGTATAAGTGATCTCATGGCTTCTTGGCAGCGGCACGGAGCCCTTGGGACACCTCTGGAGTGAGTCAAAGGAAGCAGCAGCGGCCGTGAACGTATCTGGGGACGCCTTTGGCTCGCTGGGCGCCAGCTTTTTGGTGCCAAAGTGCTCTCTGTGGAGGGGCAAGAGCACGGGGGGTGAGCCCAGAGCTGCCAGGGAGGTCAGGCTGGCTCTGAGCTCCAGGGAGCAGCGGCAGCAGAGGGAACGCCGAGCGCGGGGGCCGAAAGCTCCGAACTGGAAAAGCACATGGTCCCTCTGAAGCCCTTCCAGCGCCGCCGGCAGCCAAGGAGCCTCGGGTTTACAGCTTCACACGTCTTCATTCCTGGGGATTTGAGCGGACCAGCAGCGTTGTTGAGGATTAACTCGGAGTTAAAAAGGCATTTATGAGGTGGAAGGATATGGAGTGAAATGCTCCTGGTGTCTCCAGGGGCTGGGGCCTGGCACTCGTGCCCTGAGGGCGATAGCAGCACCAGATTCCAGAGAAAGTGTACAGCTGGTCTTCCCTTAGCTTGGAAATCCCACGGCACTCGGTGAGGATCCTTCATCCAGGACATTTACGGTGGCTCTCCCAAAAAGCAGGGCCCTGGGCTGACCTTCTCCATGCTGGGAGGATGGGACAGTGCTGGGCTGTCCTGGAGGAGCCCCCTCGTGTCCAGGGACCTGCTCTGTGCCTGTGCCCGTTGTGAGGCAGCCACGTGAGTGAACAAAGCCAGCCTAAAACCTGCTGTAAGGATGAGACCTTTCACTGGTGGCCACATGGTTCTGATGAGCAAATAGGAATTTTTTTAATTTGCAGTGTGGAGGGAAAGGATGCAAATTCCAGCCTTGTGATGTTTCCTACATGGACACGGATAACCAGCCTGGCCAGACAAGCCTGGCAGTATTTCTCCTTACGAAAAATCAGTGTTAGCTTTGTTCGGTGCTGCCCCGTGGAGGAGAGGGAACAGGGCAGGAAAATGAAACCTGCAGGTATGAATCCTACCCTGGACGCATCCACACTTGAAGCTCATCATAACAAGGCACGGGGATTCCAACTGGACAAATTTCTATCCGCATTCCAAAGCAGCAGAACAGGGAAGCTTCTCGTCAGCGACACGTATCGGGGACTGAAAAAAGCATCCCTGCTGCACCCGTGCCTACATGCACAAGAATAATGGAAAGGAAAAGCCCCCTCCCCACCACCCACACATCTGCTGGCCACCCTCCCCTGCTCTGGCCCTGTGGCTCCACACGTGGCGAGAGGATGGCGATGATTAATCAGGGACTGCAGGAGATGCTGAAGGTTTGTGGCCCTGCAGAGCCTGGGGTTGCTGCTGTCTGCAGCGAGGATTTGGGGGAAGGCTCTCAGTTGCCAGAATAAAGACGGAAGATAAAGAACCCCACCAAACTGAGGGGGGGAAAAAGGGTGTTTCTGTGAAACTCGTAGGATGCAAAAAATCAGTGGCTTTGCAGAGCTCTGCTCCCAGTATTATTCTTTGTGATTAGGCTAATGAGCCCTGACTCTTACAGGTACAGTGTGCTGTGATACCCACAGGGGTTGGGATCTTCATCACACAATTAGGTCTCTCCCTCTGTGCAGGCATTTTACAATAAATAATCAGTAGTCTTAATATGGTTTTGAAGCTGGTCAGAGCAGTCATTACCCAGAACAGCTCCCAAGCCCAGCTAAAATTCACTTACTTACACTTCTTTGCAATGTCTTTCCTGGTAATGAACGTAAATGTTTTATTAAAGTAAGTATTTAGGTTTCTTGAATGCTTTTAGATTATGTTTCTCTTTCAAGTGGAAGAAGGATAGCCATGCCTTGGTGCGGGAAGATTGCCTTTATTTGGGTTCTTGTGCCATGTTCTGCCGTGGGATACTGGCTCACGCCTGGCTGGGTTTGATATTTGCCATGGTGAGGAAATGGTGCCCAGTGGTGTCTCCCTTGGCAGGGCTGTGCTCTCCTTCCCTACAGATATGTGCAAAAACAAAAAGGCCCAAAGAAGAGCACGGCCGTACCTTACACAGCAAAACTGAAATGCAAAATCCTCCAGATTTATTTCTGACGCTTTTTGAAGACTTCCATGTGGCTTAGCAGCAATTTCAGTGTGGCCTCGTGCTGTGCTGGGCCCAGCTGGCCTGGCCTGCCTCGTCCCAGTGATGTACAGCCCAGGGTGGCGTCCCCATAACCCACCCTGCCAAGCTCAGGAGGCGTCTGGCCAGGTCTCAGCCCCGCAACATTCCTGATGATTTCTTACTCCCTGTTAAATTCATAGAAAGCATTTCAAACCTCATCTGTCAGAAGCATCACCACTGCTCAGATGAGTGTTTTAATTTTATTTAATCACTTCTAGCTGCACATCTCGGGTGATTGAGCGTGGCCTCTTTGTGGCAGAGTGCTTGGGAGAAGGGACAAAAATCAAACTAAATGATAGTGCTGGCCAAACCCTCGGACTGCCATGAAACCAGTTCCCGACTCCCAAAACTGATTTGCCAAGGATAAATTCCCCTCTCAGTTAAAACGCCAGGCTGAACAGATGTCTTGCGTGGTGCCCTGTAAATAAACATCCCGGAGCTCTGGAGCTCACAACGAGCTGCAGACTCCAAAAGCTGTTTCTCGATGTGACAAATGCAGGGTGTTCCCTCCCCGAGTCATGGCTGGCATCACACAATCGGATTTGGGATATGGGAGACTTGGGCCCACTCTGGGTAAGAGGGGTCATTGTTCCCTTGTCAGGCATAATGTGCAGCGTTCAAACCCTGCAACTTTGGGCATTTCCAACTGGTGGCTCAGTGAGGCACTTTGGCTCCCGGTTTGTCAGAAGAGAGGATTAATTTAGGAACCTATCATCCGCCACTAATTAAAAACAGAGGCTGGGGGCAGCGGGGACACCTGTGGCTCATCCCTGGAAGTGTCCAAGGCCAGGCTGGATGGGGCTTGGCACGACCTGGGACAGTGGAAGGTGTCCCTGCCCACGGCAGGGTGAGGGACTGGATGGGCTTTGAGGTCCCTTCCAAACGAAACCATTCCGTGGCTCCTCGAGTCTCTGATTTCTGTCCCCTCCTTTCCTGGAGAGGAGCTGTTTTGTCTCTCTGGGGAGTCTGACCGGGTGAGGGGTGAATAAAAAAGGAATGATAAGGTGAAGGGATGTTTGATGGCATCCAGAGCAGAAAGCAATGGTTGCTGTGGTGCTGTGCAGTGGGGATGAGTCCGGGCAGGAAGGGAATGAGGTGCAGCCATCCCCACGGAGCAGCAGCTGCTGGGAGCCCCCAGGAGTTAGGGCTGGCTTTCCTCTGTGTTCTCCTCTGGGCTCCCCTGCTCCGGTGTTGTTTTCCCTTGTTTCCAACACTCCCCGCTGGGGGTGTGAGGGCTGTATAGGGAATAACCCGGCTGCAGCTGGGTGTTGCTGAGTGCACACTTCCCTGCCTGTTGCCAGCACATCCCAGATATCCTGCCAGGCTTGGACGAGTGCTGTTTGCCTGAAGCTTCATCTGCTCAAAGCAGAGGTTTGGACGCTGGTTTGAGAAGCGGGGCACAGCAGCAGAGGTGGTGGCTGCTCTCCCTGCTGTGGACAGCATCCTCTCCCTGCTCCCGGGGCTCGGGGGAGCCAGTGGGGCCGGGACAGAGGATGGGGACACACTCCGGGATTTCCTTCTGGCTGTACCTTAACACTTAAAACCACTTGGCAGCCGTGGTGCCAACAGACCTTGACAAACTGATTTGCTGATTTGGGTGACGCTGCATAGCCAGGGTCCTCAGGTTCTTCCTTCCCCTTCCCCGCGTGTTACAAACTGCTCTAATGTCACCTAAGGGGCTGGGGAGGAAACTTGGGCTCCATTCATACCGGCATTGTTGCTAGGAAACCTCTCCCTTTGACAATGGAGGTTGAGCATGCCTGTATTTGCCTTTGGCTCTCCGAAGGACAAAAATCACCATGTGGCACTGGCGGGGGCGGGGGGGAGAAAAAAAAAAAAACCAACAACACAAAAAACCTGAAAATTACTTTAAAATTTTACACTGTGCCAAATGATGCTGTGGATTGCAGATGCCAGTGCTTCTGGTTTTGTAGGGACACAGATGAGGCGCAGCTCGACCCTTCCATGCTTCATGTGCTGGAAAGTCAGGCTGGATTCTTGGAGTGCCTTCTGCTACCTGAGCTGGCTGGGGCTGCTGTGCCATATGGGAGAGGGGCCCGAGAGCTTGCCCGTGGTTACCACGCAGGGGGAGCCAGCCCCTGGTATCCACGGGGAGCACACGGCTCACATTCCCTGGCTCTCGGGAAAAGCTGCTTGATTTGCAGAGTTTTGTTTGGTGGGAAAGAGAGGCTTCACCATTCTCTGTCCGTCCCTCTCTTTTCTCTCTGAATTTCAAGGTATTAATTTGAAAAATATCCTAAATACCCACTGTGGGTATATACATGTGTCGGATTTGCATCGTGCGTGCTTTTAATAGGCTTGAAGGAAGAAGAAAATTTTTGGAAACTATTTTGATTTCTTTCAAAGAACTGAGAGGACTGAAGTCTTAATTATCTAAAATCAGCATTCTTTTTTTTTTTTTTTTT
>VZRQ01006964.1:200216-210216 GCA_013397975.1 Machaerirhynchus nigripectus
TTTCTTTTTTTTTTCTTTTTTTTCGGCCTGTCCTGGCTGAAAATCCTGCAGAGTGGAATTTTTTTTTTTGCCCACAGTAGTTGCTGCCAAACACTTTGGATGAAGTGTCGCACATCAGTGTTGACCCCTGGTCGAGGCAGAAGGGGGAAAATCTGGTCTTGTGGCCACGAGATTACAATTACAGTGTTTAATGTTGCAATTCTGGCTGCAGAAGAGACAAATCTGTGCCTCAAGATGGAACACTGGGTGCAGAAAACATGGGCTCTGCTCGTGCCGTCTCCAGTGCACTGTGGGAGCAAAAAGCTGATAAATTGATCATTATCTTAATGAAGTAAGGGGCGCAAGAAGTTAAAATCAACTCAAGCGATTTGCTAGCTTTAGTAAAAACCCTAATTCTTGATTTGCTGTCGAGAATAGCGAAACCTCGCACTGAATCAAAGGCTCTGTGGGTTTTTTTGAGGGGCTGGGTTTCCACTTTTGGCTCCGTGCCGTTTGCAGCGAGGGACGAAAGGCGGGAGCTGCTCCCAGGGCTCCTGCTCTGTCCTCAGCTGACCCCACTGTCCGGGCTGGCCATGGGAGGGACGGGGGTCCTGCTGCCATGTGCAGCCCGTGCCAAGAGCTTTCCCAGGACAAAGACAGGGCAGTGAAACATCCCGGTGCATCCCAGCCCTGAAAAGCAGCTCAGCGTCAGGGCAGCATCTCCCCGAGCTGTGCTGGACCCTCTGCCCCCCTCCCCGGCGCTGCTCCGGGCACAAACCCTTTGTCCCTGGCCCCGCTCCCATTCCCTCCCCTGTAGGCACCTCATTACCAATCACACCACCTCCTCTCGTCCTATTAACTCTCCTCTCGGCTTTTCACACCCCTAATATCACGGCTATTTATCCCGTGTTGAATTATTTTTATTGAAGCAGCAGCTGTGTCCCTTTGTACGAGGTCTTGCAGATCGGTGTCAACCTTCAGAGCCAAAAGCAGGATTCTGTTTTGGGGAGAAATTAAGGCTCTGGCACGTGAATTGGGTTGTCCAGCATCACTTTTTTGCAGTTTGGAGGGCTGAGATTTGCAGTGTCTCGGTGTTTTAGACCAGTGGCACCAGTGGCTTCCTGATGGACCCACACACTTTTCTGGGTTTGCTGCAAAGGCTTCAGTGTGTGGAGTTCAGAGCAGCCCAGGACCTCCTTACTGCTCCTAGAGGACTATTATTATTATTATTATTATTATTATTAATCAATCTAGGTTTCTTTTTCCTGCCATGTGTTTCTAAAACTTCAGTAGAGATTTGATTTTCTTTAAGACATTTGTCTCTCCTGGTTCACAGTGAGGGATTTCCCACCCCTCCAGCCCCGTCCCAGCCCAGCCTTGCTCGGGGTGATTTGGAGTGGGCTCTGAACACAGAGGATTTTCTAAATTTATCATAATTACCACCACTTTGATGCTAAATACCTGTTTTGCTGTTGTGCTCTGTGAATTCACAGGTTACTCCCACGCCCTTCGCACGTCTGCTTTTTGCCCAGTGAGCAGCTACAGGTGTGCATCACAAAAACCAGACAGAAATGGGATTTTTGAGGAGGGTTGTGGCAGTTTAATGTCCACAATGTATTTGCCTTCGATAAACTGGTAATTTTGCTCATTTTCCAGGCAGCTATTAGAGTTTTAGGAGGTGTTTTATCAGCCTTTGTATCACTTATGAAGATCGGGAAAGACTCAGGACAATACTGGGGAGGGGATAAGGTTTGGTCGCTCACATCAAGGGTTTCTATACATAAAAAATGTATAAAATCCCATTGTCTCTAAAAATATCACTCTGTACACTAGATAGGGAGCATTATGGGTGATGCACTTTGAGGGAGCAGGATCCTGACCCACATTTCCCCACGTGGAACTTGCCCACGGGTATTCCCACTTTCCCTTACTTTTAGGTTCAATATATTCCGTTTCTTGGTGCCTGTTTTCAAAGTTTATGTAGACTTGAGTTTTATTTAATTAATATTTTAAGCCTGTGCCTTGATGAGGAAACGCTCCTTTCCAAGAGCTGCAAATGGGCTACTTTTATTTGAAATTGCATCTGAACAAAGGGCTCGGCACAGATTTATCTCTTGTGTTTCCAAAGCTTTCTCTAGCTCTCCATCAACTTTGGAATAAAGGGTCTATCCATTAAATTTAATTCATCAAACTCTCCTGCCTATGGCAGCAGCTCTGTTGCCCTGCCTGCCCTTTCAGAGCATTTCCTCCTGAAACCAGTGAGATATTTACTTACATTTTAGCAACTCTTTGAAAATGGCCATTATCAGGATATATCATTATGGGTGAAGTATCCCGAGTTTAATCTGCCCGTTGAAATTTACTTCATGTAACAACACAGTGTGTGCCCTGTAAATAACACACTGCATCTCAGGAAATGAAAGATGTTTTGAATAAATAAATAATGGCTTGCTGACTACAGAGGCTCCTGGCTTTGGTAATGTACTGTGGAAGAGAAAGTAAATAGAAATCTCCTTCTGGGCATTTCCAAACATCAAAATGCCCTCTGCATTTTGCTGTGGTTAAATACACAACCCCAGCAGAAGCCTGGAGCCCCCTGTTTGGGTGGCCTTGTGAACGAAAATGGCTGATTTTGCTGCAATCAGAGTTTCTGTGAGGGAGCAGAAGGTGTTGTTGGATGTTGGGGGATTTTTTTTTTTAATGAAAAACTCTGGCAGTGCAAGGGATGTGTGGAAAACCTCGTGGTGGCTGGTTTAATGATGACCGGGAGCGTCTGAGGGATGTGTGGTTTCGGGGGCTGTGGGTGAGCTTTGGTAAGTGTTGTTTTCTGCTGGAATTTTAGCTGCTGTGGGTGTGCAGTGACCACCTCGTGTTGTGTTGAGCCTTGGGACAGGATGAACCTGACCCGGGGTCTAATCCAACCCTTGGATGTGCCACGCTGCTTGAGGGAACAGGGAATCCTCAAGGCCAGGGAGGTGATGGATCGAGATCATTGGCCATCCTTGTAAAACCAACTCAGAGTTCATCACTAACTTGAGTTTTAGCGGAAGAGTTGGATTTGTGGAAGGAAAAGCCTGCAAACGGTGATTCCTGGTGGGTTTGGGATGGTATTTGGTTCAGCTCGACGTGGCCAGCTCGGGTGGAGATCAGCACTACCCATGAAGAAATACAACACCTCCCACCGAGACCGAGCAGAGACACGAGCGGTTTGCAAATCCCGCCGCTGAATCACTTTCACCAACTCTGGCTTAGGTAAAAGACAGAAATCTATCAAATGTTGTACAGATTAACTTATCACCCAGTTAAATGGGCTGTCAGTCTGGGCTGCCTGTGCTTGGCAGGGTGAATTCAAATGCATGCAAATTTCCCTGGTGGCTGACGAGCGACGATGGTGGAGCTGTCAACTGATGACATGTGAAAATACATTAACATTGTTTAAAATATATTTGAAAGGGATAGCTCATATTTTGATAACATTTTCACAGGCAAATGATTTGTATGAGATCTGAAACACTGACCACATAATTTATGCCGGGAGGATTTTTTTTTGAAAATTTTTTTTTTTTCCTAATAGCAGCTCTTCAGATATGTTTTGTGCTTCGAGGAAGCCCCCAAACAATTAACAATTACCACACAAACCGGTTCGAGTCCCATGTGCCACCATTGTACGGAGTCACTGTTCCGATAGCCTCACTTGTCACTTCCACTTGATCTTTCCAAAAGTGATTAGAAACTTCAAAAGAACCAATTACACAGGCCATTGTGTTAGAGACCTGCCACTTTTTTTTTTTTTTCCCAAAGCCTCGTGCTCCTCCCTGCATTTGGCCTCGCCGCCTTTGATTTCTCCTATTGGCAAGATGGATTTCTTCACTTAACGGGAACGCCAGGAAGCAGAAATACTAAAAGCTCCACGGCGCTTTCACTCGTTCTTTTGGGGCTCAGTGACTTCTTAACCACCCCCTCCACTAGGACACTGAGGAGCCACGTGGCTTGTGATGGTCACTCCCCGCGTCCCCCGTTCCACCAGTGACCGTTGGGAGAAGTGGCCTTGAAAGGCAGAAGAAAAGATGCAGCTCGCTGCAGGAAAAGGTCGCAGGATGTGAACGAGTGTTGACTGAGCTGTGTGATAAGAAAAACATCTGAAGCCTGTGATTCAAGATCCAGCCTTTAGTCTCGAATCTTCAGGGGTGAAAGGGGAGAACTTAGCACAGTCTAAAAACAGCAGATCTCACAGTTCAGCAGTCAACCGTGGCGTCTGATACATGAAAAAAATTACTTATGCTGTCAGCTTCCATTATTTACATGATCTTTCTATGGTTGAGCCGTGGCTGTGGATGTGCAATTCAGCTAGAAAAATTGTGTATTTACACAGATGGGTGCTGGCATGTGACCAGGGCTGGAGCAAAACGCGTGGTTGGAGGTAGAAATCAAACGCAGAGTGGTGAATCGGTTTTTGAGGGGTTTGGTCACAAGGTGCAAATGTTTGAAGGTGTGAAGGGCTCTCTGGGAAATGGTGATTCTTAGGGAAAGGGAGGTGGTGTGAACAGGTTTGGGGAGTTTGCTCTCCTTGGCTTCCTGGGGTGTCTGCACCCTGCTTCAGACAGGGGCATCTCTGACTCGGGTTTTGTTTGGAAATTCCGAGCAAGGACAAGCATGCTGTCAGTACAGTCAGAAACGTCTGTTAGTAAGACTGAAAAAAGAAAATGGAAGTTGGCAGTAAGGGTGTAAATGTAGTGCCTGGGATGGGGGAGAAGAGACCTGGTGGTGCTCCTCCACAGAAGCATCTCCTGGTGAGGGAGAGACAGAGGTCAGGACAGAGGTGCTTTCCTTTCTCATTCCCCTCTTTCTGTGGGCTGTACATGGGAACAAACTGTTTCCACCACAGCCTGGATCAGACCATAATTAAATATGTTTATATATATATATGTTATAGACTACAATTAAATCAGTGGGAATTTATCAGTAAACCTGGGGTTTTTTGGGCCTTACTGTGGTGTGTTTGGTGCTCTGAGCACAACAGTTTGCCTTAGAAACCCCTCAGAGTGCAAACTTGGGATGAGATGCAATCCCTAACCTTTCCAGTGGCTGTAGGACACTGTCATAAACCCGTTTCTGGGATTTGCCTTTTGAACACCCCCATCTCTGCGTGCAGACGGGCTGTAAAACACCTCAGCCGTGTGCTGACTCGGTTCCTGCTGAGGAGTTTGCAGAGAGGGAATCCTCAGCGCTGGCAACCCGAACCTAGAGCAAGCTCAGGTGGATGGGACAACTTTCCAGGTTTCAAACTGGGCAGGAGACGCTGTAACAAAGCCTTCATAAAGCTTGGAATTTTACTGGAACCATTTGGGTACCGAGTAGGGAGGCGAGGTTTTTGTCACTGGCGTGAGGTGACATCTTTACTGAACTTTCCGTTTAAGCAGAAGTCTCTGACCTGCTTTCGATCTCTGAAGTTCAAACACCGGCCATGTGCCAGGAGCACAGACCTCAGTGCTGCAGGGCACAGGTAATGGAGGAAAGAGGGAGGAGAGCAGGGAAAGAAGGAGCAAGGGGACGGGGCCAGGCCATCAGAGAGACCGCCGAGAAGGGCAACAGGTCCTCTGCTGACATCAGTGGCCTGTGGTTAACTTGAAGCAACACGTATTTCACATTAAAATGTTATAAAATATTTGTAGGTGTGTTTGTGCCTTCCTTGAGGGTGTGACTCTGCCCCCCTTAAGGAGGAGAAGTGTCCTCGTGGGTTGCCAGGTATTTAACACGTGGAAAGTTGGTGCATAAAATCCATTTAGCTTGTTAGTGAATCAATTGCATCTCCCTCGGTGGTGGTGTGATGTGCAAACCCTTTCCCTCCAAACTGTTGTCTCTGCAGTTCTGCACTTCCCCTCTGCTGCTCGTAGCCTGGTTCAACCCCTTTCAGTTGGATAAACTGGGGGGAAAAAAGAGACTTTTGCCCACGTGGAGACATCTCCTTATGAGAAGGAAGGATAAAAGAAAAGTGGGTAGTTATTGCGTTCTTAAGGAAGGCAGTGAGCTCGGTTTTTCCCAGAGGGAATTCAGGCAGTAAATGTTCCTGTTTTGAGGGGAAAGCCCCCACTTGCCTGTCCATTGCCACTTAACAATCCAGAAGCTTCTGATCACAGACGCGCTTCCCGGAAAGAGTTAAATAGCAGCACAAGCCCGAGAAATTGAAGAAGGGGAACTGAATGCCTCAGCTTTGAGCCAGGACAGCGCTGTCAGCACACCCCTCCCCGCTCGGGCCAGCCTTGCCAGGAGCAGTGTATAAGCAGGGAAGGCGAGTGACAGGAGGGCTGGCACACAGAGCGCCCCCCGCCTCCCTCCGCACACTCCTCTAATTGCTTTTCCCGCTACGAGGCCGGTTCCACCCCTCGCTGGATAAATTGCCCTGGTTTCGTGCGGCCGCGGTTGCCGAGGCATTGCGCTACTTGGCTTTTCAGCGCTCGCGTCCGCCTGCAGCCGGGGCCGGCTCCGGGCGCGCCCGGTGCCGCCCGCTCCGCGCCGCGCCGCGGGCTGCGCTGCTCCCGGGAATCGCTGCTGCCAGCACGAGCGGCCACTTTTCCTCCGCGGAAACCTGACTTCTTCAGCCAAACCTGTCTCCAAAGCGCTTTCCGTGCTCCTGTGGTTTTTTTTCTCCCCTCCGTGCCCGTCCCCTCTCGGGAAGGAGGAACTCGCTGGTGCGGGTGGAGGGGAGGTGGCATCGCTCTGCCACGGGGCTCTGTGTGAAGGGACGTTGTGGAAATCACCCTTTCTGAACCCATTCTGTCCCAAACGCGGCTCCTGGCGAGGACAGGATGGTTCAGGTTGGGCTCTCCGTGACCCTCATGGAGTTGTTAGAGCTGGAAGGGACCTCTGGAGGTCGAGTCAGGGTTACCCAGAGCAGGTGACACAGGGATGTGTCCGGGCGGGTTGGGAATGCCTCCAGACAGGGAGACCCCACAACTCTCAATCCTGCTGTGAACTACGCATCCTTGACTCAAACATTTTTCAGGATCAGAACCCATCAACCCCATTGTGGGAAGGTCTCACTGAAGCCTCACGACTTTGAGGACAAGTTGTGGTTTTTGCTGATCAGACTCAGTGCCTGGCACAGCACAGCACAGCACAGATCCTGTCTGGGATATTTCGAATGAACCACTCCTTTTATTTAGACCACTCATTTAAATTAGAATTTTAACTAAATTCTTTGTCCAGGTATGGAAGTTTTGTTTTAATTGAGTTTTTCCCCCCTTTCCTCCCCCCACTTTTTTTTTTCCCTTTCAAGATGATTACAGATAATAAAGTAGGATGCAAAAGTCTTCATTAAAAATGCATTTTGTAAAATTGAAACTTAAGTGTCAGGTTTTTCTAGCAGTCTATCAAATACTTGACAATTAAAATAGCTGTTTTTAAAAATTTAATGAGACACAATAAGGACTAAATGCACAAGAAGCTTGCTTCTTCTTAGGATAAAGTAGAAACATAACAAGTCCATTATATTTCCTTACAAAAATGTCCCATTTGTAAAATATGCTATAATCTATTTTTAATTAAATTAGTATATGCAATTTATTACCTGAGCTATATTTATTAATATTTAATATTTAATTTCAAATTAATTATCCAAGTGAAAGAGGACTCAGCTGGGCTGGAGGGACTCACAGAACAGCAAGTGTCCTGTAGCAGCCGGAGGTAAACCTGGAATGTGCAGCTGTCCTGAGCTTTGTGGGAATGATGGAAAAAAAATATACATCAGAAGCTGTGGGTGCCGTCACCTTCCTGTATGGAAGCGTGGAAACCCTGAGGAGATGCATGCCTGCTGTTCATATATTCATAGTTTTGGGAAGTATTTTCACTGGATCAATCAGAGAATGGATCAGGTGGCAGGGACCACTGGAGGTTATCGAGCCCAACCTCCCTGCTCCAGCAGGGACCTCCCAGAGCCCCTCACTGAGGATGGTGTCCAGGTGCCTTTGGATATCTACAGAGAAGGAGATATGGCTGATATTTTATCTCAGCATTGGTCTCTGTGACCGTGGGAGCACCCTGTGTGTCAAGGCCTGACCTCCCAAGGCTGCACCTTCCACCTCTTTCCTGGGTAATTTGCTCCATTTCTGTGCTGTGGGAAATTCAGCTTTAGGTTTCTGCAGGATGGAATTTCCTCCTTCTCTCCTGTGCTTTGATGAGCAGAGAAGAAGGTGCCTCTCTGGTATTTAAAGTGGGATCCCTCAGTCAGCACCCAGCCTCTCATCGTGCATCATTTTAGGCAAACCCAGGCAGACAGAAATCATGGAATGGTTTGAGTGGGGAAGGACCTTGGAGCCCATCCCATTCCACCCCTGCCATGGGCAGGGCCACCTTCCACTGTCCCAGGCTGCTCCAAGCCCTGTCCAGCCTGGCCTTGGACACATCTGGGGATCCAGGGGCAGCCACAGCTTCACCAGGGCCTCCTCACCCTCTCTGGGAAGGATTTTTTCCTAATATCCCATCTAAACCCACTCTTAGTCAGAAGCTCTTCCCTCTTCTCCTGTCACAAGATGCTCTTATAAAAAATCACCACACTGGGTTACATTTTCAAGGTTTTCTTCACATTAAAACAGGGAGGAAGCAGCAGTTGTTATTTAGGAGTGCCTGGAGACCCCAGGTTAGGGCTCCCTCCTCTGAAGGCATCTTTGGCTCTGTCCTGCCTCTGTTCTTCATGGCACACAATGACTTTTCTTGCCCCTACTCTCCATTTCTTGACTTGGGCAATCTTCTACCACAAGGAGCCTCTGGTCTGGAGCACTTCAGGACAAATCTCTCGAAGCACCTTTCGTTTTTTTCCTTTCAGTTTGCCACTTTTTGGTCCCAGCTCTTTGTGAACATGACTAAATAGATATCTTGCTCTCAGCCATATATAACCCGACAGGAACGGCGCCAGCGGGGAGCTGTGGAAGTACAATGGAATACTTTCTAATTTACCCGGATAATTTGCAGAGACTGCCAGTCCTCTGTTGGTTTCAGCCAAACTTCAGTGTGGGTTGTTGTTTTGTTCTCTTTTCCTCAGGAATATAATTTTATATTAATTACGCTGGGATTATCCGAAAGCATGTGTAAATTCCACATGATTTGTTGAAAAAGGCACCTTTCTGGGAAGGAAAAAGAGCAATCCACTGTGACAGAGCTCAGACAGTTGCAGTATTTTAATCAGCATGGGTGTGCAAAACCAAAATAAAAACCCTAGGAATAGTGATTTTCTATACACAATCTGTTTAGTTTGGGAAAACAAACGAAAGAGAGAAATAATTTAATGCTCAGTTGAATAATTGAACATCCTTCCTTCCCAGGATGCACAAGGTGGTTATACAAAAAACATTTGTTAAACAAAAGTGACCATTAATAATCCAAAGTTGTTCCCTTTTTGGCTGATTTTCATGCAGCCCCATCCCCATCATAAAAGAGCTGTAAGAGGAAGCTTGTCTTTATTTATTAATTCAGACTGACTTCAGAAAGCTCTCCCCAAACCACCCGTGATGGCTTCTGACAGGCTCCTAATCTTTGCCCACTGCTGCAGGAGCAGCGTTGCAGCAGCTTCTCATTAGTCCCGTGTCCTCCACCCTCGGAGCCAGGCAGGCACAGGGACAGCCGGGCCTCCTCCCGGGCTCCTGGATGTCACCGACTGTCACGGTGTGGTGGCAGCACCGTGGCTGTGCCCCGTGTCACACGTGGTGACCTCGGGGTGGTTTGGGTGCTGCAGGAGCTGTGCAAAGCCAGTGGTGGGCACGGTGCTCCCACCGCCCAGAGAGGGGTGTGGAGAGAAGCTGGGTGTCCCCTCACTGGGGTTGGGAACAGCTCTGTCCCTGCATGTTGTGAGGGACAATTGTTTGGGTTGGAAGGGACCTTCAAGACCTTCTTGTTCCATCTGCTTTCATGGGCAGGGACACCTTCCACTGTCCCAGGCTGCTCCTGTCCAGCCTGGCCTTGGGCACTGCCAGGGATCCAGGGGCAGCCACAGCTTCTCTGGGCACCCTGTGCCAGGGCCTCACCACCT
>VZRQ01006964.1:215216-221487 GCA_013397975.1 Machaerirhynchus nigripectus
AGAGCCTCCAAATCCCCCTCTCCCGAGCTCCCCAGGGTTTCTGCTGATTGATTTCTTTTTTTTCCCCTTCCTCTTTTCCCTCCTTGCTGCCCGCTAAGCGATGCCTGTGAGCGCCTGTGCGGCGGGGCTCACTGGCTGCTCCCAGATAAGCGCGTTAATCCTTTGTCTGGTGCGGCGGGATGCGACTCCAGCCCTCGCGGCGGCACCGCGGCGTTTGTTGGAGCTGCTGGGTCTCGGCCCATCGCCCCTGCCGGGCTGCTCCCTTAATGGATTAGCCGGACTTGAAGGAAAATCCCGCCTTAACAATAGCGGGGAATCGTGTGGTTCTTGGTCTACCTAAGGAGAGGTGCCAACGGTGTTTTCTGCTACCAGCAAATCTGCTCGGGCTCTTTGATCCCGTTTCTCTCTTCTTGATTTTGATATCTCTACAAAAGCCATTGCAGATGGGAAAGGGAGGAATAAACCAAACCCTGAACGCGCCAGCCAAGCCACCCTCAGTTCTTGTTCATTCTCTTTTTTTTTTTTTCCAGCTTTCCCCTCTTTTCCTTCCCCCCCTCCCTCCCTTGAGCCGCTGAGGCGGCCTCATGGAAGAGAAGCTAAATCGCTCTCCTTTTGCTTTGGGCTGTTTTTCATCACTTCTTCTGTGCTTCCTGACCCCAAAAAGCAGGCTTAAGTTGCTGCATTCCTCCTCCTTCACCATAGCCAGAGACACAGTTCTCCTCGTTTCAGCAGATGTGCCAAAGGTACTCTGCTCTCCCTCGAGCACAACTTCAAATTTTGGCAAATGCAAAGCTTGGACATAGTCCAGGAAAATGTTTTTGTCTTGAAAAAATGTTTTTGTTTTGTTTTGTCAAAAAAAGTATTTTATTTGAGCTTGAAATGTTGTTCGAAACATATTGCTGAAACTCTCAGAAATCCGGAGTTCTCTTAATTTTTCAAGGGAGCTCTCACTGAGCTCCAGATGTTTTGCCACTGACCATCAGCTCTGGAAACGGGTAGCCAAGCAGGGAAATTATTATTCCTCTCAGCCTTATCTATACCAGAAGGCACAAGCAGTGACACTGAAAAAATGTCAATTAACCTGCACTGTTGGTAACCTCAGAGGCTCCTTTTTACCTGGAAACTTTTTTCGGTTTTTTTTTTTTTTTTTTGGTGGAAACATTTCCATATGTGTGCGTGTACAAGTCTGGGTGCGCACATGAGCAAAGCCATGGATGTGAGGCTGGAAATCCTGCTGCCTTTGGTCAGCTTTAGAGGGAACTGAAGCCCAGCTGTGCTCACAGTCAGGAGAATTCAGCAGGGCTAACACACATAAAAGCAGACACGAGATCCTTCATGTCTCAGACCAAGCAGCAGGCGTGCTTTGGGCCTTGCAAAAAAATACTGGATTGATGTGGAGCTCTGTGATGGTGAAAATACGTGGGATTTCTGCCACCTGCCCTCTGCATCCATCCCCTATCCTTCTCAAGTCAGCTCATAACCGATTCTTCCCGAGCTTCCAGCTGCTTGGCATTTCTTGTGTAAAATAATTAATGATTAGAGGGAGTGGAGGGATCAGCTATGGGATAGTCAAACCTGGTCTTGGGCATTTGTATACAGGCACTCGTATGCAGTCAGGGCTCAGGAGCAGTGTCAAAGGGGGGAAAAGATGAATTATATGGAGGAAATGTTAGGGAAAATGATTTTAAAAGGATATATAGGATATATACACCTGCAAGTATAGAAGGAGGCTACAAGGAGGGTCAAAGGTGGCTCCTGCATTGGGACAGGGCACGAGGGACTAAAAGCTAGGCCAGGAGTTATCAGGCAGGACAGTTTGTTATTCACATCTCCAGGAACTGAGAGCCAAAATCTCCCTGGGTGAGGTCTCTGGGAGCTGAGATGGCCCTTTGGACCAGTTCAGGACGGCCATTCCCACGGGATCCTTGTGCAATCATGTTTAATTCTAGAACCATGCAATTGTTTAGGTTGGAGAAGCCCTCTAAGATCACTGAGTCCAACTGTTATCCCAGCACTGCCAGCTCCATGGCTAAACTGTGTCCCTGTGCGCTTCAGTTCCCAATAAGTGCCCAAATGGCAGTAAATAAAACACAAAAGACGAAGGAAATGGTGTATTTGGGACAGCATTTCATGCACCAATGTTTTGAGACCTTTGAAAGCCGCATTGTCTGCCCTGGAAATGCCCATTCCCTGAGCTCCATGTCCCACCAAGATCCCAAACATTGCTTCCTCCGCCATCAGGGTGAGCTGGGAAGAAGCTGCTGGTTCATCCCTGATTTTAGATCTTGCAGCACAGAGCAGGAGAGCTGCTGAGGGGCTGACCAGAACCATCTGCTGCAGCTGCCTGGGTCCAAACACGCTGTCCCCTCGCGTGGCTTCGAGAGCGATGTGCCCTGGGATGGTGACTCTGCCCTGACAGACTGACCTCGCTGGGTTTGCCTCATTTTTGGTCACTATCCAAAAACTACGGCACAGGAAAACTGGGCAGGGACTGGTTCATTGTGCTGTTGAGCTTTTCATGCTCTGGGTTCAAGGAGTGGATGTTTCCCAGGAAAGCATTTCCATCAAAAACCACCAGCATCCTCTAATTCTACACCAAAGCAAGGTTCGGGAAAAGCTCTTCTTTAAATGATGTGAATTGAATTATACTAAAATGAGCAGAAATGCTGGTGACAGTGGTTCCTCCATTGCACTTGGTGCCTCAATGCCAAGTCCCTGACTTGTGCCTGACTATGGAAAGGATATTTTGAAGTGCAGGAGCCTGGACAGAGCACCCCCTGCAGGGATAACAGGACAGGGGGCATCAAGACAACCGTGTGGAATTGGAAAGATGAGCCCCAGCCCACAGGACTGTGTTGGAAGGTAGCACACAGATATATCACAATTACACTTCTCCGAGACTGGAAATGCTGGGTAATTGTCTTTCCCTGCCAGTGTGCTCAGGGCGCTTTACAACAATAAATTTCACCAGGAGTGCTGAAGAACAGAAAGCACAATAACGGGAAACCTGCTGCTCCAGGAATGCAAGGAAAAGAAGCTCCCATGGAAAAACTGGGGTCTGGGTGTGCGGGATGGTGGAGCCCAGGGCTCGAGGCTGGAGCTGCTGGCAGTGGGTATGGACGGGGAGAGCAGGCAGTGCCAGCCCCCAGCCCTCTGGAGCACTGCCCACCCAGCCTCTGCACCGTGGGAAAGCTCGGGGCTGAGCATTGATTTAGGGCAAGGACAAAGTTCTCTTTGCAGCCAAAACAAAATTGTGTGCCAGTCAAAAAGGTGTGAGACAGGCTGTTGTTGGCCTCTAGGGAGTATCAGAGGACAAAAATCCTTGGAAGGGAATTCAAAAAACAACCCCCAGGGAAGCCAAGCACTGCTGGAAATGCTGCAGCACGGCGGTGCCAGGACCTCTGGGCATCCACGCGTTCCCCCCGGAAAGACACCTCTAATATTCCATCCTGTGGCTGGAAAACATCTTCATCTCGCTTCCTAAAAGGCAGCATGGGTTGAGAATTGAGAGACTTGGTGCCTGGATCATTGCAGACCCTCCTTTAGGGTCTGGGGAAATCCACCTCCAGCCCTGCCTGAGAGAGGAGGGGAGTGATCCCCTCTCCCCTCTCTCCACTCTCTTCTCCCCCCTCTTCTCTCTCATTTCTCCTCTCTGCAGTGGGTGGTGAGTGCAGATCCTTCCAGCAGGTGCCTGTTGTTTTTGAGGCACGTCCTACAGCAGGACCTTGATCTCACTGGGGCCTTAATAATAGCGAGATACAAAAAATAATCAGAATATATTCAAAAGTGGACAGGAGAGGGTATTTGGCTCGTTTGCAATGGCCATTAGATAGCTGATACTCGCTGTGTTTGCTCTCTATGCTTCAGAGCCATCCATAATTAGAACATATTTTTGTAACCCTATCTTGGAGCAGATTTGATTTTTAGGAAGGAAAAATGTCACTAAATCATTATTATTCATGTGACAAATCCTGAAGGGTAAATTTTTTTAAAACACCACCTCTATCAGTCTCTCCCATGTCACCTAACTTTTATGCAATAACACTGTTCCCTTAGAGATACCGTATAAAATATCTCTCACTTCCCAATATTATTCATAGAATTCCCATTATAGAACATTGAAAACCCAGATTAGAAGAGTACAAGAATATTTTATGACCAGTTTGAAAATGCTGTTACTGCTGCAATAAATTAAGAAGTTAAATTACTCCCACATTGAGTATTGATATACTGTGCATGGCAGAAAAATTCCTTTGAAATATACTGTACAATACATATAGAGAAATTCCAGCCCCTTTGATGGCTGCCAGCACAGGGGGTTGTGAGGACTTGGGGGTGGGGGATTGGGTTGCCAAGTTTGGTTTTTAAAGGAACGAGTTGAGCAAAGGCAAAATCAGAGCAGCAGAATTTTATACGGATAATTGGGAATACCGGGATGTTGCATTTAATGGCCAAGTGCCTCATTCTTCTCACATTCTTTGTGAACTCTATAGGCAGAATATTTTCTGGGCCAGCAGACCCAATTTCCCATAACATCATTTCTCTTGATTATATCTGTGTGGACATTTATTTGTGGCCTTTACCTGACCACTGTGAATGTGTGATGTGTACATGCATCTTTTATAGTAGTTTTTTTTTTTTTTTTGGCTGAGTGGTCGTTCAAACTGAAATCTTCGACTGCCAAGGGAAAAGCAGAAAAAAATTAGGAATGTTGGATCCAACCAGGCTGATGGGGTATAATTGGTTTTAGATGTAAAGATACTCAACTAATTAATTGAATCAAGTTTTAAGCTTTTATTTCTAGTTATTTGTGTTACTGGAGTGGCGTAAATCCACCAGAATGTGCCAGATAATTTGGAGATGTAGGAATTTCCGTGCACAAATTGTCTTTTTTTTTTTTCTGCTTACACAGCTTCAGTTGTGAAGCATTGCACAGGGAACCACACTTAGACAAAGTGGTTGTTACAACTTCAGGGAAGAGCTGAGCTTTCTCCTTTATTTCCCTGCGTTGTCTGCTGGGCAAAAAAACCCCCATTTTATTAAGGAAAATAATTGGGGAGATTTGCCTGCTGGACCATATTGGCAACCAAACCACCTATTTTGCAGAAAAATGTAACAGAAGAGCCCTTTTGCACATTTTGCAGAGGAATCCAAAGAGCTGCAGCAGCACGGGCAGCGTAAGCAGCTTATTGGGGTTTGCCAAGAACCCGGCAAATCCAGGCCTTGAGTTTACAATAATAATTAGAGTGTATTCTGCTGATTGCAACATTCTGGGCCAACAGGGCCTGTTTAACTAAGCTGGCCCTGGACTCGAGTACCTACAGGTAATGTGATCTATTTATTAACGAGTGCTTGTTACGGGAGCGTCCGTTCTGAGCTCCCTCATTATTCCACAGACGGGGAACGGGCTTTCAGCAGGAGTCATTTATATAGAACGGAGCAGAGGAGTTATTTAAGAACAACACAAACCTTGACTAAGCCCTGGTGTGTGTTTTTAAAGGTTATTCTTGGAGGATTTTCCCTCCCAAGGAAAGCGAGGCAATGAAGGGTAGGAGCCGCGCAGAACGTTTTTTCCCTAGATGCGCCAAAAAATTCACTCAAAGATCAGCAGCAGCTTTCTGTAAATCCCCAAGCTTAGGCGTGCTTGTCGGACCCTTGACTTTTCCGTGGAGTTGGTGCTTCTCAGATTAAGCCCAGCCCAGCCAGGGAACCGCTGGATCCCACGCGGATCCGGCGCCGATCCGCAGCCCGAGACCGCGCCGGCGCTGCCCACGGCGCCTTATCCTCGTGTATAATCATGTAGCAGATCATGTATTCATTTGTATTATTAAATAAAGACTAACAGAGCTGTAGACCCAGGCGAGCAGAAGGGATGCTCGGAGGATCATGGGTTCCCGGCATGCCCCGCTCCCCTTGGAAAGGCGCTGACTCACTCCCCGAGCAATCAGCGTTGTGTGCCATTACAAATGGGCTGGTTAATAGGCCTGCATCCATTATCATTAGTGCATCTCAGCACGCAGGTACATGATGGGGCCTGCCAGCGCATTTGCTCCAGCTCACTGAGCCAGGGGCCATGCTCCATTGCAAATGAGGATGAGGAACACCTGCTCCAGGGTTTTTCGGCAGACCGGAGTCATCCTTCACATCTCATGCAACACTTGTTCTGTCAGAATGCAATGCTGGCAGCGGCCGGAGCGGGGCTGTGCCAGGCGTCCGACTAAAGATGAGACACTTCCCTCTGGTCTCCTGCTCAAGTTCAGCTTTGAAATTT
>VZRQ01006964.1:242006-265505 GCA_013397975.1 Machaerirhynchus nigripectus
GTTTGTTCGTTTGTTTTCTCAGGAGCCGGGAATCTCGGTCGGTGCTCGCCCTTATTCCAGTTTGGAAGAGCAGGCGCCGGGGCTGTTAGCAAGTGACATGCCCAGGAATATAAAAGAGCACTACATCTTTGGAGCTGTTTCCTGGTATTCCCCAGCATCCTCGTTTGTTATAATTTGAAAGAAGCTATTGAGCTGAAAGGAGGGACAAACAATCTCCAGGCGGACAAAGCCAGGGAGAGCTGGGAGCGGCCAAATTTCCATGAAACACTCGTGTTCCAATTCATATTTAAATGGGCTCCTGAGCAGCTGGACAACCTCTCTGTGGCCGGCCAAGGAGAAATCACAAGCAATTTTCGCCGAGAGCAGATGAAAGGTGTGCGCATTTCTGCCCTTTCAGCGCGAGAGAATAAACACCCAGCTCGCACAGGATGCCGAGATGTTGGGCAGAGCTGAAGCGCAGCAGAGCAGATTCCCAGCACTGCGGGCTGGCACCGCTTCCCTTGAAGTCACCCAGGTTCCGCTGATTTACAGCGGCCAAAGATCAACACAAATGTGGTGTTTCTGTAACTAATTTCGATGCCCTTCTGCTTAATAATTTTTTTTTTTTGAGGGAAATTGTAATTTCTTACAAACGTGTCTAGGCGACAACCACTCTATCAAATCATCATTTAATTTTTGAAGGGCCGAATCTTGCAGCCGTTCTTGATTTAAAACTCATGTGGGGAGACGTGAGTTGGAGAAAGAGAAAGCCTGGGTCAAAAGTGCCTTTTTCCATATCCTAAACTGACCTCGGGCTACCCCTGTCTTGGGCAGATCCTCGCTGTAGTGGAAAGTAGCCCAAATTCTCCCTAATTCGCATTTTGCCCCTCCCTAACCGAGCCACCTTGGAGCACGAAGGTGCTTTTGCAGTCCCCTCACTGCACTCCCTGCTCTACCCAAGGTGCCAGAGAGGTCTCTACACCTCCTAAATACCACTTTATCCTGAGGTTTGCTCTTCCAGAGGCTGTGCTGGTGTCGCTGAAGGCATTTTGCCTACAGTCACCTGGTGCAGAGCATCGTTTGTGCAAAGAGAAGCAGATTCCTCAGGCTCCAAAGGAAGTTTTTTCCACAGTACAAACAGGCATTGGTTATAATTTATCAAGTGACGCTTCTGCAGGTTTATTGTGAATTAATGTCACCATTTGCTTTGAATATGGTTTAATGTACTTTAGAGGCATAACTTAATTATTTTTTGTCCTTGAGTCTCTGCACTGCAGCCACTTTTATGAAGAAAAATATCAGGAATTACTAAGAACATTAAAAAATTACTTCTCACAGGAAGCTGAGTCAGGTTAAAGAGTGAGTTTGTTGCACAACATTCTTTACTCTCTTTCCCTGCTATTTTGTTTTAACCATGTGTGAGCTATTTGTTATAGAAATCAAGCAAGGTTTGGTTGATTTTCCTTCCTCCTAACTAGAGATTTCTCAAAATTTCTCTTCCCTGTTTCAGTTTCTGTGTCACTCCAGAACAAGTGTGGGTAGGAGACTGGGCTTTCCCTCTGCTTTTTGCAGAGGTTGGAGTGTGGGGATGGAGTCTGTGATGATCAGAGAATGCTGAGAGTTCCTATGGCACCAGAAATATTAAAATAATCAAGAACTGGAAAGAATTAGCTGGCAGCAGTTTTACACCCCAGTCTGAGGGCTAAAACCGAGAGAGAATTTTCGTGGCTTCACTTTGACACATTGGAAGGCAGGAAAATGTTTGTGCTTCCAGCTTTGTGCCTGAGCTTCCAGCAGCCACCACCCACTCCAGGCTCTGGGATAAAGACAAGGAAAGTGCAGATGACTGAGAATCCCAGAATCCCAGACTGGTTTGGGTTGGAAGGGACCTTCAAGCTCATCTCGTTCCACCCCCTGCCATGGGGTGCCACCTTCCACTACCCCAGGGTGCTCCAAGCCCCACCCAGATAAGTCAGGTGCTGGATAAATCATCCCATTCGGTGGTGCTGGGTTGATGCCTGGGCTAGATGACCTTGAAGGTCTCTTCCAAGCTGGATGATTTTGTGAATCTGTGATTTCGTTGTCCAGGATGTTTAATGTTTGTACACAGTTCTGTATCCAGTGTTTTCCCTGCAAAAGCTGTGCTGTAAACTCCTCATTACAGCCCCCAGACTATTTCTGTGTCTGATTGCCATATATTCACTTAAAATCTTTTCTATTGACCAACTTTATTTTCTCTACTCCCCTTCTGCTACTGAAGATATTGTAGACTTAAAAACTCTGCAATCAATGGCTGACCAATATTTCTTCAGTTAATTTTTGAGGTTTAGCCGTCCCATCCATAAATCTGCAATGAGAGGGACAGTCTAAAATAACTATTATTCAATTTATTGCTTGAATATAGAATTAGACAAATGAGCCATTACCTTCCACTTGGACAAAAATGTGGCCGAGTTGATTCTCTTTGTCTGGCCACGGTGCTCATCAGGAAACACTCGGTTATTTTTGGATGGCTACCCCAAATTCCTTGCTTTGGGAATTAGAGCTTTGAGAGAAACCTGAGTAGCTGTTTCAGCCAGCAAGGGCTGTTTCTCCAGTAGGAGCACAACAAGCCCAGGACCTGCCTCTGGAATTGGTTGTTGCACACAGTGGGCAGAGTGAAGCTATGGAAAAAAAAAAAAGAGAGAGAGAGAAAGGAAAAACTCAGCTTGTGCCTTAAAACCAGAATTTGGCTCCTCCAGTAGTTAAACGGACCCTGATGCCTCGTGCAACACTTTGCATTGCAAATATTTTATTTTGATTTATTTGGAGAGTGGAGTAGGACTGAAGGGGCCAGGAGTCTCTCTGCTGATTTTTGATGAGGTTCAAATTCAGTATCTGAAGTTCATTTTTATGAATAGCTAATTTTCTGGCAAGGAAAATATCACAGAGAAAAATTAAATAACAAAACAACCCAGACTGGAAAAGAAAAAAGCCCAAAACAATGCAAAGCCCTTACAACTGACTAATAACCTTGCAACATTAATGATAAATATATTATCCTCCTTCAATATTTTGTGTCTTGGGATATTTGATTTCCCAAGGACAAAATCAGTCAAAACTACCTTTGGCTTCCACAGTTTTCCAGAGTTTTCCATGGAGCAAAGTGATTCCATGGAGTCCATATACCGAATTTATGGTTCAGCTTGGTTTTACACAAATAAAACCTTGAGAGAGTGTTCTCAGCTTAAGAAAATTGGACCAAATTTCCGAATGGAAAATAAAATTCTTCATGCATTTTTGCCTTTAATAAACAGAGATCTTTGCCTAAGGGAGGAAGCGATCTGGATTTGGTGCAAATGATTAAATAAAACAAAGAAATTAGTAAGTAAAGCATTACTTCTTATTTAAAAGGCAAATGGAAAACAAATGTCTGAGAAAAGCAGTGAGTTTGCTTAGTGTTTTCCATTCAAACTCTTCTTAGGTTTATACTGAAGAGACAGGGAATTTATTGTCTTTTCTTAATAAGTGGATTCAAGATGGAAATAATGTCACCAAAATCAGCACAATTAGTTGTACAGACCTACAGTAAAAACTACATTGGCTGCCAGGAGCTGTCCTTAAAATAAATGTTTCATTTTGAACATCACCAAAAATTTGCCGTTAGAGTGGGGTTCATCCCAAAGCTCTGCTGGGAACGGCCACCAATAGTGCAGGAATTTGGCTGTGACTGACGTGAGACCACCCAACTCCATTAATTCCCCCATAAAACGAATCGTGGTGGTTCCACTGGTGTCCCTGATGTGGAGACAATTGCCACCAGGAGAAGATCTGACCTGGGGAGAAGCTCTTTGCTGAGCCTGTGACGCCAATGGCCTCACTGTAACACGGATAATCAGTGCTGGCCTCTGAATTCCCAAATTAGAAGGAGTATGGGGGAGATGAAACGCAGCACCGAGCACATTTTGTTGCGCTTTTCTTTTGCTCTGTCTCTAACCTGATGCCAGGGGACCTCTTCCAAACAGGTGGCCATAACTTCAAGGAAGTGTCCTTTTTGTTTCTAATGGATGTTTGACTTAAAGCTTGCCGAGAAACCTTTTGAAGATGCACGAGTGAATTACTCACTTAAAAGTGGGAACACTCCCGACCAAATCCAACAGGGATGGGTAATTTGATAGATGAGTTCATCTAAATGATACTAGCATGTTTCTTATCTCCCTGCCATCGGGTTAAGAGCTGTTGTGCATAACTTCCTTAACCTTAACCTCATCTGTTCATCTCTCGGGACTTCAGATTAGTGCAAGGGATAAAGGAAAATCAATGCTGAGTTTGGTTCTGGTGAATGTTTATGTCTGTATGCAAAGGAAGAAGGGGGGAGAGCTTGAAACCATCCCTTCCCAGTGAAAGATTTTAATTAAATTAGGTCTTAGAAATGTGGAGTGTGATCTTTGCAGTGTTTTGATTTCGCTGAAGATTATGACCAGACTTGCCAAAACCAACTGCAAAGTCTCACATTTGTAAACTCAGCACACAGCGCCCCTGAATCCGATACATCCCAAAGAAAGAGCCCGAGTGCTCCTGTTTACATTCCTAAAGTCTTTACAAACAAGGAGAACAATATCTGCTCTTTACAGATTACCGTGGTCAGGTTCCTGTGTACAGCACGAGTGACCTTTCCGAGCTGAGCAATCTTTAGACACTCAGCGCCGAGGGCTGTGAAAAGCTCGAGGTGTATCAGCTTACCAGGAGTTCATATTTTACACCAAGACTGATTTTTACAGTATCCAGCTGCTGAATATCAAATGGTGGAATCTGGGCTGTAAAAGAGGACCTTTCTCTTAAGTAAAGACATAGATCCTTCCTACCGCTGGGAAAATGTGTATTGTGCACAGTCAAGCTGAAGCTTTTGGTGTCTTCTCTCTGATTCCTCTTTATCTGTGCTTAGCCTGCTCTGTATCCCTTTCCTCACCAAAGGAATCTCTGTGTCAGTGAAGGGAGAGGAAGCAGGTGTAGCACCTCTGGGTTGTGTCCAGACAGTTCTGGAGTATCCCAGTGAGGAGACTCCACAGCCTCTCTGGGCTCTGCTCAGGGCTGGGCACTGCCCAGGGCAGGAGTTGTGCCCCCTGTGCAGGGAATTGCTGGGCTCAGCCCCTGCCCAGGGCAGGAGTTGTGCCCCCTGTGCAGGGAATTGCTGGGCACTGCCCAGGGCAGGAGTTGTGCCCCCTGCGCAGGGAATTGCTGGGCTCAGCCCCTGCCCAGGGCAGGATTTGTGCCCCCTGTGCAGGGAATTGCTGGGCTCAGCCCCTGCCCGTCCCTCTGGTGCCACTGCTGGGCCCCGGAGCAGAGCCTGGGCCCTGCCCGGAGCCCTCCCTGCAGCCAGGGACACCCAGGGACACCCAGGGACACCCAGGCCTGAGGGCCCCTCTCGGCTGGGGCTCCTCTCCAGGCTGAGCAGCCCCAGCTCCCTCAGCCCTTCCTGGGCACCGAGATGCTTCAACCCTTCTGTGCTCCACAGGACTTGGAGGTGTGGCACCTTTAGCACCTCCAGTAAGTTCTTTTCGTGTAATCATCAAGGTTGGAAGAGACCTCTAAGATCATCACCTCCTTTTATCCAGCTCCAAACCACCGTAAAGGTGCACATGGAGCCTGGCACAGCTCAGCCTCTCTTCCTGCTGCTCCTGGCTCCAGCAGGTTTGGTGGCCCAAAGCGGCTTCTCTCAAGGAGGGTTTTGTACATTCCCAGGGAAAAAGCCTCGAGGTCATTTTAATTTAGATGGTTTGGACACATAAAGGCAGCACATGTCAGTGCAATGGTGATCTTGGGTGAGGATCTGTTTTTCGTGAGCTTGTGGGGGATGCAGCAAAGTGGTGGAGGAAAACAACTTCCTGAAAAAGGTCTTTTAGCTCCTTGAACAGGGAAGGATTATGCAGGGAAGGACCAATTATTCAAGCACTCGATGGGCATTCATTAGCTTGTTTTTGGGATAACACCGGTTCTTCCCAAACACATTTTGCTTTCACTGGGACAGCTTTTCTACTCCAAATGCCCTGTGGTAACTCCTGCCGTGCAAATAAGGATCAAATCTTCATTTTCATTGAGTAATGGTTTTTTTCCTTAGAAGAAACCTGAAAAAGGAGGATTTTGCTGTGTAAGCTTGATTTTACTGTATTGATGGATCTTCTGGAAACAGAAGTTGGAGCAAAAGCACGGTTGGGGAAGTTCATGGATTCATCCTAAGCTTGGCTCAGAGTTTACTTTCTGCTAAAAGAAACGTGAAAACAAATATAGAAAATGTATAATCCAGCTTCTATTACAGAACTCAGATATGCAGCTATTACAGAGAGATAATGAATGTCTCGGGCTATCAGCGAGGGCTGTTCTGCTTCACAAAACCTGAGTGCTACCGGTTAGGGGGAGCCAGATAATGATAGAAACATCCTGTGAGATTGTAACCCTAGCGTTCTGGAGGTTGAACTTGAGGAAAGGGCACATATTATCAGCTGCATTTTTGTTCTCAACTCACTCCAGGAGACGGAGAGAAAAATGGTCTAAAACCGGGCGATCAATAAATTGTATAGTGAACACAGTGTGCCATTAAGAGGTCTAATCTTTAGATCCCTTCAAACATCAGGTGAGACAGGAGAGGGATGACTACCGAGGAGGAAGCAACCTGAGGTGCAGTTCATGAGAACAAAGGCTGAAAGCGAGGTTGAACTGCTTTAATTTTCATTAGAAAACCTGATAGGTCGCAGTGCCTGGCTGGTCATCTGCAGAGAGTTTGTTAGTAAAAAGCTGGTGTAGGAATTGATCCAGTCACAGAGCCGTGAGCACCTTCTGTGGGGCATTTGCTCCCGTGCATCCTCCTGCGTTCCGGGTTTGAGCTGCAGAGCAGAACTAGAGGTTTCCAGCTACTGAAGCTGCTGATTGCCTTTCCCAGCTTGCCCAAGTCCCCAGAGTGCTAAAAAGAACTTCTTGGGGGATGTTCGTAGAATCAGAATATCCTGAGGTGGAGGGGACCCGCAGGGATCATCGAGTCCAGCTCCTGGTCCTGCTCAGGGCACCCCAACAATCCCACCCTGCGCCTGATAGCGTTTTCCAAGCTCTTCTTGAGCTCTGGCAGGCTTGGTGCCATGAACAATTCCTTGGGGAACCTGTTCCAGTGCCCGACCACCCTCGGGGGAAGAACTTTCTGCAAAAAAATGACCTCAATCAGCGAAAAAGAAACACTTTTCGAGCTCCTGGCATTTGAAAGAAAAGCACAACCCAGTAATTCCCGGGTCAGTGTTTTTACAACAGGACAAAGAAATAAAGTTCCTTGGTGTTACAGAGCAAACAAGGTAAGAGACACCAGTTCAGCTTTGAAGGTTGAACTCGGCTTTACCATTCTTAATTAATCTATTAAGTAATTTCACAGAATCATGGACTTATCGAGCTCCACCAGGCCAGAAGGGGCTGTTGGAATCACTTAAGATGTAACGTGAACCATAAGATTTTCCAGAATTGCTGGATTTGTTTGAATGGAATTTGAATTTAATTTAATTAAATCAATCTTTTAGGGGGTTTGAAACTTAATCTCAGTTTCAAACCAATGGGTTCACTCCTGTGAGGGAATAGTCCAGGGAAGAATTTTTCTTGAGCAAAGGACTAAGTAACTTGCCTTATGATATTGCCCTTTTCTCCTTGTGCTATTTAAGTGGTGATTAGGTCTGAACTTGACTTTTAAGGCAAAAAAACACTTCCAGGGGTGACTCCCCGAGTGAGAAGAGCTTTCAGTACTGTAGGTCTGAGTAGATTAACAGACTGTCTATAAACTGAGGGAAGAAAATACGAAGGGAAAGAGGAAAAAGCCAAGGAGAGAGTAAAACTTGGAATTGGAAAAACAATTCCTGTTCCAGATGGAACATTTCATTATATATATGACGGGTGTAAAGGCAGATTGCCCGATGACTTTGTATTTAACAAGGCATTGTGTGAAACATGGCATTGTTCCTTACAGGAAATAAAGAACAAGGAATCTCCTTATTTGTTCCATACTCGTGTTGAAAGGGGTATGAAGTTGTGATGGGGAAGTAATCGCTCCAAAGCACAGCAACCTCGAGGTATTTCCTTTTGGAGCTGCACAGCTTTATCTAAAAATGAGGCTGCTTGGGCTGGAAGGATGTTCTGACCTCCACAAGCTGAGCCTGGGTTTATTTCTATTTTTTTTTTTTTATTGCAAGTTTTTATTAAATATCTTTCGTGTACTGACATAATTCAAACCTTTGCTCGCAGGGAGGTTTTAACACCCCTCTGGGGAGAGCTTGGGCCAAAACCTGAATGTGCTGAGTATCTGCTACCACATCCAAATTCACACTTCTCACTTTCTATCCTTTTCTCCAGAAGTTTTAAGCTTGAGCCTTCTCGTTGTCATGCTCCACTGCTAACTCAGCTGGACTGAATGCAGAAGACAAAATCCCAGGTTATTCTGAGTTGGAAGGGAACCACAAGGATCATCAAAGTCCAACTTCTGAAAATCCTAAAAGACCCGTGCACCGGTGGAGGAGTCTTGGAGCTGGCTGAGCAAACAAAGAGAGGCTGTCCTAAACTTTGGGCTCTTGGACTGAGAGTGACCAATGCCACAAACCAAGTATCCTGAATACCTCATATCCTGAATATCTCGTACCCTGAACCCTGAATTCTGCTGTTCAGAGTGAGGAAACACCTCACTGACAGGTTCGAAGAATATATCCCCTAAAATGATGTTTTTCTAGAAAGGGCTTGTTTGGGGTTTGTTTAGTTAAAACTTGAGCAGTCTCTGAATATTTCCCCCTTTCTCAGCTGGGCTTGGTCTCCACCTGCTCCTGAGATGCTTTTTCAGGCAGTAGACCAGGGCAGGAGCATTTTCGCTTCATTTTTTCTCTGTTTTTCTTTTCCCATGACTGAAATCCAGCTTACTTTTTAATTCCTTTTATTTCTTAATCACCGGCAAGATTTTTCCTACGTTTTCTGTCCGGTCAGTCCAAAGTTTGGTGTCCGTACTTGGCTGTGCTGTCCCCGTGCTGCCTGCACAGCACAGAGCGTTTGGGAAAGCCAAGTTTGCTGAGGAGGGAGCCTGAAACAGCTGCCGGGGCTGACAACTGAAAGGCACAAGTGGGGACAAAGCAGAGCAGACGGAGCCATGTGGGAGCATTAACACTTGGGAGGGGACTCCCTTCCTCCCTCCCCTCTCTCTGAAGAAGGGGAAGAAGCTGGGTCTTTGTCCAAAAAAGCACTTAAGCTTTTGCTCCACCTTAAAACACGTGAAAAGATTCTTATCATCTTCATCCGTTCCTATGGATTTCTGTTAGCTGGGTGTGCTTTTAAGGGAATAAGCGTTCATCTCTTCGATCCTGCACCAAAGGAAGATGAGCCATGTTTTTCACTCCCTGAAAACAGGGAAATCTGTTTGTTATGTCACAGCTGTGCCAGCAGATTTCCAGGAAAGTGAGCGCGGTGTGTTTGCGTTTAGCATTCGGGAGGTTGCACCACCCCTTGATTAGCAGGGAAAGTTATCACATGGAAAAAGTGTGGAGAGATGGTTTTGATATCACCTCGCACCGGATTGGGAAAGGAGAAGGATTAAAGTGTGTTAACCATAAAGCTTGGCAGCAATTGTGGCGAGCAAAAATGAAAATAGTTTAAGAGAACAGCGCAGGCAATAACCCACTTGGGGGGTCGGCAGAGGACCAGAAGAAGTGGCCAGACTGACATTGCTTGGTTTTATTAACTCATCCATAATTAGCCCATAGCTTAGATACAATTTAGCTTGTGCCATATGGGCTAATATAGTGCTGAAAGTTACCCCCCATGCAGGTGACAGTCTGTCACACTGAAGGAAGATTAGCATAAAACAAACAACAATGCACCCTTAATGACAGTGGCACCATTTGCCACGCCATACTTGAGGATGGGGAGGCACGGCCGTTATAACCCAATCTTCAAGATTTTATTAAGTAGAAATAAAAGCAGTGTGCACACAGATCCCACCCATCCCCCCGCCTTACAGCCCAGTGAATCCTTCNGAATTAGCTGTTTTAAGTAAAACATGATGGGCAAATGCATCCTGATGCTTTGTGCCTCGATAAAGGTGGAACAGAGTCATTGTTAGGCTCAAATAAAAATGAGAAATCTCCACTCCATGTGCTCATCAACTCGATTAGAACTTTTTAGAGTGGATGTGGATCTGACCACCAGCAATGGTGTAACTGTGCAGGCAGCACATGTTTGTGAGGAGAATTTATCCTGCAAAGAAAGTGAGCCACTGTCCTTAGTGATTCCCCTTTACTGAGCAGGAATTGCTCCATTAAAACCATCCCCACGCATTGCTGACCCGTCCTGCATTTATGGTAATTTGCCGATGGAATGCCAATATTTTCCTTTTTAAATCAAGGAGGAAATTTGGTGCCAGAGCCTTTCCCAAACGGTGCTGAGCTCCTGACACAAAGCAGCAGAAGCCATTAGCATTCTCAGTTAAGGCTGATCAGTCGTGCTGTTGAACCATTTCTTCTCTTCCTCCCAACGTATTTGCTTTGCTGCGTTTCCCAGATAAAAGGGAAGCTCCCCCTCCACTAAGTTTTCCGGACTTTTCTTTTGAAAGGCAGCCTGCTCATTTTAAATATTTTAAATGAAGTGAGTTTTGCTATGCAGACAGGAGCTGGCTTTTTTTTTTTTCTCCCAGCTCTCATCGGCTATTTATGTGACTCCATGGTTTTCAAATGGTATAATGCTGGAGGATGCCAAATGTCCTGCCATTTAATAACCAGTAGCATACAGAGCTCTTTTCAAAATGCCACCGCTCTGAGCATCTGTTGTTATTAAGTAAGATGATCAAATTTTGTGCAGGACTTCAATTTTGCTTTTCACATCACTTATAGAGCAAGAATAATATGCAGTCTGTGTATAGAACTAATGTGTTGGGCTCATTGAGCCAATTGCTGGATTTTGTGTTCTGCTTTATTACAGACTGTAAAATAAACTTTGGCCTTTTTTTTAATAAATGTTATAAAAATGCTCTGTGAATCAGGAGAGTGTCAGCAATTAAAGCCATTTAACATCATAATAATTAAAAATGCAATACTCCAGCGTAGTCAGCACTGGATCACATAAAAAGCCACATTGTTGGTCCTTAATAATTACATTATTTGACAGACATGCTAAAGAAGAGGGAAAGGTGCACGTTGTTAGTGTCAGATGAGCAACTAATCCTTATTGTTCCTGGAAACTGCCGGAGCATCCTTTACCATCCCCGTTTTCAGCTAACAGATGTGCAGGAATGTCCTCGGCCCTCCATCGCTTTTCTCTCCAGCAGAATCTGACTGACAGCCCCACCACCAGGGAACAGCTGGGCCGGAGCACATCACATCGTGCTGCTCGGGGAAGAGGCTGATGAGGCTATGGAGCACCTAATTGGGTAAGATGCCCCTCATTTTCCAACTGTAAAATTCAGAGAGTGGGAGAGCAGGAGAGGGCGGCTGGGCTGGGGAGAGCCGCGGGTTTGGCCCGCAGCACAACTGGACCTTTCAAACGAGCGAGGCTTTTGCAGCTGTGGTTTGGGGCTGTGCCCGAGCTCAGCGTCGTGCAGGGCCAGATTTTTGAGCAGAGATTTAACTCGGGCATAATAACATTGAAATTACACCCCGGCATCTCAGCCCCTTCCCCCTGCTTTTCCTGAGTCTGCAAAGGCAGAAGGGCAGCTTTCCCCACGGCGATCATTTTTTGGTCATGGAAAAATGAAGGAAAAGGGAAAAAAAGCACAAATTTTGCAGATTTAGGTTGTTGGGTTTTTTTTTCATGAATATTGGAAGTGTGGGATTATCCCCTGGTGTCATTGCATTGTAGCTGCTATAGAACCAATGTCATCTTCAGGTGAGATGGAGAGGTTTTGGTTGCAGGTTTGTGGATCCTCACATCCCCTAAAGGGAACGGCGTCTAAAGAGGTTTTGGAGGAGCATCCTCATTTTGGCCTCTGGAAATCCTAGAAAACAGAGAGTGAAAATTGACTTTAAACATCCTGAGGAGACAATTTGCTTTCTCTGTTTTCCTGGGGTGTCCAGGAGCTGCCTCCGTTCCTCTGTCTGTCTCTGGAAGTACCCCCAGGCTGTGGCACAAGATTTTTTTTGGCTTACTCCAGTTTCAAGCCTGTTAGGGTTGGGTTTTTTGACTTTATTGATTTCCAGCACCCCAAGCTTGCACTGTAGCAATGGGGACTCCGAGGGTGGAAAGTCCTTTTAATAAAACGTGCTGAAAGAAACCTCCAACCAGATCTTACAAGGCCTTGTATCAAATACCAGCGATGCTGGGAATATTCTAGGGTAGAATAAAGTAATTTGGAATGAAAACCTCATTTCTCTGATTTCTCTTTTAAAAAACATGTAGGTGTGGTGCTTGGGGACATGGTTTAGTGGTGAGTTAATGGCTGGACTTGATGATCTTAGAGGTCTTTTCCTTTATAATTCTATGATTTTCTGATTTTTTCCTTCACCTTGTATATTCTGAATTGATTTTAATCACCTCTTGCAAGCAGTATTTGCTATTCTCCAAGGAAACCAACGAGTCAGCAGCGTAAGTTTGATGTTGGGATACAGGAATAATAAAGATTTTGGACTATCACAATAAATGAGTTAAATAATGTCAAAACTGTTCTGAAGGCAAACAAATCAAGAAGTTCCCGAGGACACGGCGAGTTTTTTTAACATCTTCACAGGTGTTGTCTACAGGACCTTTGGCAGATTTGTTCTTCCCAAGGCCTGGAGTGATGGGATCAGCACACCCAGTGGCCAGCAGCAACGTCTCCAGTGAAGTTTTGGGCCAAAGGAGCAGTGGCACATCCCCAAAACCACTTACAAGTACTTTAAAGGCAGTGGAGGCACCTGAAAGGGCAGATCCCCACGAAGACCTTTCTACCTTGGACATACCTTGTTTGTGTGCAATTATTTTAACTCAACTATTAACCTTAGATTTTAAACAGATCGTAATTTTGGAAGGAAACAGCCATAATTTCAGGACAGAGAGGGATTTGATTTGCAGTTCTGGACATGAGTCTTGAGCACCTGAAGAGTCCGTAGGTGAAAATGTAAAAGAAGCACATTACTCCCTGATTAACCTGAATCAAATAATGGAAATAGAATTCCATCTGCCATGGAAATCATAAATAATAAATACGTTATTAAATCAATAAACTGAGTGAAACAATGAATTTTAGATCTTGTGTTGTGATTAGAGCCAGCTCTTTCTTTGGGACATATTAAACCATATTCACAACACATTCCATTTGGGTTTTTTAATAGGTGATCTGTTTCTTTTTCAGGAAGTTCACATGAAGTTTCTGAACCTCCACTTTGCCCCTTGGGGAGAAGCAGCCCGGAAATAAGGCGAAAGTGTTCTGAAAGAAATGAGGAAATCTCAAAAGGAAAAAAAAAAAATATCGCACATTATAGAAATGCTGGTAAATAAAATATAACCAAGGAGCAGCATGGGAGCATTTAACCCACTGCACACCAGTTTTCCCTACTGCCAGCACATGGAATGAGGGATGAGGAATGTCAGGGAGTATGGGTCTGTGTATTAGTGACATCAAATTCCATAGCAATGTTAATGATTAACAATAAAATAGCAGACAACCTATTGCAGCAGGGACAAAGGCATAAAATCGGTGGTAGTTGAGGCCTTCATGGCAGCTGATCCTAAAAGGGATTAAGAGTAGGGTTTCAGTAAGAAAAATAACACAAATTCCTTGAAGGTTCAGTTCTGGAAAGCTGTGGCAGCTTGGGAGGCTTCTGCTGTACAGTTCTGCATTTGTATGGCCAGTGAAATCCCAGAACCTCCCTTGGTCTACCAGACACCTGAAAAGGAACTTTATTTTATAGTTACAGGTCCATTAAGGTACGCTTTGGAACATCTGTAGGACCAGACCCAGAGGTCCCTCAGGAGATCTGGTCTGATGAGACCAAAATGGACCCTGCACCTTTTGAGTTTCTTCCAAGTGTCTTTTACAAAATCAGAGTTTTTTTGCCTCAAATTTGAAAAATGCCATTTCCAGCCCAGTCCATGCCCTCTGCCTTGAAACTCAATGGGCCATCAAGGAGGTGAGAAGTTCCTGTAAAGCTGAAGGACCTTAAAGCCCATCCAGTCCCTCCTCCTTCCACTATCCCAGGTTGCTCCAAGCCCCGTCCAACCTAGCCTAAGACACTTCCAGGGATGGGACAGCCACAACTATTCCCTGCCTGGCTTGGCTCCATCATTCTGGTGTCTTCCTGCTGTTCTTGCCAACAGGGAAACCCCAGAATCCTCCAGCCCTTTATACCTTTCTGAAGCATGCACAAATCTCCTGAGTGTTCATTTTCAACATAAACCTCAGTACCTCTTATAAATTATTTTTTTTGCCCATTGTCAAGATTTGGAAATGATTTATTGGTGCAGTTTTTGCAGCAGGACTGAAGCCTCTGTGGCCTCTCTGGTTAAATTCCATACAGACTGTCTTGGCCAGCTCAAAACCCACAGCTCTCGGCGTCTCTACCGTGGCTGGGTTTTCATGAAGTGCTTCAGTAAAGCTGATTTTTTTTAATATAAATTTTCATAGACTCATAGAATTCCCTGAGTTGGAAGGGACCCATCAGGATCACTGGGCCCAGCTCCTGTCCCTGCACAGACCCCCCAACAACCCCACCCTGGGCACCCCTGGCAGCGCTGCCCAAACGCTCCTGGAGCTCTGGCAGCCTCGGGGCCGTGCCCATTCCCTGGGGAGCCTGGGCAGTGCCCAGCACCCTCTGGGGGAAGAACCTTGCCCTGATCTCCAACCTAAACCTCCCCACAGAAATATTAAAATTAGGCATTCACTCGTACATCAGAATTTCTGCCACTCCTTTATTGCAAAGCTGCAGAAGGAATAAGATGAGCATTTTCTTGGTTCATTATGGAAATGGATCTCCTGCCTTTACACAGAGATTTTGGCTGCTTTTTGGGCATCTCTTTCTTGCAAGCACTTCCCTGTAAATCCCTTCTGTAACCAGCGCTGGTTCCTGCTATTCCTTCCACACGAGGCACTAATCCTTCAGCTCCCATTCCCCTTCTCCCACAGCCAGTTTCATAAGTACAGTCTGACTGAATTTAGAGGACACGGGAAATCTTGACATTCAACTTGTCAACATTTCTGTCGCAGAGCCTGTGTTCCCATGACTTATTTTTTAATGCAAATCAGAAGATGATTAGCTGTTTTCTCTCTTCATTGTGTTTATTTTTGCTTGTTCTTTGGGCTGTTTTTCATGCCTCATCTTGGCTGAATTCTCTCCCATTTTTCTCCCTTCTTGTGCATTTCTGCTCTTGCTCTGTTCTCTGCCCTTTGTTCTCAGTCGCTGTTTTTCCCCCTTTTCCCTTTTGTGCCTCTCTTGCATATTTTGTGGTGCTCTATCATCTCTGTTCTTTGTCTTTACTTCTCTTTGTCTTTTCATTTTGCCTATCTTTGTTCTGTGTCCTCTTTGGTGTCTCCCTGTTCTTTGTCTTCTTTTTTTCCTTGTTCTTTCTTTTCCTCTGTCTGTCTCTTTTTATGATTCCCTTTTATCTTCGTTGTGTTCTGAGCAGGTTTGTCTTGATCTTTGTCTTTGCGGAGAACGTGCTCAAATGAAGACAAAACACGCCATTCAAAGAGGAATTGCTTATTAATTATCACATGGACACACTACCGAAGCCCAAGCCTCCCACAAAGCCAGCAAACCAACTCACAGGAATTTCCAGGCCATCCTGTATTTTTTTGGGCATCTGGGCTGCACGTAGGGCCCCATGGTTGAACACCCAGCACTTAAACCCCGTCCTATCCCACTGCCCTCTCTCTGACTCTCAGTCCATAAATCCATCCTAAACTTTATCACTGACCCATAAAGACTTGGGTGCAAAATAACCCAAGTGAGGTATCTGGGTATGCAGCAGCTACGAGTAAAAATGTGTATTTTGGTCTCCAATATGGAATCCACACGGTCTCCATGCCCCAAGTGTTCCCATTCCTCCTGCGGTGAGGGGTATAATTTACTGCAGGTGTCTCTGCCCTACATCATCAGCTCCAAGTTATCAGTTGCTGCTAGAAGGAATGGTTTAATTTACTAACCAGCTCTGCTGGGAATGGGTATCTGCAGCAGCCACGAGAAAGGCAGGACTTTGTGGTGCACTTGGTGCACAGTCCTGAGTTATTGTTGTCAATTCTTTCTTATCTGGAAAACAAAACATCTTAAACGTGGAAACAGGAAAATCACAGGCAGAGGTGTTTTGGTAAAGGAAGTTCTTTTTGGTCCTGAAATAAAGCTTTCTGTGATCTCTTTGAGCTTTGAAAAAATTAGTATGGTCCCAAAGTTTAAGCTCAAAGAGGAAAAGTTCACATAAAAAAAAAAAAGTTTGGCTTTTCGTTCATTTCCCTTCCCATTTCTGCCCTCTAATAATTCATGGAAATCTCTCTGCACGTGTGATATTTGATTAATCCTCTTTAAAGCCTTGGCTGAAAAACAAACCCCAGATCTTGGAGTTTGCCCTGTTGCTGCTTTCACCTTCTTTATTTTTCCTTCCTTCATTTACTTGTCCTCAGGAGGGGCCCGAGAGCCATGTCACGTTCTCAAAGTGCAGAGTGGGAGTTGGGGGCAGTTCCCCAGGGAAGAGGGGCTGGGTGCCCTGAGGATCTCACTGCAGCCTGCTTTGGGTCACCACTTCCCAGGGATTCAAGGGACGTTTCCTGCCCTGCCTGCCTTTCCAGGCTGCTTCCCTCTCCCTGAACCTTTGCTGTTAAATTGTCACTCTCCTGGCCAGGCTGTGGTATATAAATAGAAATCTCATATCTTCTACCTGCTGTGCTCTGGGGAAGCCCCAGCACACCCAGCACATCACAGACCTCTGCAAGCCAGCTGTAGGACCTGGCCACAATATTGCAACAAATAACCTGGCTCTGATGTGAATTGTCCTGGAACTGGGAAATGCTGCAGGTTCCCCGGAGGCTGCAAAACTGAGCCAAGCCCAGACTGGGCTCTCCGTGCTGCTTCCACCTTGTCGCTGTTGCTACCAGCATCCCTCGCTGTGGTGGTGGATGGAGAGGTGGGATGGGGTCTCTTCCCACCTCTTCCCGTTGTGGTTTGGGCACGGTGCTGCTGGGGAATGGCTGTGGGAATCAGGAGGCTCTCCGATGCCAGAGCCATCAGCGTGTGACAGCACCCGTCCCCTACAAGCTGAAAGGATGTTCCCCTGCTGCTCCTGGCATGTGCATTTTTGAGGAAGCACAGGTGATCTATTCTGCATAAATATACATGAATTACAGGTTTCCCAGGCTAGATATTTTTTTGTCTTAATAATGTTGATTTAAATTTTACTTAAAATATTAATAAAGTGATTTAAGACCAGGCCATTTAGGCCAAATGTACATTAAAATTCCCCTTCTATTTTCCCTCTTTTTAAATCCTCCTCCTTCAGTTTATTCCCTGAGGGAGGGTTTGGGTCCTGAACTCATTGTGAGATCTTCAAACACATAATAAGAATTAATCACCATTAGTCCTCTATTTTAACAGCTGCTTCCTACCCCCCGAACCAGTACAGCTGCAAACTTCCCTCCCTCTGCCGACACCGTAATCCCATTACAGCTGCAAACTTCCACGCGGAAGAAAAACCCGCAGGTTTAAGCTGATTTCGGAACAACTCACATTTCTAAATGGCTCGGGTCCGGGTGGGAAGCAGGTGATGCAGCTCCCGGCCGGTGGGAGCTGGAGGAGCACCGTCCTTCCCAAGCACGAGGCCACCATGGGAGGTGCAAACCCCACCTCAACACAAACCCCGTCATCATCCACTACTGGCGTCCTCATATTCCCAGGAAAACAAGTGTGATTTATTTTTTAATAATGAGAAGATGTTTGCCTGCTCGTGGAAATTTCCCTTTTCCTCCTTGTACTTTCTCGTACTTTCCCCGTTCTAATATCTGCCCTTAGATTGTAATTATTTTATTTTTCTACTTTTTAGCATTATGGTTTGAGATAGATAATTATTTTGCTTAATAGTAAATTTCACTGCAACGTGCCCAGAGGGATCTGAAATAAAAGGTATTTAAAAATCTACCATGTTAGAAAAGTAAAATAATTTCAGCTAATGAGATTATCAAGGATAATCGGTTTACAAAAGCCCATTATGCAATAGATTCATTGATGTCTTAAAACAGAAAAGGAGAATCCTATTTATTTTTTGAAATGGTGTAGAATAAATTGCTTTACAGAATGCAAAAGGCTAGTTTTCATATATTTTTTAAAATGTGATGATTTCTGTAGCCCCATCTGCTGTTCAGTTTCAGAAGCAGCCAGAGGAAGATTGGTGAAATGCACTTTTTTCTGTGGAAAATTATTGATAGGTGACACTTGACCTGTGGACTTGACTGGGGATTGTAAGGAAGGGCTTCATCTCTTTCAGAATGTGTGGGAAGAAGTTGAAGGAGTGGACTGGAAGTCCCCACTTTCATTCATCCATGACTGAGGACATATTGTGGAGAAGGAGAGGAGGAGGAGGAGGAAGAGGAGTAGAGGTCAGTGTTGATGGTTGCTCTTGCTGGAGTAACCATGGAGGCCCTATTAACACAGCTGTTTCCTTATCCCACCAAGCTCAAATGGCTCCAAGAGAAATGGGGTGGCATGCTCCAGGAGAAGACAGGTCATTGCAGGGCCCACACCTCTGCAGGGCAGAGTAGGGTCATTTTAGAGGTATGAAAGCTCGCTGGGACATTTTCCTTCCATTTTCCCCATGAACTTCCTCAGAGATGTGTGTTACACGTGGGCTTTGTCTGCTTGCTGAGGTAGAAGGGTTGATTTGGCCCAAGGAGAGTTGAAAGATGCTCCAACTCTACCACAGTCTAGTAACACTCAAGCCAGACCATAGGCCTGGCCCTTATAAATAAACAAAATAATTAATTGCTGTGTTACATAAATTGAAATCCACGTGTAAAAAGCTGCAACACTGAAAAAATAAACCCCTCAAACTCTAATGTCTATTTTATCTGTTGTGGTTTATTGTTTAGACCATACCTGGGGTGTGCCTGGTGGGGCTTGGACACGGAGTCTCTTCCAGGACTTTTGCTCCACGATGATGTGGAAGGTGACTCTTCAGTAAGTAACACCAAATGATTTCAGACTTGTATAAATAATATACATGTTCTGTCTCCTGTGATGGAACGATGAATAGCATCCAGAGTGATTGATCTGCCGACACGTGGCAGTGGCTGGAACGTATTGTCCTTGGATCCCTCAGACTGCTCCTACCTCTCCCACAGCTCTGTTTCCCCACGGGAGTGGGGTTCTCCAGCCCCATGTGAATGCCAGGTCCTGCCTTGGCCATTGAGAGGGACGATGGGGATGCACAGATTGAGCCCATTCTCTCCACGGTGTCCTCTGCCTGTACCTGCCTCACATGTGGAGAAGTTTTCCCCCCAAAATGTGGCTTTTGCAGAATCTCTTCCGAAGCAGCTCAATCCACTGCTTAAATGGTTCCCTCTCTTCTTTTTTTTCCCTTTAATATTTAGCAGAAAATAATTCTGCAATGAGCTTTATTAAAGCAGCAGGATAGATTAAAAAATGAAATATGTTTAGCAAGATTTGGGGGGAAGGCTGGAGTAATTAATTTTCAATAATACCTGGCATTTCCAGAACTCCTTTCATCCCAAGATCACCAAACAGTTTACAGACATTAATTAATTAAAGCATTATGATGCCCCAGTGTGGGGCCATCGCCAGCATGTCTGACTCAGACAAACTCCCTCCAATTCCCTGGACAGCCAAGCAGTATCCGCTCCTCTGCCTGCACCAGGGCTATTCCTCTGAGCAAATACTGTTCAGCTTTCCCAAGGTTTGCACTGTGTGGCCCTATGTAAATATTTTCCAATAAGTTCGATTATTTGTCTTTTATTCTCTATCAGGAAAACCCCAAATATCTCCGTAATAAAATTTCCAGCGTGTGTTTACATGAGGGCAGTTCGGATGATTAGTTTCTGATTCAGCTGCCCATTAAAGCATCCCCGCTCCTGGAAAACTCCCTTTGCAGGCTGGGAGCTGGACATGCATTTTAAGCTTGGGTCTTGGGGTGAGTGCAGTAAATCATGTGGGAGAAGAGGAGAGGGGTGCAAATAACGTCACTCTCCTGGAAATCCCCTGTGAAGTGTAAGTTGGGTGAAATCTTATGAAAGCTGTAGATTATCCAAACTTTCTCCACTCGGATGATTTGATTCATGAACGCGTAAATAGATAGATAGCTAGATCCATCACGGGGATCCCTGGGGAGCAATGGAACGGTGTTTGTGATTGGAAAAATATTATAAAAGAGCTCACGTATAGCCAATAGTTGGGCAGTTTTGTAGCGCCAAGATAAATAGGAAAGAAATGACATTTCATGATCGCATTTTTAAAGGATGGTGGAAGTTACCAAAGCAGGAGAAATGGATGTGCTGGAGTGATGCAGCTGCATTCCCGTGTGGCAGTGCTGCCAGTTGGGCCCTGAGCCTCTCACCCCACGTCTCTGGGATAACAGTGATCACAGAGTTGTTAAGGTGGGAAAAGATCTCCAGGTCCATAGAACCCAACCCATGACTGATCCCCACCTTGTCACCCAGCCCAGAGCACTCAATGCCGTGTCCAGTTATTCCTTGGACTCCACCACCTCCCTGAGCAGCCCATTCCAATGTCTGGCAACCCTTTCCATGAAGAATTCTTCCTGATGTTCGGCCTGAACCCCCTCAGAATGACTGTGCCTTGATGTTTGTCCCCTCCTTGGCTGTGGGATGAGTGCTTCACTTGACCTAATACCTTCCAGTTTGGTTGGGATATTCAGAAGAAGGATCAGCCTTGAAGGATGTGTTTGGAATGGAAGAGTATAAAAAAAACAAAACCAAAAATTGGGATTTGTTTGTTTGTTCGTTTGTTTATTGGATTGGCTATTTTAACATAAACCAAATGAAAATCAGTATGAAAACAGAAAGTTCCTTTCATCACCTGTGGTCTGACCATCGTTTGTCTGGTTAGGTTGGCCAGCTCCAAGTTTCCCTTTATTCCAACTCGGAACCCTGGTGGAGAAGGGACACTGGACATGGGGCAGGAGGCACAGGGAGCCATGTCCTCAGTGCCACCATGAATCCATGTCCTGAGCTATTTCTGTCACCTGGCACCTCAATCCATCCATCCATCCATCCATCCATCCATCCATCCATCCATCCATCCATCCATCCATCCATCCATCCATCCATCCATCCGCCTGCAAACAGAGAAATGTCAGGCTGTGCTCGGGAAGGTGACACCCATGGAGGAGCCTCCGGTTTGGGAAGGAGGGAGCCGGGAATGCTGCCCTCCTCCCTGCTTGTTTACCCTATGGCAAAGTGCATCTTCGGGGAGCGCTGTGACTCCGAGATATGAGAAGAGATTCTTCAGTAAACACAAGTGACATTTGGCATATAAATAAGTTAGGGAATACTCCTGCACGAGCGGCGTGGGCCAGCAGTGAGCTTTTCTCTCCTGGTGTGGAGCTGGCTGCTTCAGAAGTGGAAAAAGCACAAAGTGTTGGTGGAAGGGGTGGTGGAACAGAGGATCCTGGTCCTGGTCTGGAGTGAGCGGCTTCACTCCTCAGCCCTATTGGTCCTGGGAAAATCCAGGGTGTGTCAGATGGATTTCTCTACAACTTTCTTTTTTTAATTATTCTTTCTCTATTTTTTTTCCTTTTCTCTCCCTTATTTAATTTCTTTTTTTTTCATTTCTCTTTTTTTTCCATTTCTCTTTTTTCCTCTTTCTCTCTCTTTCCTCTTTCTCTCTCTTTTTCTTTTTTTGTATTTTTCTCTCTTTTTTTCCCTTCCTTTTTTCCTTTCTTTTTAAAAAATATGATTCATGTATAGCAGAGCCCTTTGGAGAGTAAATACTGATTTGCAATAGCACAGTAAACAAATAACAGGGGAACAGGCGTGGAGCCTGTATATCCATACATCCATAAAATCCTTTGCATCCACACATGCGCACCCACGTTCTTATTGTGTAGGTTTAGCTAAGGGGATTTACCTCCTTTTTAATATTTTTGAAGGCTGCTTTATGATCCTGTTGACCTGCTATTAGCAAAAGCTTAGCTTTCAACAAAGGTAATTAAATTATAAAATCACTGCCGCAATCATCAAACTACTCATAAAACAAGAAATGAAAAAAAAAAATACCCTGAAATAAAAATCTTGCAGGCTTCTCCTCATGTAATATTGCTCCCTGATGTTAATTACATTTAAATGGGAGAGTACTATTTTGGTATCATTCATACGCCTCCAAAAGTACTTTCCAGTTTATCATACCTGTCAACCCCAGTGCATCGCAGGCTAATACTTTATTAAGAAAAAAATCATTAGGGAGCTGCTGATCCCATTTAAGTACATTGGGCAGAATGTAAGACTAATTAAAAAGCATATTTTTACATTATTAATTTCTGAGTTTCACACTTAATGAATGTGAAATGACAGGGCTACTATTTTTATATTCAGGCTCTCTGGGCTCTTCAGCCAGGGGAATTCAATTCTGGGGATTTTTTGCAAAGATGCTTCTTGGGAGATTTGTTTTCAAGAACAGCTAAGCTTTTTTAGCTGTGCTTTTTTTCTGGGAAATTATACCAAAGCATATTACAGCCACTTAAAAAGAGTAGTTAAATAGATGTTGTGTTGGGTTTTTTTCATCACACTGCTATAAAAGTATTTTAGATGAGGTATAAAATATGGTTTTTAAATGATATTATGATTTGCAAACACTAAAAAATAATTGCGGTGGAATTGAGAGAGAGCGAAAACATCTAATCTTTATTGTGTAAGACAATGTGATAAAATATTTTACAGCCAAAAGCTCATTTTGCATCTGGAAAATTGTGTAAACTGACGGGGGGGGGTGGAAAAAAATCTCATTAAAACTAAAGGTTATTTTTAATATTCCTCAAACAAAGCAACACTTTTAACCGCATCTCCCCCTCCTCATATTTATTAAATTCGACAATTGTAGGAACGCCCGATGCTGTATTTAAATAAAGACATAAAAGGACAGAGAGCGTGGGACGAGGCTGGTGGGGCTGGGGACGGGGCTGGGGGCGGCGGGGGCTGNTCTTTTTACTAACCACAAAACTCACACTGGAGGCAAAGCTTAACGGCTGAGGCTTTCCTCGTGTAAATATTAGGAAATTACATTTGTACAAACTGCGCGGCTTTGTAAAGGGGGCTGGAGCCACTCCAACACAAATTAATCAGGATAAAGTTGCTCTATGTTCAACATGACCATAGTTTATTTTCTTAAAGTATTAATTTGTCAACAGCTTTCCTGCCTCGCTGTGACTCATGTGGATGGCATTGAGGGAAGACACAGATGCAATCTTGCTGCTCTACCTTGTGGTTTTAGGAACCAGCTCCAGTTAATCAAACCATAATTGTGTTTAATTCCTCAATATTTGTTTTCCCACCAAAGTCAAACGGCTGAAATATGAATATGAAGCTGTGTTTAAATATTGTCTTCCCTAAAAAAAAAAAAA
>VZRQ01006964.1:272432-282432 GCA_013397975.1 Machaerirhynchus nigripectus
TAATGGCTACCCCCCCCCCCCCCCCCTGTCCCCTCGGTATTTAAAGCCAAGCAATCCTACTGACCCAAAGGTTAACGTTGTCCCCAAAAAAGCAGTGCTGGAATAAGGCTATGCTGGCTGAGATTAAAATCCTTTAGTGCTGCAAAATGTGAGCGCAGGGATGATTTAAAAGCCCCATACTTTTCTAGTCAGCTCCACTCATTGCTTCAGGCTGAGTATTTTGTTTTTCCTTTTTTTTTTTTTTTCCCCCCTTCTTTTATTTTATTTTTTTAATTTTTTTTTTCGCGGTGAACGCTCCATGGCTTATTTTGGGGAAGCATCTCATCCATCCTGCGCCTGCTTCTTGCCGAGACTTTTTCCTGCCGGAGAATTACTGCCTGGCACATCAAGAGGCTGCAAATTATATAAGGGCTGTGTTTAACTTGCAGCCCGATTGCCACTGTCGGGAGGGTCCGTGTCTTTTAGCTAAACTGCCTTTTTCTGCAGGAATTTCAGACGCCTGTAATTGCTGCTCCTTTCAGCACAGCTTAAGGTATCAATACCAACTCGATTTGAATATCATAAGTGGGAAGTTGCTCTAAGCAAAACAAAAACATGTCAGTTGCCCAGGTGACATTTTGTAGCAAACAAGGAAATCACAACTCCAGGAAGTGTTGTATTTTATGCCAACAACAATATGACAGTTTTCTCTGTAAAGAAAACATGACACTTTTCCAAATATCAGAGGATGCCTCCGCTGCTCAAGGGATTCCTGTACTGTCACTGAAATGGAAGGTCACAGGCTGGTTTCATGATTTCTATAGTTTCAAAATGTTGTGGTGGAGCGTTTGCACGCTAAATGCTGTAGGCTAAGGGAAATCTTTCCCTTCATCTCTGAAAGAAGTGACAGCAAGAAAAAGGTCCTACTTTGACAGCAGTAACCTCTAGGTCTAGAGGTTCTGCCCCAAGCAACTCTGAAGTAAAATTACCTATGTTAATGTGTTGTCCTCGCTGTCATGCAGCCACACGTGTGCAAGCCGCGGCCCGAGGGGCAAGAGTGCAACTGGGGCTGTGTGGGACCATGGAAAATCCTCCTGGCCCGTCCCTACCTGGCCTTGGATGCAATAAAGATGGGAAAGTTTCTGCAAATTATTTCTTTTAAGGGGTGGGGTTTCCACTTTGACTTCAAGATCTGCTTGCTGTGCCGGTACCCGATTCTTGGAGTTTAAATAAACAGACTTCTGCTTTAAGCTGGGGGAAAAAAGTTTTAACTTCAAGGCTACGGACAGGATCAAAACACATTTGATTCCAGCCTTCCTCCTTTTTTTTTTTTTATTCTTCCCTCTCCCCCTTAAAAAAAACACACCTTAGTCTATAGATTATATACTTCCTGCTGCCCTTTTTATAAGCAATAAGAATTTAATAACTGAGGGCAACTCTATAGTAATATTTATATGGGTCAAGTGGCTTAAAAGTATGCAATAAATGTAAAGTTATGAACCACATTGCCCCTTTTTAAATAATGCAGCTAGCACCAAGATATTATGTTTCATATTCTGGAAAAAGGTGTTTTAGCCCAGGCTTTAGGAGTACACCAGACATGAAAAGTTATACTGATCCCATAATAAAGTCACTGCCTGCTTAATATGGTGTGTTATGTGGAGCTCCAGATCTTAATAGCAGACCACAGCAAGAACGTCCCAGATGATATCAACAAAACCTTCGCTTTCTCATTAGCAATCAGCAAATTCTCCTGGTGGCTGCTGGCTTCAAATAAGGGCAAGTGCCTCTATTCCGAGTGGGAAGCCCAACAGGATAATAGAAATAATGCAGTCTAATCAGCAGCGAGCACACGAGATCCCCCCAGCCAGGGCAGGCCCTGGTGGGCTGGGTGCCTCCTCTCCTGCAGCTTGAACAGCCTTCCCAGTCCCGAGGAGCGGGATCCGTGGGATTGAGGGAGAGGCAGCCGGAAAAGCCACCTGGCGCAGCGCCTCGTGCCTTCCCACCGTCACCTCTCTGCTCCTGGTCACAGATCAGAGGGGTTGGAGGATGTTTGCATAAAAAATAAACGTTAAATAATCCCCCTGTAGTCGTTGCTGGGAGTACCTAAAGAAAAGCTGTGCTGGTTTCAGTGTACATAAAACACCTCTACGTCTGCGTGGGGAAAGGGGTCACAAATTGCATTAATTTGGCCTCATGAAACCATCGACTTCTTCGATAAATCAGATCAAATATTTCTCATCAGGGCCCAAATGACCATTCCTTTGTTGGCCAGCACACTGCTGATATCTGCACCAGAGCTGCTACCTGCGTTGGTATTTTCATTCCTTATTGCTGTTGGATTTAAACAGACTCTGTGTTGGGACACACATTTGCAGCTGGGCATTGTTAAGCGTGGGGACAACCGTTGCTGTTGGCCATTCTGGTGGGAGTGTGAAGGACACGCCATCCTCCTGCTCCTGCAGCCTAAATAATCCATGGCTATGCTTGGGGAAATGAAGAACAGTTTTCGTTTTTGCACTGATTTTCTAATTGTAAGGGGTTTTTTTTTCCCCCCACAGTTTCCCTTGTGGTATTTACGTGCTCTTAGAATATCCTGATTTCTATTGAAGAGCGATTTTTGCGCTCTTGTTCAGCCCTGGTTAGAAATTAAGCCTGCAAATGTGGCTGGTGCCATGCAAGGAAATGCAAGTCTAAGCTGCAGCAGTGTAAACAAAAAAGTGTTTTAAGAGGTGCTTAACTGTGTTTTGAACCCTGATTAAGCCTAAGGTTACTCAGTGTTTATATGTGCATTCGCAGTGCACTGGGAAAATTCAGTGTTTAATGGTTCCTGTGCTGATCTTTTGTTAGAGCCCTGGGCTGTGGTGCCCGAGAGCAGTGATTACCGGCCAGATTAAAAACCACAAACTCTTTCTAACTCCGAGTTTTGTCCAACTTTATTCCTGCTGATGTGAAGCAGGGCTCCGTGTATCTCTTCGGGTTGGGATTTTAAAAACTGGCACCACAAGTCAGCCCCCTGAGCTTTTATTTCGCTTTTTCAGTGCGGCAAAGTAGTGTTGTTTTGGACACATCAAACAGGGAATAGTTGGCATCTATGGGTCTCATTATGGATCTCAGGTCTGATTTCTTTTGTTTAATAACCATGAGATGTTAAATGGACAAGGAGGGTACCCCTGAAGGGGAAAGGGCTCCAAAAAAATGGGTGATAACTTAGGGTGATGAGGCAGCAGCACAGAGCTACATTTCCAACTTCTCCGCACTATTTTGAATTCTGTGAATGACCTTGCTGAGTACTTTATTCTCCTAAAATAACGAGCAGGTCAATACCAGTCCTGCTTGTGTGATAAAACACAGTAATTGCTGACCAGGACATGTCCACAAAGGAGCCGGGAGAGCTGATCTGGGGGAGCGAGGGCGTTTTCACCAGCAGGGTCAGGAGATCCTGACAGTTCAGGACAGTCCATGGCAGGGAAAGACGAGACATGTCGAGGCAGACTGAGAAAACAAACTGATGGATGAGGGTGACGTTACCAAAGGGAAAACTGCGTTGGCAAATAAATGCATATTCACTCAAAGCAAACCTCTTGTTTGTGAGAAGTGAGAGGTGAAATGGAGACTACTGATGGTAAATTGCATGATTATGGTGCTCAAGTGAGAGGGGAAAATGGGCTCTGGGAGAAAAGTTGGCCCTGCAACACCGAAGCACCAGCTACCTGCACCTCCACGGAGGTTGGGAATTTAGGAGAAGGTTTCTGATATCAAAGCAGGGAGGCTGTGGAGCAGACTCTACATGTGGGTAACGATGTGAAAAACCACTAGCGGCTCCTCAAGCAGAGCTTGATGACAGAGGATTAGAGGACACGTTGTCCGCTGTGGGAAGGGCCTGGGTGGGAAGACCCAAAGAGCCTCATCCAGTCCAGTCTAAGGGAAACACCCTGGAAATAGGAAATACTGAGGCACACCTAGCTCAGAATGTCTAAACTTCCATTTTTGGTTGTTTTTATTACATGGCTTTAATCCCTGCAGATTCCAGGAATGGGGAACACTTGGTCTCAGCCACCCTGCAGTGTGGGAGGGCGCCTTGCAAGATGTGCTGCAGTAACAGGGGCAGGCTTTGAGCTTCTATTTCACCAAAAAAAAGAGGTTTTGGAGTGATTTCAACAGTGCTGGTGTGCCACAGAAGAGTTCAGAGAATGAGTGGCTCAAGGTGGGGCGAGAGGAGGAAGTGCTGTGCTCAGGTAGAGCAGATACACAGGCCCACTGCCCCGAGGTGATGCCACCTCTCTGTCTGACTCTATAGGAACACCAGACAGATTAAAACCAGAAAAGGAGCAAAAAAAAAAGAAAAAAAAGAAGAGAGAAAACAAAGTAGAGAAAGGGGAATATTAAAGATATTAGGCAGCAATTCTTCCCTGTGGTCCTGGCTGAGGAGCTGCGGCTGCCCGTGGATCCCTCAAAGCATTCAAGGCCAGGTTGGACCGAGCTTGGAGCAGCCTGGGATAGGGGAAGGTGTCCCTGCCCATGGCAGGGGGTAGAATGGGGTCAGCTTCAAGTTCCCTTCCAACCCAAACCAGTGACTATTGCCTGAGATTTCAAGACATCTTTCAAGAGTTGCCTTCCTGCAGCCTGGGGTTGCACTGGAACGGCACTGGCATGAGCTGTGCCTGGGGAGTGTCATTTGCATCGTGGATTTCATTGCATCCCACATGTGGGAATGGCAGCCTTGGAGTCCTGAAAACCTTGTGCGTGTGCAGCTTCTCTGCGAGCCTGACAGGGGATCATTAGTAACTCGCTGATGTCTCTCTCTGTTTGTTCTACTTCACGAGACACTTCCCCAACTAATTTAGAGCAAAGCTTGGTGTTTACTCGGCTTCACAAAATGACACTCTTTCCCCCCCAAGATTGCTGCAAAGTCTTGGCAAAGAATATTTACAAAAACAGGTTTCAACTTCATCAAGAGCAGGTCGGGAAAGGAGGGCAAATCCAAGTGGAAGGGAAATAAAGCAGAGCACGAGGCGGAGTAGCTGATCGCTCGTTTAGGGCTGCAGAAGAAGCACTTTGAATGTTTGGAGGGTGGTGCAGCCCTGTGAGAGAGTCACACAGTTACCTAAGACCCCTGAAACTCCTGGGAACACGGAGGAAGAGCTGCGGGGTGCGGTGGAGGGGCCCAGCCCCTCTGCAGCGCTGGCAGGGACAGCAAGTGCAGCACGAGGCAGTAAATCACCCACACCTCGCTGCAGCTTTGTGCTGCCGCCATGCACTGGAAGCCTTTGAAGCCTAGAAATGATGAAATTTGAATTGTTAGCAACCTCTCAGGGTCCTGGGGATAAAACCTCTCGGACAACTTGTGGCATTCCCAGCGGAAGGAAGGGAGAGGGCGGCAGCACCGCTGGTGTCCCTGAGTGAGAGCTGCCATCGTCCCCATAACTTCACTCCCCAACTTTTTCCAGCTTGAGGGAAAGGTGGCTCCTCAGTACCCACTCCAGGAGCCGAGGGGTGCCTTGCGTGGGCAGCAAGGGAAGGAATTAGCTGATGGGAAGCGGATGGGCCCGGTATGTAAATAAAAGCCACTCACATCCTCATTATGGGGGCTCTTTTGAATAAATGTTAGCCTTTAAGTGCCAGCTGTCACTCTATGCATGGCCTCCCTTCTTACAACTAACCTCTCTGTCACCTCGCCTTGTCTCCCTAACTTGTCCTATTATGCAGTACCAAGCTGAGTCATTGTTTCAAGCAGGAGGTGACGTTAATAGCTTAATAATAGTATAATCTCGCAAATAATAATATGCTGTCACACTGTCTGAAGCACAATGTTTACAGGAGAAGTGGTAATGTATGATGACAGTAATTTGAATAAAAATGAATTTACTGCTCTTGTCTCATTTGCAGTAAATTTTCGCATCTTTCATGCACAACTGGTGCTCCATGACCTCTTTCATTATTGCGTTCTCAGTGGCTGCTGCCTGCTTTAAAGCGAAAGGCAGGGGGATGGAACAGAAACCCGCAGCTTGAGAAGGGGTCTCCAGGAAAGAGTTTGCGCCGCGGTTTTGGGAATCTCGCTCCGTTTGTTTAGGGAGCCGGGGCGGTGCTGGCCAGGCTGGGTAATTAACGCAGGCTGGAGGTGCCGGCTGAAAAGCAGGCACGAGCTGATTCCGGATTGACAATTTGCAAAATAATCGTCGAGGAATTGTGGCAGAGGGGAAAAAGCGCTCGGAATACAGAGAGGATCGTTGTGGTTGGGGTGTGAGTTCGCACAGCTTAGGGAAAAACTGGTTTAAATGCTCCGGGTGCTTGATGGGGAGAAAAGCAGTCCTTGAGTTAATTATAAATGCATGATGGTGTGATAGTGGACTGGTAAAACTTAAAAATGATCCCTGGATACATAAAATACTTGGTTCTGGGTGGTTTCGGCCTCACCCTATGCTGTATCATAAAATTCTGCCATTTCCATGTCTGGTACAGACCAGGACTCTGGGTATTATTCTGACAAATAAATAGGAAATGCACTCTGTATCAAAACTGCCTTTGGAAAATCTAAATTCCTAGGACAGTTCTATTTCTCTAACAAAAAAAAGAAGTTATTACGTGATGTGGTTCATTTGATGAAAAAGAAGAAAGTTTACAACTCACAACTGATATGCCTGGACTAAATTTAGTTTGATGGAATGAGGACAGCTAATTGAGACTTGCTGGGACTCAAAACACTGCACAGGACAGATTCTCCCCAAAACTGCTGGGTTTTATCTAAGTTTAAGTGAATGTATAGAATTAAAAAATGTGGTTTGCATGACCTAGTTCGTGGGTTGCCATAATTAAGACCCCGGTTTACCTCTCTGTCCTTGTATAAATACAAATGCAACTATGTAGGTTTTCATTACCTGTGCTCGTATCTAACAAACACAATGTTTTCCTCTAAACTGAAAGTTCAGCAGTGTTAGGTTTTTTTTGGAAATAGCCCTGCTGCTGCTCTGCTGATCCCCCTGCAGACACTGGGAGCTGGGCTGGAGACCAGCCTCACTGATAGGCCACGTCAGCTGGGAAAATCCAGCTGGAAAAGGACACACTCGGTGATGGATCATCATAAACCACCGTTGGTTGTAGTTTCGAACCAGAGGTTTTAAGGGGGGCACAAATTATTCCTCAGTCTCCCAGCTTTGCACACGGCTGCTAAAGGCTGAGCTCTTCCTTGCTGCTGGTTTGGAAAAGAAGACATTGATTTCAGTCTTTCAAAACTAACCCCATGGCAGGGCATTGGAACTGGATGGTCTTCAAGGTCCCTTCCAACCCAAACATCCAGCGATTCCATGAGTCTGTGAAGAGAGCGCAGCTGATGGGTTCCACAAACACCTTGCAAGGCTGAGATTGTTTTTGGGCTGAATTTCCCATTTTTTTTTCACATGAAAAGCGCAAGAGGTTTCAGTGGGATTGCCCGGAGTTGCAAGGGCTGAATGACCCCCTCCGGGTAACTGCATTAAAATAAATTGTTTTGCTGAAAAGACTTTTTTTCCCGTTGGAAAATATTTTCTGTTTGAAAATAATTTATGTTTTCCCGGTGTACGTTTAACCGTTTTCTTCACTTCGGAAATCCCAGTCCTGCGCACCAAAAATCAAGACACTTGTGACATTGCACAGCTAAATAATGATTAATGGAGATTTTGAGCAAAAGGCTAGAAAAGAACAGAGCAACAAAGTCTCTCTTTGGCTGACGGAGTTTATTTCATGTATATAAAAGGTCTCTTTCTCCTGAATCACTGATGTTCAAGGGGATATCGACACTTCTATGTCCTGCTTGAAACTCAAAGGTCCTTTTTGCTGCCACCTTTTAATTATTTAAATGTAGGCGAATCTGATTAAAGCTCTTAATTAGATGGATTTAAGACTGGCAAATATGTCACCGTCCTGAACAGCCAATGTCATCCTCTGATACGTGTCAGTTATTTGCTAAAATGCAAAAAAAGTTTCCTGGGGATAAAAAAAAGAAAAAAAATCCCCAAAATATCATGTTTGTGGAAATAAATGGTGGGTGGACCTGATTTTCGTGGCGTGAAAGTCAAGTGGAGTTTTTAATTGACTCCAACAGGCGCTGGATCAGGCCTGTGGGGTGTTTGGTGCTCAGTTACAAGTTAGTGCTCTCTCTAATCACCTTGTTCTCTAAAGGAAATAGATACTAAACAGGAACCATCTGGTAATACATTCTGTACCTCTTAATTACAATGTTTTGAGTGGCACCTAAATAAATTTCATTTACAAGCACATGACTGCTTGTCAAAAGCTCTGTTGATAATTTTATTATTGTAGTTTACCTTCTTGCCTAATGACCCCGGCCCAGTAAAGTCGGGAATATTCAGCTCTACTGCAAAAATAAAAGTGATTTTCTTAAAAATAGAATGACACAAACTCCACCTCCCATGGTGTGTCTCTAATTATTTTCAAATGTTTGGAATTCACATGACGTGGGGATGGATCTGCAACAAAAATGACCAAAATTCTGATTTCTCAGTAGAGAGTAGAAGCTGAGGCAGCTCTGTGGAGAGCCTGGGATGGCTGTAGAGCGCTCGTGTTCTTTTATGATCTCTGTGTTCCTGTGTAGATGTACTGTAGCATTTAGACAATTTTCCCTTTGTTAGCTGCGGGAAAAGATCAATATTATAAAGAAGTTGAGTGACTCTGTGAATTACTCTCCTGCGCTTTCACCCCGGGAAGTGGGGATTTAAATCCCGTCCCTGGTTTGGAGGCTGAACCACAAACCCAGCTCCAAAACCACTCTGGAGCTACCCCTAAATTTGGAGGTTTCCAGTTTGGGGTTGCTGCCTATCCATGGCTAGAGCCAAAAATGGCTTTCCTGATGTCTTAGTAATCTCTGGTGGAAATTAGTCCCTACTGCAAAATCAACATATAATTTGTCAGGATGGTTGGCAGCCCCTTGGGAGAAAAACCTGGGACAGCACCGGGATGGAACAATGCCCCTGGAGGTGCCACCACCACGTTCACCCTGCCCTGCCCCCCCTGGATTTCACAGAAGGGTTTTTTGGGGTGCAAGGAAAGATTTTCTCATGCCATGACATCAAAGAGTGGCACATCCTCTCGCCAGGGATGAGCAGCTTCCTGCAAAGCAAATCCTCATCTGACTCCATTCAATAATCATTGGAGACAAAACAAATTACAAATCATGTGCAGCTTTTGCTAAGTTTCACTGGGAAACTGCTAATTCAGCTTTGTGTTCGGAAGTCTTTTTTAAAATAACAAGTTGGAGGAGACAAAAATCCTAGGAGGAAAGGCACAAGGGAGGTTTCTGGGAAAACAGGAGGAATGTGGCACCTGGAGGGGTTTTGTCCACTTCTTTGGGATGAGCTGCCCATGGGAAACCATAGCGGCATAAAAAGTAAAATAACCTTGTTTCTAAATTCATGGCAAATTAAAAAAAGGAATCTTACTGCTCTCAGCAGGGTCCTTTATTCCTTTCTAGTTGCAGTTGATGGTTTTTCTTTCCTTAAAATAATTTTGTCTCCAGGTCTCAATATTGATGTGGGAACTTTAGGAAACAGATAAGCTTTCAAACATTTTTTTAATCAATGCTTTGGCAAGCTGGAGTTGAAATAACATTTAAATTCAGGGAGATGCTGGTGAAATAGAGAGGATGATCATCGCCAGGTGGGTTTGTAAGTCGGGTTTGAGGCAACTGAGCTGCCTGAGCAGGAGAGGGAATTCACGGTACACAGCAAACTGTTATCCCCTACAATATAATATCTGGATTTGAAGCTGATATTTAAAGAGGGCATTTGCTTTACTTATGAGATTAAAGGCAAATGCTCTCTTTTAAAAAATGAAGTCATGCTGTGTTTTGCACCTTTTGACACTTATTAACTCAGGTCATTAAAAAGAGGCTAATTAAAAAAGAATGTAAAACAAAAGAGTCATTTGTCTATCGCCGAGCTGGGTTCTTCATGTGCGCTGGCTGGAGGCACTCTCCGTTTAAACCTTGGGTACAGAAAGCTCTGGGAGCCACTGGGGCATGCTTGGA
>VZRQ01006964.1:287432-289336 GCA_013397975.1 Machaerirhynchus nigripectus
CAGACAGCCAGTCCTAGACTGGCGCTGGTCTCCTTGAAGTAATTACCATGACAATAACGCGAACTTGAATAAAGAAAACATTTTTCCGGCGGAGTAGAGGGGCGTGAGAAGAAGGGGATGGGGAGCTGGAGACGACTGATCCCGTTTCGCCGGCGAAGTGTTTGATTTGGCCCACGACGCCAGCTCGGTGGCTGGGATGGCATCTGCCGCTGCCTTGGCATCTGCTGGGCCCGGCGGTGCCGCGCGGAGCGCAGGGATCGGGCGGTGTCCGGTGTCAGAGGACACAAGTGCACAGTCAGAGCCGCCCAGCCCGCTCCTTCTTTCCCTCTCCAAAGAGTCAACATGGAAAAGCAACACCGGAAAATGTATTGGTGGGGAGCTCCTGGTGTAGGCATGCTGGGGAGGGTCCTGGGTGAGCCTCCAGTGTGGAATGACCCAAATTTCTTCACTGAAAGGGTGGTCAGGCATTAGAACAGGCTACCAGGGCAGTGGTGGAAGTGTTGAAAAGGCGTGTGGATGTGGCACTTGGGGACACTGTTTAGTGATTAATTGTTGGACCTGATGATCTTAGAGGCCTCTTCCAACCTAAATCTGTGATTCTATGAAATGGCCAAGCAGGGGATAGGGGTGTTGGAAGGTGGTGAAGGAAGAGTGGCCTTTCAGGGTGCTGGACACCTGCCCTTTCTGCCTGTCTTTCCCTGCATTTCTGCTGTATCCATCCCTAGGAAAACCAAGATGTGCTCACAGGCCTTGCAATGAAGGGAAAACAACGCTGTGTTGTCCGTGGTTCCAGCACCACGTTTGCTGTGGCCCCAGGGGCTCTGCAGGATCTAAACCACCCGTGGAGAGAATTTGGGACAACTCTCTGGTCACACTTGGACCAGCAGTTGTGGTTGCCCCATCCCTGGAAGTGTCCAAGGCCAGGTTGGAACAACCTGGGCTAGTGGAAGGGTCTAACTGGGTAATTTTAAGGTCCCTTCCAACCCCAACTATTCTAGGATTCTATGAAATCCCATCTCCATCCAGGTAAAGGGATGGGTTACCCCAGGTGGGGCACAGCAGAAAGCTCCCGTGAGGATCCCTGCCCTGCTCCTGCACAAGGATATTTAATTCCATCCTGAAACAAAGGCAGTTGTCGCTCACTGCCTCTGGAACATGGCTGGGAAAAGTAGACTGTCAAGGGGAGTTTACTTCCTTTGTTAATAAAAGAGAAGAAAAAGAGTTTATGGATCTTTTCCTGAATATGAATATTAAATAGACTAGTTGTGGGAACCCTGATTTTAATTTCCTATGTCTTTATTTGGAATTCTACTCCCTCTTGGAAAGGTGTCTACTTAAATATAGGAGGAAAGGGAATTTAATGAATTACAAAAAGGGTTATTTTACATGGAAAATGTGTATTCCTGGCTATTTCCATTTAAAGAACATGACATTAGTGTGGAAATTGCCCCTTATGAACAGGTCATTAATGTCAACTCTACTAAAACTGACATCACCTGCTACTATTTTAATTGTGTGTTTTACTAATGCTAACCATTTTCCTGACAATAGAACCCCCCTAAGCTTAATGAATCTTTGCAGAATACATAAACCAAGGTCAATATGTAAGAAATGCCTCAAATGTTAAGAAACTCTCCCTGCGAAGATGAAAGAAAAGTTTTTTATTCTTTTACATTCATAAGAACAAGAGCAAAAATAGAAATCCTACACAATATGTTTTCCAGACCATCGTATATAAAAAGCTTTGATGCTTCTGGGAAATCTTTTCAATTAGCTACTATTTTTTATGAAGAAAAGGACTTATTTTTACTTGGTTACATTTCCAAGATTTATTTCTTATTTTCCAGTACAAGTGGCATATTAAATAAAAACCAAAAATCCCGAGTACTTCCTTAGTGTCATAT
>VZRQ01006964.1:292571-305326 GCA_013397975.1 Machaerirhynchus nigripectus
AAAAAAAAAAGTCTCAGGATGTGGGAGTTTGCAGCTTCGTTATAAAACTCAGCCCATTTTAAAATTAGAATTTCGATTTGTTTAAGAATTCCAGCACAAAGCGGGAGTGCTCTCAGGTAGCAGGACACCTTTGTGTGGGGAGGTCCGGCCTCAGTGGAAAAAAAAAAGAGGAACGTAAAGTCAGGGAGACTTTTAATATGTCTGTGCCATGTGTTTTCCTAATAAATGGTGGGACTGCAGCACCCTCGGAGTGGTTTGGAATGGAAGGGACCTTCAAGAACACCCAGTGCCACCCCTGCCATGGGCAGGGACACCTCCCACTGTCCCAGGCTGCTCCCAGCCCCATCCAGGCTGGCCCTGGGCACTGCCAGGGATCCAGGGGCAGCCACAGCTGCTCTGGGCACCCTGTGCCAGGGCCTGCCCACCCTCCCAGGGAACAATCCCTTCCTAAAGTCTGTTAATACACAAAACCCTGGTGTAACAACATCTCAGTGCTCTGCTGGCCTGATACACACAGGGAAGTGACTCCAGGTTTTGGCTCCATAAATCACGGCGCTGGAGCGCTGCTTGGGAAAGGCATGTCACTTGGAGAACGCAAAATATTGAGCAACTTGAGTTGTTTCTCCGTGAAGCTTATCCCTTGATAGCACTTTCCTTTCTCATCTCTCCTTAATACAGCATAATTTCAATGTTTTCTAGGCAGAGTTATACTTATAATGCTCCTTTTCCAACACGATATTGGCTGCGACGTGGATGCACTGGTGAGAAGCCGTGGTTTGCTTCTTTGCCATTTTCTGATTCGAGTTCAAAACAACAAATTTTCACACAACCTAATATGAAATTTTGCAAACATCATTTACCAAAACAAAAGCTTTGCCCTCGGTTTTCCTGTATTCGTTTTATAAATTGTTCCATTCCCATATTTCAGAAAATTTCCCAAATGAGACTGAGCCAAAAAGATTTTCTCTCTCTCTCTCTCCCTCTCTTTTTTTTCCTAAACTTTGCATAAATATTTCACATGTATCTCCCTTTAATTAGACCATAACATTGTAAAGTGGCAAAGAGTTTTCTCTTTCCCCAAATTAGACATGAGAACCACAAACAAATTAATTTGTGTCTCAGGGTTTTGACTGGGCCTCTTGGCCTGCTCCAGCACTAATACAGGCACTCGTGACCCTCTGGATTTCAAACGCCTGAGGGTAAAAAGCAATTATAAAAACATGACTCTCCCAGATCAGCTTTCGAATCTGCCTTGTCTCTGTTTTATTGATGGGAGATTGAATGAAGATTCAAATCAGCTATCCTTCAATTCTTTACCAGCAGCAAAATACAGAAATCATTAGCTTTTTCTGTGTAAATGACTTTGTCCTGCTTTATTATTCAAAACTGGCTGGCCATTTGACTTGAAAAGACCACGTTGAATATTTATTTCAAGTTTTGGTACTTGTAAATAGCACGGTGCTTTGCACCTTATTTTCTTTTTTCTTTTCCAGACTAATTTTTTGCAACAATTAGAGCGGGAACTAATTAATATGGGGAATTTTTTTAATAGCTAAAGAACACACACTGATGTAAATTAGGATGATCTTGCTCTCACAGGTCTATTGTTATTGTAAGGAAGCCCTGCTGCACAACCATTTCCCAAAAAATCAGGGGAAATAATTAAATATCTCATTTATTTTATTTCTCTGTGTGATTGCTGATGTTCGTTTAGTGATAAGTAAGGGTGGGATGAGAACAAAATATCCTCTTTAAACCCCAGTGTAATTCCGTCTCCTCACGGTGGTGAGTGTAATCAGATCCCGAAAATGGGAGAAGAGGAGGGTTTGATTTAGAGAGGAAGAAAGAGGAGAGAGGCAGTGGGAAATGCTCTCAGAGCACGCAGGCTTGGCGAGGAGACCGGTCTGAGGAGGGATTATATATTTTAATGAGTCGAAATTGCAGAATTTTTAAGGCTGGAAAAGAGTTCCAAGGTGACTGAGCCCAACCTTTGACCTGAGGTTGGATCCTTTAGGTTCCACTGGATGGATCAGTGTGGGAACACTCCCAGGGTGTGAGGCATGAGGGGGGAGGATCTCCATGTGTGGGGATCCATCAAGGATGGCCCTTTGCTATTTTAAACATAACAGTCCTGAACAGCATCAGATGAGGTTTGTGCAGCTCCAGAAAGTGTGATGAGAGGGTGTCATCTCCTTGGCAGATGCTGAAGACCTGGGCTAAGGAAAATCCTTCTTTTTCACCCAGTGTGGGTGATGACACCTGAGTGTGGGAGGGGCTTTGTCCCTGCGCCAGCCTCAGCAGGCTCTTCTGATTTCTCTTTCTATTCAGAATAACATGAGGGTTGGACTTTGATTTCAATCCAAGTGACAGCACTTCCCACGTTGTGGGTGGGTCACATTTCCGAGGCATCAGATGAATCCAAAGGACTCCAGGTGTAAAGGTGGAGTCAACAGTTTGTGTCCAAGTGAGCTCAGCCTCCGGCCAATCTGTCGCCTCTCTAAATCCTCCTGGGCTGGTCCTGCAGATAAAAATTCTGCATCGCTCAGATGGGGGCTTTTTAAAATGATACAAGGCAGACATTCAATTTTAAGAAGCCGGAGCTTTATTTTTGGAATCCTAGAATGTGTGCGGAATTTAAAAAGCCTAAAGCCATAATGTTTTACTGCTCCTTTGATAAAATTTATATTTAATCATATCTTAAAAACTGTTCTCATTCTGCCACTTGATGTTACCAACCAAGCGGAACCCATCAATGCAACACTATCTATCAGCCCTTCTTTTATTTCACTCTCCTGCAACTCCTTTTTAATGGCACATCCGTTCATGAATCACACTGGAGTTTCTGGGAAGTCCAAATGAAAATCGTGCTCCTACCGAAGGGGGGTCTCTTACCCCTAGGTTTTTCATTTGTTGGAGCAAAAATGCCAAATCTGACACATTTATGTTGCAAAACCTCCAGCACAGACTGATCTTTTAGTCCTTTGTCTTGAAGCTGCATAATCTAGAAGCTGGTAATATGGGCTTTCTCCATGCTTTTCAGATCTTGGAAATGTTTGGGTGGCAATGGGACCATAAAGCTCATCCAGTGCCACCCCTGCCATGGCAGGGACACCTCCCACTGTCCCAGGCTGCTCCCAGCCCCAGTGTCCAGCCTGGCCTTGGGCACTGCCAGGGATCCAGGGGCAGCCACAGCTGCTCTGGGCACCCTGTGCCAGGGCCTGCCCACCCTCCCAGGGAACAATTCCTGCCCAATATCCCATCCAGCCCTGCCCTCTGGCGTCTTAAAGCCATTCCCTGTGTCCTGTCCCTCCAGCCCTTGGCCCCAGTCCCTCTCCAGCTCTCCTGGAGCTCCTTTAGGCCCTGGAAGGGGCTCTGAGCTCTCCCTGGAGCCTTCTCCTCTCCAGGTGAGCACCCCCAGCTCTCCCAGCCTGGCCCCAGAGCAGAGGAGCTCCAGCCCTTGGAGCATCTCCATGGCCTCTTCTGGAGCTTCATCTAAAGCTTTTCGTTAGAAGATGGAGTGTAGGAAACCCTTTTAGAAAATATGGGAATGTTGTGTGTGATGTCTGACAGCCCAGGCTGATGGGGATGAGCCACTCACTGGTAGCTTGGCTGAATTTCCAGTGCTGCCCATTTGCTGCTGGTGGTTTTAAGATTAGAGAGGATTTTATGCAGAGAGATACAGGTCTCTTTATGAAAACTGTGTCTTTAAAACAGTAGTTAGACTAATTAAAACATGTTCTAAGCTCTCCCTTGCAGCTACACCTGCTAACTCTGCTGTTCTCCTGCTGTGGGATGTGTGTCTGGGGATGGACCCTGGGCTTTGTCAATGTGTCGTTCATGTTACTGTGGCAAGAATGAGTTAAATCACTTCTCTCCCCCTTTTTTTTTCAGAACTGAAACTTGTCCAGCAAAGTTGGTGGTCTCCATAAGAAATTCAAACTCTCTGCTGACCAAGTGAAAACACACATGTGCATGTATCAGACATATACATAATCTTGGCTGAAAATCAGCATCAGTGACAATTTCACTCAGTGAAATCTTAATTTTGATCCCTGCTCTTAAAAATTGTGTTTGTCTCAGGAATTTTACTTAGAAGACCTTTTAGCCTTTTAGTACCAGACCGACTTCACAAGTTGTTAATAATTTTCCCTTATGAAGACACTCCTTTTTTATGCCCACATAAACTGGAATTAAAATTCACATTTATCCCCATTTACACACCAGAAAGTTGTGGGGTTTTGTAAATTCTTTCCCTTTCCCTCAGAAATATCCAGCATGGACCTCGCTGCTAAAAAGCCACCGGACCGTTGGCAATCACACATTCCAGTGTAATTCCTTCAAACAGAAAGGATTTGTTCTTACTTTTGATAAACACATAAGTAAAAGCCTGGTCTTTTCATTCGTGTCTCTTTTCCTGGAGGACCAGGGGATCTCCCAGTGCTGTCTGCTCTTTTCCTCTGTGCTTTGCAGGCGGGGGAACCGCGCGCCAGACTCAGCTCCGCGGCCTCTGAAGAGGCAACATTAAAGTCAGCGCTTGACTGCGCTGAATTTTACAGGATTTTCCCCCCAACTCTGATATTGATATCTTTTAAGTGAAGGGAGTAAAGGAGGAATCTTTCCCTAAATTATTGACTGGGTGTCTGGCGAAGAGGCGAATGAAAAATATCTTTATCCCTGCTAAAGGTTTGGGTGAATTGAGTTAATTTTGGGGCTTCTGCTGTGACCCTTTCAAGCATTGTTTAGGGTGGGCTAAGCGTGTGAGGAGGATTTGTGTGGGGGAGAAGAACTAAAGCCTAAATTTTGATGATGGGGACATGAGATTTTCCCTGTTCCTAAATAATTTTTCTGTGAAATCAGGAGGGAGGAAGAGGAGGAGGGAGTTGAATTAAAAACCGAACGACTTGGCATTGCTTTGCTTTCCTCTTTCTGCTCCCTCAGCATTTTTCAGTAATAATTAAGGCATTTCGGGTTGAAAATTTGGGGGTGAGCAGTTAGAGGAAAGCCCCAGTAAAAGACAATTCCATCACCAGGGGCTGAGAGCCCCCGGAAGGTCCCGGAAGGTCCCGAAAAGTCCCACGGAGCCGAGGACATCTCTGGTCTGCATGGACCCAGCAGGAGCTGCTGGGAGAGGCTCAAAGCAGCTCAGCTCACTCCCAGGTTTTTTTTTTTGTTTGTTTTTTTTTTTGGACAGTCTGAATTTATTCTGGAGGAAAAAAACAAAGGTAAGGGAATATATGTAAATAGTAATGTGTTTTTAGGGAAATTTGGGAAGGAGGGAAGACACCGTGACAGGTTTTGTTCTTCCAGTAACATCTCCGTCCTTCATTTCGGTGAAAGAAGACTTTAAAAATCTGCTTTTCCGTGTATGTGAAATTCCTGCGATACAAATTTGATCACATTTGCAAGGATTAAAGGATTTGATGTGCAGAACGCATTTTCTTCCTAAGCATGACAAATGGAAGCAATTTTCAGATGGCTTCTGAATATTTTCCTGAAATTATTTTCCTGTTCTGTTTTGGTTTGGCTTTTTGTTTTGTGTTGGGGTCCTTTTTTTTTGTGTTTTTTTTCTTTTCCTTCTTGTGTGCCACTAGAGATCAGCATATTTTTAGACATTTAAGCAATCATAATGTCAACACAGGGGCTTAAAAAGGATCCTGCATAACTATCGAGTAGCCAAATTACTCATGACTGGCAAAACAAAACGAATAAAGTCAGGCCTGAAGGCATTGAGAAAGCAACTTTTTGCATCCAGCTTTCATATTCCCTTATTCCCTTGTTTTTTTCCGAGGCTTTGGGCATCTCTGCATTTCCATTATGTTAGTTTTATTTCCCCCCAAACCCTCCTTTTTATGGCACAAAAAAGAGTGTGTATTACAGGAGTGCTCCCTCTTAAACCTATTATTGGCTTAACGCGTTAATAATTTCGAATGCACATCTTTTACTCCAGAAACAATGGCAGGATCTTCTCCAACTTCCAGGTGTTTATATTAAATTAAAATAAATATGGGTTTTTTACATGTCATCAATTTCTGGTGGTGTGAAACCAGACGTTTTCACTTTCACAAACTGACTAAAGCTTTGTGTTTCATACCTGAGGACCCAGGAGAGTTGGGGATGAGTTTCCTACCTTTGAAGAAGTTCTCTCTCTTCTAACACACAGTTCTCTGACTCCATTGGTCCCTCTTCAAGGTCATCAATGCTGGGAAATTGTCACTCAGAGAGGACCTGATAATTTTTCCCCTTTGTCTCCCTGGTTTTCGTCCCACCTGGGCTCCAGCAGCAATTCCTGCACATCTGGGTTTTACAGATTTCAGCCACGCTGCGTCCCCGTCCAAGGCTTTTACACGGGGGTGAATAAAGTGTGATAAACGAGCGTTTGCACACTGCAGTAATTGTGTTTTTCTTTGGGGCCGCGTGCTGGGTTTGGGCAGGACGCTCCCGACAAGCCGGGTTTGTCAGCACATCCTAAACTGGGCTTTGTGACTGAAAACAACGGCGCCAGCCGCAGGGCTCGGAGGTTGCTGCTGCTGAGAAATAGTTTAGAGATGAAATGAATAGATCAGAAATTTCAAAGTTAGTTGTAACTTCTTAAATTAATTTATATTTTTTTTCTTTAAAACCGTCCAGATCACAAGACCAAAGCTTGGATATCTTTTTAATCATGGTCAGACTTTCCTCTAATGTCCACAGTCCTAATTTGCTGGGAACTTTAAGTAGCAGGAGCTCCATTTATTTGATTTAGGATTTCAATCAAGGAGAATAAGATCCAAACCATAATTCCACAGGTCCCCTGCAAAAAAGCCTTTGGAGTTACAGTGATGATTGAGAAAAACAAAGGGAAGGACGTTTATTAGGAAATAAAAATCTTAATATTTAGATATATAGAAGAATCCCTATGCCTTCTACTTTTTTGAGTAATTGAAGAAGTTAATTTCAAATCAAGGATGCACAATGATGAATAAAAGAGTTTCTTATAATAACGAGAATTCATGTAAATGTAATCACTGGGAGTTGTTTCAACTCCTTATAAAAGGAAATGGAAATAAAATATTGATTGTTTAATGATAACCAAAAAAAAGAATAAAACAGAAAGAGAAGGGAAGAGAGAATCCAAGGGGTTTTTCAAAGATACTTTTGCTCAACTTTTGGTGTAATTAGAGAAACTTCTTGCAGCGTGGGGAAAACTGTGTGTCCGAGTGAACAGAACTTGGTGGGACCAAATTCCAAGTGCCATCTCAGGAGGAGGGATCCGTCAGGGTTGAGTGAGAGAGTGGGAAAACATGAGCAGGAAAAAGGGTCATGGAAAGCTTTGGGAAACATCTTTTCAGCAGCAAGAGAGTTGCTTGTCCCTCTGGCTCGTCTTTAGCTGAATTTTAGCCTTCATTAGCCTTGTAAATCCTGGCCTAGAAAGCCCCAGGGAGCTTGCTCCCAAGAAAAAGAATCCCTTGCACAATAACTGCACATTTTCAATCAGTCCTCTTGATCCCTGCTTTTGCTTATTCCCAAGAATCTGCCAAGTCTGTTGAACTTCCTTAGAGTGACCCTCCCATTTAATTCATGGGCCATTTTGTATTTACAGAGAGGTCAATAAAAGCTTTCCAGAGCTCCAAACCTCCCTGTAATGGTTGTCCTGAGCAATCCAGGCTGAAGAGCCCCAACAGGAAATTGGTAAAGCAGCAGCCAATTTCCTTTTGCTTTTTTACTGCCTTTTGGTCTTCCTGCTCTGTTCATATCCCCACTGCTGAATTATTCTAGAACTGGTGGGATATTTCCAGCCCCGCATATGGAGGAGAGCTCACATCATTCCCAGAATTTTACGTCGGGTAATCAAACAGTGGATTTATTTAATTAATAATAGATGTAAGGTTAAAGCACAAGACCAACAATGAAATTTGGCTTCTGCCCTGATTTTGTTAGTGTGAGTTTGGACCAACTATTACACAGATCTTTTGTTCCTCTTGCGTAAAATTTGGGCAATGCCTACGGATTTTCCAGGCTGAGGTTGAGGAGCTTTGAAACCTTTGGGCACGGGGACCAATGCAATGGGGTGATGCCTTGAACTTCTGCCACCTGCTCCCATTTCTAAACATGGAAAAGAATGTATTTTGTTGGGAAGAGTGAGACCATGGCATTATGAAATATTTTTGCTAATAAACTCACTTCACAAAGGCTGCAGCCACACTGGCAGTAACTCATTGGAACAGCTCTGCAGAGCGAATTGTTGACACTGAGTACCAGATGTCCCCAATAAATGCATTTCCAGGTTGTTCCCTTCAGATGATGGCGAGTCTGGTCCTGCTGCCTGCGGTCCCGTTACTGCCTGGAGCACGAATTCCAGTTTAGTCTCACCCCAAGGAGATGCAGATCGTGTGCCCCATGGCAGATGTGTGAGGCTGACCCCGTCAGGGAAACGGGGACACCAGGGACACAGCCTTCAAAAGCCACTCCCAACCTGAACTCCATCGATGGCATGGATGCACTGAGGGCCTTCCCAGCCGCCTCTCCCACCATCCCAGGAGAGCCCAGAGTGCTAATTTGGATGCCTGGGCTGCCTGGCAGTGCCTGGGGAATGTTTAGCATCTTGGAAAGCCCTGGTTGTCCGTGACAGCAAAGGTCTTGAGTACCCAAACTAATCAATGCTGATGTTGGAGGCACCTAATCCCACACCTCCCTGAGCCTCCCTCCGGACTCACAGTCTCAGAGCTTTGTTTAAGATCAACAATTCCATGAAATCTTCTCCCAAAATAGACAGAACAGAGGAAGGTGTTTAAGGAACAACTGGATGTGGCACTCCGTGCTCTGGTCTAGTTGACAACGCGGTGATCAGTCATAGGTTGGACTCGATGATCTCAGAGGTTTTTCCCAATTGATTCTGGGATTCTGGAAGGGAAGACTACCAGGGGGTGGTGGTTGTGTGCTCTTTGCTGTGATAATAATGATCACAGAACAAAGTTTTGATCTCTGCTCTTGTAACTTTTCTGTATTTTCTTCAATAGCTACTTAATGCAAAATGAGTAAGAAAGTTCTTGAGCTTGGTCAGTGTCTCCTTTGCCTCAAAGAAGTCTCCTAATCCCCTGTTCCCTAGTATGTCTAGGCATAAGGATGTCCCTTTCTTTCCTGAAAAGTAGAATATTGCCAGCACAAGGAATATGCTTTTATCCCAAATAAATGAAAAAAATTACTTGGAAAGTTAGAGAGAAGTTAAAGTCTCCTTCCCTGGCTGGTGCAAACCCTTTTAAACCCAAGCCTTTGTGTATCATGGGTGGATGTTTTGGCTGTGTTTGGGAAGTATAAACCTCCCATCCTTATTTTCCAGCTGTCTGTGCCAGGTACAGCCATGGGATGGGGGATTCTAGTCTGGGATATCTTGACAAGATGTTGGAACTTAGTGTGGGTGCAAAGCTATGTTTGAAGTGACCAAAACTATTAATTTAATGGTTGAAGATCCCAACATTTCTTCATGATTAAGCAACTGAATGGGAATTTTGAAGTCTAAGATTTAGACTTGGTCACTCCACACGTCCCAATTGCTGCATCTCTGTCCACGTTTTGTCCTTTTATTCAAAGCGATGTCCTTGATGTTGCTCAAGGCATGGGCTTTGCTGTAGATCCTGGTGCAAAGGAGGTGCCATGACAACAACTTCTCCTTAGCCACGGGACACTGTTTTCTCACTATTGTCAGCTCCTTTTGTCTTTAGACTGACACATACTCCATTCGTTTTGTGGCAATCAAAAATATGCTAAATTGAGATTATTAAAGAGAAAAAATATGGCGGAGCAATACCCTTTATATTAATTTTGCTTCACGCACAAATAAAATTCAGGGTCATGCCTGAAGTTTTCCTGCAGCACTCAAGGCCACTGGTCCTTTGGTTCTGACTTTTGAAGCCTGAGAAGAAAACACAAATCGGAATAATCACGGTCGCGATTCCCAGAATTTATTCACTTATGGAAAGAAAGGAAGCACAGCCAAGCCTCTCACGTGGAGGAGATTGCAGCCACAAAGTCTGAAAGGATTGGGTTACCTGTCTTGTCTCATGTTGTCTTTTGTGCTAGTTATGTACTGCTTCAAAAGCACAAAAATAACAGCTCTCATGTCTGAAATATTTTCCTTAGTTTTGCCTCTTGGTCATAAAAAGTAATCTGATCTTTTTTCCTTGTGAGGTTTCTTGTAGGTTTTCGCTCTTCTTTGTGTCTTCAGCCTTGAGTTTAATTTTTGTCAGTTAACCTCCTGCCTCAAACACAGATTTTCTCTTCAGGCTACCACTTTGATTCTTCTTGTCAATCCCAAACTTAGCAAAACTATGGATGTGCATATTATTTTTTTCATAATTATCAAGTTTATTCTCAGTTTTTTTTCTTCTTTTTTTTTTACTTCACCCCTTCAGGATCTTTCTGGCAAGGATTTCACTCTCCTGGGTTTCAAAGCTGCGAGAATTAGAATTCACTGCGAGTTCAAGCCTTTGTTTAAGACAATGTCCTCAGGGTTATGGGGTATGTTAAATGGCAGAAGAAAAACTCCTGTTCTGGGTCTCCTGTTTGGCTGTTTTGTGTTAGGTGGGTTGTGGAATATCTACTCCTGTCCCACTTGGACACCCAGATGGACTTCACAGAAGCCACTTCAGCAACCAGGGGCATTTGGGTGGGATTTCCCTTTGGCCTTGGCCAAGGTGAAGCATCAGGGCCTCCCATGTGTTCTAAAACTCCAGGACTATCATCACTCCTTAATTTATTCCTTTTTAAGGAAAGGGCTGGAGCATGGCTCAGACCATTCTAAGCCTGGCCCTAAACGAGGTTGATCCCTGTGAAAAAGAACGTGGGGAATTCCCCACAGTTCTGGTTCTTGGCACTGCATGTGTGGATTTTAGTGGTCTCTATTGATGCTACGAAGAGAATATTTTTATTTAATATATTTTTTGCCTTTTTTTCCCCCTTGTATCTGAAAGAGGTTGTAGCAACATGTGTTGATACCTGGAAAGAAGAACAGTCTCTACCAAGTCAGCAGCTTGCTTAGCTCATGGATTGCCAGAGGACCATGCCCAGTGTTTAGGAGACCCCACCACAGCTCTCACACCACACACACATCTGTTACCAGCACGGTGCAGGAGGGGCCGAGCCGAGCCTGGCAGTGATGTCCCCTCAGTTGTGACACCCCAGCTCCCAGGATTCCTGCTCAGGGAGCCCCTGGTGCTGCCTGGCTCCTGACACAGGAATTAGGATGTAGTGAGCAGCACATCCTGGCTTTGCAGGCTGGATGAGCCTTTCCCATTTCATTTTAAGGAAAGATTCCAATAGGATATTTTCTCCCTGCCCAGGAAATGTCAACATTTATGAAATGGAAGCAAACTATTTAAATTTTTTATAGACTGAAAAGATTAGGTTTTGCCCAGCTGCAGCCAAAATTTCCCTGCTTCCCCATAAGAAGATGAATTGGAGTGGAAAAGTGTGGTTGTCCTCAGTGCTGCACGGAGAAACCACCAACCTGTTCCCTGCAGTCCGACCTTGTCACTTCAGGGTGCACAGGAATTCAAGGTGGATCTTCACAGGTCCGTATTGCCACGACCCCCGTCGTTCTTTCCCTCATTTACTGGTTTATTTTCTTACCTGGACACAGCTCTGAGGCTGGTGGCACTTGGAAAAACTACTGCTGGTGCAGGCTCCAACTGCAGCGCTGATGAAGGAGATGGGATAAACCCCTCTTCTCACCTGAGCCTCTCCAGCACAATAAGGGCTGACAGAGAAATGCAAAGAGCGTTGCAAAACACCATTTATTGCTGTTTCCAGTGGTGGTGAGTACTCCAAAAGAATCCCTGAGCAGCTGAACTTTCGCACAGTTGATGCTGTTGGGACATCAGCAGGCTGTAGTCACTCCGTTCCCTTCTGTCCCTGAATCCCCAATAAAAAGGAACACCCAGATTTAGGCTGGAATTTGTTTTAATCAAATACTTGCGTCTTATAGCAGGGATTTAAAATAATCACCATGCAGTGTTAAGGGATACGACATGGCACACTGGAAAACATTCCCAAGTTCTTTGGAATGTGATCACCGAGGAGTTCATTTTCTGCAGGGTCTTAAAAATACAGCCATGTGGTAAAAAAAAACTTTATTTCATTGTCTGGCTGTTCCTCCAAGTCCCTTCCTTCCTGGAATGTTTATTAAATTTAGTTTCATGCGGTCTGTAAATATATATATATATATATACATAGGAATACATCTGTATACTGCTCTCTTACCTCAGAAGGCTGAGTGGGCTGCCAATTGCAGCCTAGATTTTAGGGAATTGGTACTGATGCTGGAATTTTGCTGTGTGCCAAGATGTGACAGAACAAGTTTGCTCTTCCTGTGGGTGGTTTCCCTCCCTGCTGCTGCCACGGAATCACAGCCCTACCTTGTGCTGATCAAAATACACTGAAACTGTCTTCTTTTTCCTTTTTCCCATTATTTTTGGTGGGTTTTTTTTTTACCAAGAGCACACAATATTGACTTGAGGATTCCAACACAGCTGCCTGGCAGTGTTAATCAATGCTCTCTGCTTGCTCACATCATACTGCCAGTGTCAGATCATGGTGACAAGAGCAGAACAAGCTCGCTGCAGCCTTGGAGTAAATGATCACTGTCCCCATCACTGGGAGCTGCCTTTGGAGCAAATATTGCTTCCTGCATGGTAGAAATAAAGCAATAACTGCTCCTTCCCTTCCCTTTCCCTTTCCCTTTCCCTTTCCCTTTCCCTTTCCCTTTCCCTTTCCCTTTCCCT
>VZRQ01006964.1:305342-369634 GCA_013397975.1 Machaerirhynchus nigripectus
CTTCCTCTTCCCTTCCTCTTCTCTTCCTCTTCCCTTCTTTTCCCCTTTTTTCCCTTTTTTTTCTCCCCTTTTTTTTCCTTTTTTCCCTTTTTCCCTTTTCCCTTCCCTTCTCCCCCAAATCATAAACTCCCCATTGTTTCACCCTTTACTGGTAGCTCTGTAAGATCCTCGCTTGTTACATCTCAAAATTGAATAAAACGCTCCTTTGTGCTGACAACTTCATTGTACTCAGTGTTCAAAATATCAAAGGCTGAATGCTAAATGTTCCTAATGCAAAGTGTCAAGAGTGCAGTCTGGGATAATAGAATACATGTCTTGCAAACTTGCACTTTAATATGGCAAACTACTTGGTCAGCAAGCAAATTAATTCATTTATGATTTGATATTATTGCCAGCAGTGGGTCAGCTTGTGCAGGCAGCTCTGTTGAATTTTGCTGCTGCTGCTGCTGCTGCTCAGTGCCTTCTCTAGCTGTAGATGCCTCCCAGAAAATGAGTGTTTGGGATCAGTTTCTGGGTATGATTTCAGTGATTTCCCTTCTATGTGTCACTTTACCTTGTTTTTTAATAATGTTTTGCTGAGTGCACCTTCGCTGTTCAAAGGCACTAAACCCCATTAGCTGTAATTAGCTGGTTGTGCTTTTGAAATTCCAGTTGTTGTGCTGGATGAATTGTTTGTGCAGATGTTTAAAACACCAACAGATGAATCCAGTGAAATGTTGTCAGTGGTGTGTTGTCTCCCACAGATCCACAAAGAAACCTGAACATATTTTCTGGCAGAGCTGCTCATTTTCCCAGGGCGGATATTTGCAATCCTACCTCTGTAGTTTGTGAATATCGAAATGAATGGTAAATATTAACCTCTGAGAGCTAGAATAATGTGAAAAATTACAAAAGTAAATGTTAGCAGAAATATCTGTTGCACAGGCAAAGAGAGAGACAGCACTGAAAGGATTTATGTTATGTTTTGAGTCTTGGCTCGTACGGGAAAGTTGTGAATCTTTCGATTGAGAGGAAAGGAAGGTCCAATTTTTCAAAAGCAGCCTTGAAGGTTTGTTTTTCAGAGTTCAGTGACCTGATTGAAAGAACAGCTCTCTGTAAAAATAATTATGGAAGAGGGGAAAAGAAAAAAAAAGAAAATATTTGACGTACTGTGAAAGTTACAACTGCAAACAGATTTTCATTCTCCTGTACAAAAAATAAACCCCAAACAAACAACCCAACCCCAAAACCAAATGGTGAACAATTTTTATTGTTCACTTTCTTACAGGAAAAAAGACTTGGTGACCCTTTTGACTGTGTTCTCCTTGAGAGATTCTCCTTACGAGCGGCACGCGTCTGTAACTTATTTTTTCCTCTCTCAGTGATGTCTCAGAGATGGATGTATTGAGGTCCTGAGTGATGCCAGAATGGGGTCAAATAACCCATTGCTAAAACAAACACCTGTACGTGAAATAATTTGGAACTATTTGCATAACGGTTTTTAAAGCAGAGATACAACACTGATTTTTTGGAGATGAATTTTGGCTTTTGGGCATGGTGTGCGTCTGATTAGGACATTTCTCAGAGAAACACCTGTTCCATCACTGCTCTGCTTTCAGGTGATTTTCAACCAAAAATTTGATGGTGAAATTGAAGTGACAAAAGATTTTCTGGTCCCTTCCATTAGCTGGGATTCTCCCTGTTTTCCTAAAAACATTGCCAAAGCCAGCCCTGCTCCTTTGCTGCACCCATGGGCACGAAGTACCTCGTCCCTCAGCACATTTCAAACCTCGAGCTGGCTTGGCTGAGCTGCTGCAGCTCCCAGGAGGCAGCAAAAAAGTTGGAGATGAACTTGTAGCCCATGACAGGATGTCATCTCCACCGCTGCCTGCTCCTCTTTACGGGCAGCCTGGTGGTCTTCCTGCCACAGCCGTCTCCATGTCATCCATTTCCTTTATCCCATCCCAGAAGTAGCATCAGCAGAAATACCCTGGAAGATCACACTGGGCTGGAAGCCAATGCAGATTTATGTCTTTGGGCTTTTTTTCTTTTTCTCTTTGTGAGCTGCCTTTGATTTAAAGAGCAGCTTTTTTATCACGGCTGAGGTGTTGGTCTAGGGACCAGGGCTTGGCAGCAGGCTCCTGCTGACTGGCCCCTGGCAGGACATTTGGCCCAAACTCTGCTCATGTGCTGGGTTCCTGCCTGTTTAAAATCCGTTTGATGCTCTCTTCTCCTTGGAAATTGCCACTGAGGGAGGTTTTGGGTTGGTTCATTTTCTCATCCACGGTGATTCACAACTTCTCGTGTGTGAACCTTTTCCGGCAGGAGGTGGTGCAGGACGGCAGCTCAGCGTCCCAGAAGCAGCAGGATAGGGATGCCCCCCACATTTAGGGGTGATCAGGACAATCCCTATAACAACCAGCGGTCAACTTAGGGTTCAAGTGATTAATATTGTTTTTGTGAGTGCTAATCACATCAACAGCTAATTTGCATTTGGAGAATAATTTCACATTCCGCTGGGCTGGGGCTAAAGTTTTTGCTTCGAGCCAAGGTTAAATCTAACTTTTTCCCGAAGTATTTCATCAAGGCAGATTTGTTCAGGTACCACCGAAGTGAAAGCACCGAGCAGCAACCAACTCAGAGCAGCTCTTGGCGATCGTCACCAACGCCTCCACATCTGCACGTGTTCATCTGCCTGCTGTCCCCAGCCTGTGCTGCCGTGTTGTTGTTTTGTCATTAACATTAATAGCGTCTTTAGACGCACACTCCGTGTTTAATATTAATCACTCCAGTTTGTACGTCGCCTTTCCCTTTTTGCTCGTGGCTGCAGGGTGCTCAGAGGCCCCGAGCGCGTCCTCCCCCGGCAGCCAGCGAGGCAGAAGGAGGGAAGTGCATTAGGAGCCCCCTGAGGAGGAGGCACAGCACTTAAAGGACAGAGATGCTCTTTGGGGGTGGTGGTGGGGATGCGTGGCTCTTTGGGGGGGTTTGGGGCTGCATTAGGGGCGGTGGTTGTGCTTCCCGTGCTGCCCAGCATGTCCTTCCTCCCCATGGAGCATCCCAGGGCTGGCAGGGCAGGTTCTGCGTTAATCAGGAAGCAAAACTTCCCAGGGAAGTGGAGTCGAGGGTGGGATCACCCTGAGAGGTCCTGCTGATCCATCAGGAGTGGGAAGCCTTGTCTGATCTGCCACTGCTCTGGAGAGGTGCAGGCTCTGCGTGGATTCAGAGGATGGCAAATTCCTGTGTTTTTGTAGGTGATTGGGCAATATGTCCTGTCAGGAAAAACCCACAAGATTTCAGGTGCTTGTCTTCTACTCCACCTCCTCATCAAACCCACCTCCACGGAGAGGGAAAGTCACAGAGTGACTTTAACTCATTTAGTTGTCACTTGACTGAATGACAACTCATTTAGTTGTCAGCACAGACTAACACGAGATGTCAGAGTTGCTCTTCAGACAACAGAGACGTTGGATTATTGCCTTTTAGATACTTACACCGGGATTAAATCCAGAAGAAACTATTATTCCTGATGGTGGCTTGGGCTGTTATTTCATTTGGGATTTTTTTCTCAGGTGTGTGCCGGGTTCTCTTTCCCTTGGGATGCAGAGGACATGCGTGGGGTCTCTGCCCCTGCTGCCAGGAAGCTCCAAGCCTCTCTCCCATCCCACACCCACCAAAGAAGGTGCTGGAAGAGCCACTGTTGACAACGACTTCTACAAACCACAGGGAAAAGCCCAGAGTTGAGATGTCTATTAAATACAGTTCAAACAACACCGCAGCAGATATGTTATGAATATTTTAAAATAGGTTCTTAAAATTAGGAATTGCCTAGCGAAGGCAGTCATTAGTGCAGGTTTCATTAGGGTAGCAAGTTATCAGGTTACGAACTAATTTAAATTATATCTATTGAAATATCCTTTTTACATAAAACAGGGGGCATCGGGCTTGTAAAATAGACTGGGGCTTAAATGTAAGCTAATAAATATCTAATAAGTTCCAGCACGTGTTTAAACTGATCTAACAGACAATATTCTGAACAAATATTGTACCGTGTAACCCGAGCGGCCTCGGACAGCCCTGGCAGCAGGTGTAGGGAAATGTATGGATTATTTTATCCTCTTATTCCAGCTCTTCCCATGCCACGACCCCTCCTCGGTCCTGCTGCTCCTCTAAAAGCACATTTACACACCCAGCCTCTACCTGAGCCCAGCATCTGACTCTGTTTCCCCAACCAATTCATTAACGAGTCCTCCGCGCGCCTTCGGTGCCTCATATCCATTATCCTCATTTAATAGTTTAGCCTAAGGATGTCTTTCAATATAAATAATTCTTCCACAATGCTTAGATAGCACAGTTGCCTTTCTTTTTATAGCAAAATGGAAATGATCTCAAAGCACTTGACCAGGTTTGGAATCATGGAGCACACAACAGAGCAGGTACAGAACCTGCCCAATTTTTTTAGGCAGGGGATATTTTATCCCACCAGCGCTGCATCTCCCACACAGACAGAAATTCACCCAACATGTGTTCAAGCCATTTTCTCCCTCTGACTTTTAGCTGGCCACGTAGACTTTTAAACCACCCTCTCGGCCTTAAATGTAGTTTTAAATTGCACCTAATATTTGGTAGGTAATTCTTTAAAGCTGTTAGCACCTATTCACAGTGTAAGTAGGGGGATTTTTCTTTTTCATGTGTTCCTTCTGGGATGTTAAAGGATCCAAGACTGGGGATGCAATCTCAATCCAGAACTGATCTCTGCAGTTTCCTGCAAGGGTGAAATGGGAAAAGTAAAATATTACCTTATTAAAAATTGCTCAAAACACATCTTCCTTGTTAAATATGCAGAGCTATTCAAAAAAATTACCTTTCTGGGAACGGTAACAATACTCTGATTGCCTGAGTTACTATTTCCAGGACTTGGTTTACTGCTAAGGAAAAATTAGGACTCTGGATGAACAAATGAATCCCTGCATTTTCCGAGGATCAAAAAATGAACATCCCACACTCTGGAGGGGCGAGAGGCTTGTGTCAGTTAATGTGAAGGCAGGAGTCACTCAGATTTGACCACGTAATTAAAAGAAGCAGGGGATAAAGTTAGTAAACACACTGTCTTAGCAGTTAGAAAAGCCCAGGGCTAGGAGAAAATTAAAGCACTATAAAATTGAAGGGTTTGTACTCTCATTAAGATATTCCTGTAAGGAATATCTTAATATCACCAGCATCAAGGAGGAGAGGCTGAAAGCAACGTTCCCCACACCGGTACAACTTTGGCACTTGTGCTTACAGTATTTACAGTACTACAGACTTCTCCTTCACAAATTAAATTAATTTGGAGCCACTTATAGGCAAAGTCCGTCCACGTCTGAATCTCTTCCAGGCTGCTTTTGCAAACCACATTTTCTATATATAAATCATCCTACAATTCTCTCAGTGAAATTAATTCCACACACTGTGTCTGCTAATGAGAGTCCACCCAATATTTTGCTGTTGCAGACACTCATTAGCTCGCTTTAATTTACAGGAAGCAATCAGCATCTGCCGAGCAGAGAGTGTACAAAAGATGTCTTTAGCATTTATTGAATCTAAACGTTTGCAATGCCTCCTCACCTCCGAAGCAGTCCCACGCAGCAGGTATTTTAGGATAAAGGTTCCTGGAGAACCGTTGCCTTCTTCAGGAATACTCTAGCCCCTAAACCAAATATGTGCTAAATGATTGAAGAATATCTTGTAAATCATTTACCTCTTCCTGCTGCTAGTTTTCAGTGGATAGTGTTTACTCCGTTCCCAACGTGACGGCAAAGTTAAATTTTCATTTTGCTGAAAAAGAGCAAAATACGGCGAAGCCTTTCTGCTTGTTACTGCCTAATGTGGAAGGAGCTGGTTCTCAATCCCATGGATCACAGATGTCCTGTCAGGGCTCATATACACTGAGTGAAGTATTTGCATCCCCGAGCCTGCTGATAGACTGAGCATGTTTGTCTACAAAGTGCTTTTAAATGAACTAATACATGATTCATGTGGGCTGCATTGAGCAGAACACCAATCTGTCTGGACACACTTTGCTGTAGGCTTGACAATGGGAACATTTCTCTAGGTGAGGCAGGTACAGCCGTGCCCTGGAAAACAGGGAGCCACGTCCGGAATCACATCCGAACCCCGCATGGGGTCACTCCGAGCCCCGGGCTGGAGGTTGTGTTTGGGATATTCTTCCTCCTGTCTCTCTCCGGGTGCTCGTGACACGAGCGCTGCACAATCTGTATCTGCTCAGTCATGCTTGAGCAGGAGAGGAGAGTGCACCACCTTTATTATTTATACAGGGATACAATAAGATTCCTTGCAGTGGAGGAGGGAAAAAAAAAATTGATCCCAAGTATACTGTTTCCTATTGAACTAAATAGATTTTTAATCGAGTCTCTGCTCCTTTGGGTAATTGACTTAAGAGTGCGGGCAAATTAATTTCAGATAAACTATAGCTGGGATTTTCCAAGGAGCACAAGGGTGCTGGGGAGTCAGCTCCAGTGCAGCGAGAGCAGGGCAAATATCTTAATTCCTCTGGCTTTCCAGGCACATTGCAACCCAAACGTTTAGACCCGGAGCTGAATCCGGCAGCTTTTATGCAAGCAAAACTCCCGCTGAAGTCAGTCAGAAAACTGACCTGAAAAAGACAGCAGAAAATGGCTCCAAAAATTCCCCAGTGCTCCTCAATGTGTTATGCACACATAACCCCCTCCCTGCATTTAATAACCTCATCTAAATGTCGCTCTTTGCGAGGCATTGTTGTGCGAGGCTGTCTGTGATATTTGGCACCGGCGCCTCGTTCCGGATCTCATCTGCTCGGAAAAGCCTTTGGAACAAGTTTATTTCCCGGTGACCCAACCAGAAACCCACTCCAGTGGTGACAGACTGGGGAGCGAAATCAGCACCGCTCTGCAGCTTGAAAACATCCCCTTTCCTCTCCAGTAGAGCTCCTTCTAGGAAGTCTGTCTAAAAAAGCTGGGAATTTGGAGCATTCCGAGTTCTACTTAAGTCGCAAACAGCCGCGGAAAAATGTGCGCCCCGTGATTTGTAGCTGAGGGGTTCTCGGGGCGTTGTTCCTGTTCGGTTCTCCCAAATCCAGAGCCCCGGAGAGACAAGGAAAGCTGCATTCCCTCGTCCAGGCTGGCAGCAAAGCAAAGGCCAGAGGAGGAGCCCGAGGGCTGTATTTTCAGCCCTGATGGCTTTTGTCTTGTTGAGACAGGCAACTTTAGACATTTTACCTCCCTCCAACGTCAAACCTGTGAAATCCTAAATCCTTTACACCGAACTCTGCACCTACAGCAACACACAGAGCGAAACTACTTCCAATATTTTGTAAGGAAATGAAAAATACACAATTTAAGAATTAGTAGCTGCTTTCCATGGCTGAAAAATTATGTTCTGCAGACTGGAAACAATAAAAATACTGTTGTTATTATTAAAGAAAATTTACTGTATGGAAAGGTTGTGTTTTACATATTTTGGTGCCTTAGTCATCTAACTTCAGTAATTAAAGAGAAAATCAACTGAACTATAATTAAAATGAAATTATTCCTCAGTTGCCAGTTGCAACTGTCATGAAATCAAGGAATGTGACAAATCATACTCCGTATTATTTACATGTTCTGAAAGAAGGGATGAATATGTGTCTGTATAACTTTTCTCCCAAATAAATCTTAATAAAAATATCTGTAGTATTTTTCCTCTTGCAGCTGTTTGCAGAGCTGGTGATTTGGGATGATTGGTCATCTTTTCTCTGTTATTCTGTAATATCCTGTTAACCTGGCCGCTCTTATTGGCATATCCTGAGTTACCGTCCAAAACTTTATCATTTATCATCAAAATTACCATCCAAAACTCTGTTTGGATGTGGTTTAGCTGCTGGTTGGACAGGGCTGAAATGGTGCTGAGCTCTGATGGCACCGTGGTCAGGGGAGCTTAGATTTGTGGAAAATAAAGGGGCAAGCTGGATATAAAGAGAATGAATGAAAAGAAAAAAAAAATGTACCATTCCCATCTGAAAAGCAAGAAACGCTGGTTTTTGGTTTTTTTTTGCACTCCAAATAAAAAACTTTCATTAGAAGATTATTAGCAATAGCAAATAATAGATTCACTGAGAGGAATTTCCAAAGTTCATGTAAAAACTCGATACCTTTTCCAGGTTTCTCCAGCAATAAGGACGAAAATCAGAGCAGATGAGGGAAACTCTTTTTCCTCTTTGCTGCTCCCCTTTTCCTTGTTTGGTTATTTGCCTGGCTGGATCACCTGGGATGCAGGAGCCAATCTTCTCGGCAGAGCTTTATGCCAACTCAAATATTTTTCCTTTTTCCCTTAGAAGTGTATTAATACGATATTTAATAGTTTCTAGGAATTGTCCTGTGGAAGGAGGGAGGGGTCACCCACAAAGGCTCCGGACTAACTGCAGGGAATTCAGGATATTATGATGAATTTTTAAAATAAATATTAAACACATGATTTAGCTGGTTTTCCTTCCTTTTCTTTGAGAGTAATATGAAATTAAACAGTGTTTTAAAAGAACTTGCCTTTTTCCCCTGTTGCTTAGCTCATTGCCCTCAAAACTTTGAACTCGACTCAGCTGTTAATTATTCCGCAGTGACAGATTCCTATTGGCTCTTCCTACTGCTTTGCTCCATTAATTTCTTTTCCAAAACACGGCACCTGCTGAACAACCCCTCTCTCTCTTCCTGACCCCTCCAAAAATGCTGCTCTGGAGGTTGGACCAACTCCTTCTCCTGCCAAAAGGGGGATGCTGGATAAATGTCTGGGATACTTGAGGCTGGTGGGAACTGAGCCGGGTCACTGGGAGTAAACTGGGGGCTCTGCAAGAGTTCCCAACTGGGAAGGGAGCTCCTTCCTGCTCCCACTTAACCCCGGTGTTATTCATGAACAAGCCTGTTGAAATTAGGGGAGTTATCCTGGCTTAACACCAATGTAATTGAGAGCAGAATCTGGCCCCGTGCTCTTGGCATGACTACTTTTTTGGCAGATTTGGCCACTAATGCTCTCAATGGGTTTTGAGCTTACATTTAATGGCATTACATTTATTTTAATATTTTTTTAAATAGCTAGTGTAAATTGATTCCACTAAAAAGAAAAAAAAAGTCCCTTTACCTACTCGTGTTCATTTGTATTTCAAATGGCCCATTACATTTTCACTAACAATCATTAAGCTGTGTGAGCTTATTGAAGCTTGGGCTTGGACTGAAACTGTAAAAACTGCCAGGTCTGGATTTTTCTAATGCTGGAAATAGCACTAGAAAAGGGGGTTTTTTTGTTATAATACATGACTAAGTAACCTGAAATATAGTTAAGCTGTGGTGAAGGAATACACTGCGTTATTTTTTAGGTCCTCCAGTGCAAAATATGGGCACAGCCCGGATCAACTCTGATACCCTGATCAATACATTAATATTAAATCTTAGATTTCACCAGAGCCACTGGCTGTAATTTTAGCTTCGAGCCAAAGAAACCTGACAAGAAGTTGGTCCAAAACTTTGAGGAGCCGTGAGCACAGAGCACAACGCAAGCACGATAAAAGAACAGAATCCTTACAAGGATTTCCACTCGCGCCCGGTGTTCGCCCCGAACGCGGGGCGCTAAAAGAGGAACACGCGGCCCTGATATGCGTGTCAGCTGTTCCTGCAGCGGGGCGGGAGCGCCGGGTGGGAATCGCCAGGTGGGAATCGCTGGGGTTCTGCAGAGAAGCCTGGGAGGGAGATGGAGCACCAGGTGCTGGACCCGCCGAGCGCGCTGTCCCGACAGCGCTTGCCACGGATGTCATCTGGGGCCTCTCTCCAGGGCTGGGGATGATGCATGGCGCCTTCAGTCCTCGGGATGCGGGGCTGCTTTCCCGGGAAGAGTGCCGACCAGCTGCAGCTCCCCGTTGCCCATCTGTCTTAGCAGAGGTTGGGGCATCCCCTGCTCTGCTGGCAGGTTCTTGCGCACTGCTAATTGTACCTCTTCTAATTGTTGCCATTAATTCAGAGGAGTAAAGGACGGGTGTTAATACAGATATTTAGCCCTGTTCTTTGCTCACGTCGCAGCCACCCAGTGCTGGAGTAAAGCCACACGTGGAACTACGTGCAGCAGGAACTACGTTGCGCTGGTAACCTGCAAACACCCCAGGTATTGGTTTGAGATAGATGAATATGAGGTCATACATCGGGGCACAGCTCTACAAGGCTGAGCAGCTCAGGCCAGGTGCAACTGTTGGCCTCTGGACAAGCTCCCTATCAGAAATGTAGTGAACAAACACTTGAAGATACAAGGAGTTTTTTGACTCGTGCTGTTGACTTACTTAGTTCTGCCAACCCCCACCAGTGTCCCTTTCCAGGACCTCTCTGCTTCTTTTTTTCCTTGCCTACATGCACGTTTAAAGGATCTCTAATTATCCTTCTGCTCTGCTTTTTAACTTCCCTCCAGATGACACGACACAAAGAGAGCACAGCAATATGAGTAGTTTTTGCTTGGTGTGGTTTTTTTTTTGCCACGTAATTGCCTCATTTTTCTTTGCATTGAACTCCTCCATGTACCCATTTCTGGGCCAGCTCAAGTTGTTTTGAGTTGCATCACTCCTGCTTGCATTTGCTCCTCGCCAGCCTCCTCCCACGCTGAGCCATTGGCAGGTCCCATCCCTTTACGTGACTTCTTCCAGGTCATTGATACTCGGAGTGAAGAGTGCTGTCCTGACATTGATCTTGCTCTGCTCCAGTAGGCACTAAGAACAAACAATATTAGGTTATAGCATTGATTTCATGGATTACAATTTTTTCCCCAATCATGTTCTTGTTAAGCACCTTGTAAAATACATCATGTCACATGTTCATCTCCTCAGTTTCACGGTGAAACAAATCCAGTGCTGACTATTGCCTTCAGACTGGGAAAACTCATCTTCTCCAGTTGCCTGGGAGTTATCAGCCTTTAATTTAACTTCAGCCCATGGCATCCAGTACAGTATTTCAAATTTTCATAATTTGCGAGCAACTGGACAAGCTGGCTACTGAAAATGGGTACCACGATCGAATAAAAACCTAATAAAACTTTCAAAGTCACTCTCAGGTGCTCTCGGGGGAGGATTATGAAATCCCTGCCATGCAACAGGAGCATCTCCCTCCAGCTGATGTGCAGTGAAGGCGAGGTGCAGGCAGAGCCAGCCGGGTCTGAATGGCTTTTCATGTCCTCACTTCTTTTTTTGTATGAATTCCGGACTCTTTTGTCAGGCCCAGATCAGTCACTACTGATACTTTTCAAAGTAGCAGTGCTGTGGCCTGATGAGAGAGGAGATAATGTGGCCATGAGGCTTAGGATGTATAAACACACACATAATTTCATTAAGTGCTCTTCCTAATTATTTTATATATTAATGCACTGCCGTCACTGCCTGCCAGATAATCTTTCATGTGGAGTGCAGAGCTAAAAAGACATCAAAGCAAATTCGGCTGCTTCCTCCAATGTACAGCTTAGGAGGGCCCATTTTCTCAAGGCAGTAGGATCCTTACACACAAATACAATAAAATAAAAACGGCCCCCAAATGTTGATACAAGTGATATTTGCAAAACAACTGCTTTGAAAAATGTACATTTCAAAATATAATGGTTAAATTAGGCAGGAGACTCGTGTGTTTACTTGAAAAACTGCTCAGCCTGGTTCTGGTGCCACTTGACAGAGAAGAGAGACCCAGTGATTACAAAAGTGGTGACAATATTTTTTCTGCTCACAGTTAAACTTGGCATTCCCAAGAGTAAGGCTTTCTCACTGGAATTTTTCACTGCTCTCGAGTATAACACAGATTTCAACATTTCTGGCTCTTGATAGATTTGATCATCTCCGAATTACATGGTCTTGACCCCACCCCTGAGGATTGAGGTGAACAGAGGCTGTGTGGGCACAAAGATCTGTTTGCATCACCACAGCTGAGTGTAATAACTCTTAATTTTATGTAAATTTGGAGTTCCTGTATTGAAATCCGCAGAACTGGAGCGTGGAGAGACAAAATATGGGCACCTGACTCTTTGTTCATCTAAGTTTATGACGTCCTGTGAAAAGCTGAGGCACAGAGCCATGAAAACAGGGCTGATTCTGAAAAGAAAACTGCAGGTGCTTGCAGAGAGAAATACCTTTGTTATTCTTCCTCAACCTTCCCAGTCCTCAGCAAAGTATTTTAAAAAACATTTCCGTGACATGATGGATGTGAACCATTTAAAAGTTTTATCGAGCTTTACTGTAGTGCAAATCTTAAAAATACTATAGAAATTATATTAAGATTTTCAGTAAGGTTCCACGCAGAATTATGAATAAATGTAAAATTGATTTCATATTGGAAATAGATGCCAGGAAGATTTTGCATATCGGGTAGAGCAATGAAATTACATTTATAGCTGTTTTGGTTTTTTCTTTTTTTTTTAAAGAAAGCACTTCAGCTCAGGTAATAATTGTACAGTCTATTATAATGATCCCAGGAGGTGCTTAACAGTACTGCAATTCTAAGTTTTACACTTTTATTTTTCATTTGAAGAAAAACTTGTCACAATAAAAGTGATACATTAAGAGAACATCACTTCCTTTTTTTTTTATTATGCGTATTTAGATTATTTCCATGAAATTGCTTATCAAATCCCACAGGCCTTTAAAGATAACTGAACAGTTACCCATTTGTGTCAACTCTGGGATATTGTGCAAGAATTTGTGATGGGACACTGAGAAGATAAAGTGGTCTCTGAGATTCCTATCTTCTGGTTTGGCATTGAAGGGCTGGGTTTTCAAAGCTCTGTGAGGACAGAATGATCGGGGCCTTGGGGGGTGTTCAAGACAACCGGATTGTCACATCAGGAATCAGATTCCCCGAGGGTCGAAAATTCCCATTAGTTTGTCTGTTCCTGCTTATAGGTGTTTGAGTACTTACAAAAATCTGATTCTGAGGTTTTTAAGTACTGTTGGGTTTCAGCAAATGGATCCACCAGAACTGTATCTCCAGTTTTTAGGGACATGAGGATTTGATTTCACTCACTACTTAGATTTTTCTTCCTTAGAATCATAGAATCATTCAAGTTGGAAAACACCTCTAAGACTATTGATTCCGGCTGTTCCCCAACACTGCCAAGGCCACCACTGACCTGTGTACCCAAGTGCCACATCCACATGGCTTTTAAATCCCTCCAGGGATGGGGACTCACCACTGCCCCGGCAGCCTGTTCCAATGCTTAATAACACTGACTCATTACAAAATAAATCGTTGCACCCAATATAATTTAGGATATTTCTACCACCTTTTCTTTTCTCCAGTGAAACAGACAGGTTTTCCAGGTCTTCCAAGCATTTTTCTGGATGGGTCCATGTTTCTACCAACACTGGGCCATCACTCTGTTTATGATTTCCTGCTGTTGGTGGTCCTGCCAAGAGAAGCAGCAGTGAGAAGTGTCATGTGCTGGACCTCCAAACAAACTTGAGTGTCCCATGATTAAGGGCATGGAAAACCATGTGCCTGGTGGATAAATGAATCAGAGAATCAATTTGGTTGGAAAAGACCTCCAAGATCATCAAGTCCCATCTTTGTTGATCCCCACCTTGTCACCAGCCCAGCGCACTGAGTGCCATGTCCAGTCATTCCTTGGACACTTCCAGGGATGGGGACTCCACCATCTCTCTGAGCAGCCTCTTCTGATGCCTGACCACCCTTTCCATGAAGAAATTCCTCCTAAAGAATGAACCCAGGCTGGGATGACACGGTGAGAATTAGGCTGAGGGGTGGTGTTGCCATCCTTAAATTGATCTTGCAGGGACTCGAGCTCCTTCTCTTGGGCTGTTCCCGGGAAGAGCTCATGGCAAGGTGGCCACAAGCGCCGGGATGAAGCAGCAGCTCGCGGCAGTCACAGCACATTGGGCAATGTTCAGGGCTGTCAGCTCGGCCGTGGCCAGGACGAGCGAGCAGGACGTGAGTACAAGCACACATTAAAGATTCAGAGGGAGGAACGCCGCCGCTCATCTGCTCCCGCGGTCGTGGCACCAACTTTGAACACGCGTTGCCCCAAGACTCTCTCGCGGCGCTGGACTGTGGCAGCGAGCGGTGCCAGCTGAACTCGTGCAGTAAAGAAGAGTGATTATACATCCTGTATGTAATCACGGAACATATGTTGGAATGGCACATGAAATCTGGGCACACTTTACCCATGTAGTAAAGACCAGGAAAATTATGAACAGGCTACAGAAGGAAAACAACTTGCCAAATATTCCCAAACCAAGCAGGAGGTTCCAGCGAGCTGGAACTCCACACAGTATATTCTTGAGGGGGTTTTGGAACAGAAACCTGGATATGTCTATAGCATGTTGGCAATGCTCATGATATAAAGAGCAGATGTCCTCACCTCCACCCACACGATTATGGCTGCCAGTTTTTCTAATATCTTCTGCCTGATGAACTGTCCAGTTGCAGGAATTTGGGCAGGAAAATATAAATGGTATTTCTGAATTAGGGATGTTTTACTCGATGTGAACCTCTCAGAACTGGTCAAGGGAAAAAGACAAAGCAGACAAAGCCAAAATATGGTTTGTCTTGGGCAGGAAATTTAGATAAATAGATATTTTTAAAATGGAATTTTCTGAAAGCTTCCAACTGTTGAAATTTAAGTAGATGGAAGAATAAGAAGAGAAACACCTGCTTAGAGATAAGAGAAAAAGCAGCTTGAAAAGTATTAGGAGTAAAGGGAATTACAGTCCAAGTTGTTTTCCAGATAGCAATAGTAGAACAACAGTAAACAGTGCAGTAAAGATGAGAGTGTTGAATAAATATCCTTGTTTTATAATGCAGAAAAAAGTCAATTAGTACAGGATGGTGAACAAACTTTTGATATGTGAACAAACAAAACGTCCATAACAAATCAGGGCAATGGGAAACAGTGCTAACATAACTAAAAGTATGGGAGACAAGCTACTAATATTAATTCCAGATAAAATGCTGGCTTGGAAACCTGAGTATTCAATTAATGAGGAGCTGATGGGGGGAATCCCACGGCTGGTGATTGTGTGCTTGGTCATTGCTCTGTGAGTTGGGAATCGGCTCATGGTTACGACATCAGTCACTTAATCAAGCTCCAAATTTTCTGGAATCAGCATTTCCCATCATTTGGGAGGGTTCTTGGTATGCTCCAGTTTCTCACGTGGCTCCAGAACCTGGAAAAAAGCATAAAATTTGGGATGACCAAGGTACCAATGGGCAAGGATGGCAGCAATTGGAGCAGTAACTGAAGGACACCTTAACCATCAAGGTGGAAGAGGAGCTGTCCCATGGGGATGGAGCAGCTGGAAAAGGGAGCGGTGGGATACAGGCAGGGTGGTTATATGGACCTCGTTATTCCACTTCATTCCTGGGCACACCTGGCTGTTTAGGGGTGACAGAGGCTGCTGTCCTCCAAGGCTGTGCTTCAGGAGAAGAGGTTTCTGAGGGAAAACCAGGCTAATGATTAATGAACATACAGCTTATAGGAAAGGATTCCAGGGTTGGGTTTATTTAGCTTATCAAAGGGAAGGTTAAGGATGACTTGACCATGGCCTATACACACCCACATGATGAAGTGAACTTTAATAATGGGTACTTTCATCTATCAGACAAAGATATAACAAGGTCAGTGGCTGGAAATAAATTCAGAAGAGTAATTAAGGTACATGTTTTTTAATGTTGAGAGTGATGAACTGACACAAGACCATGCTAGGAAGCATAGGGAGTTCTCTATTTTTGAAATTATTTTTAAGAGGTGTTGTTTTGCCCCCCAAAAAAATTTCTAGTTCATGTTGCAGGGGGAAATTCAATGCTGAGCTGGAACTACCCCATCACAGTCAGTCCTTCTGGCTTTGCAATTTATAAATCTGGTAGTGTGAAAAAAGGACACGCTGCCAGTACACCAGTGTTCACAGCTCCGACTGGAAAAGCAGAAGCAGCTATTGTTTGCTACCAAAGCATATTTATAAATATGAAATAAGGCTGCACCCTGGCAGACGTGCTGGCAGGAAGCTCAGCGTTTGTTCCCGGGATCTTCCTGGCAGATGTCATGTCTGGAAGTTTGGGCAGTGAAAATGCATCCTCCCCGCTCTCCCTCTGCCTGCAAGGGCCATCCTGGGCATGGACCCTTCCTCCTGCTTTGTAAAACTCACAGAATCCTGGGCAGGGGGAAAGGGGTTTGCAACAGAAAACCTAAAATACCCTTCGGTGCATAAAGCAGATGGGTAGGTGGGTTTTATGTTGTTGATGGCACTGGAAATTGTTGGGGAAGAAGAGTGAGCTTGTGGCCATGGTGGGTGTGACCCAGATGGAGACATCCCTGGTGGGACGTCCCCAAGCATCCCCTGGGAAGGTTGGGTGAATCAGTAAAAATGATGGAATTGTTTCAGTTGCAAAATACTTCTAAAGTCATCAAGTCCAAGCATGAAGCCAGCACTGGCAGGAAATGGTGGGAGGAAGAGGGTGGCTGTAATATCACCTTGTCCCAGGTGGGGACTGGAGGTGAAGACCAGAGCATCTCTTGCCTTCTGAGCGAGCTCTCCACAGGCCACTCCAGAGCAGCCCAAATTGCAGCCCTGCATGGCCTCTTTTCAGTGTGTGACATTAGTCTGGTAATTTCCCTTCACTTTATTGGCTTAGCTTAATTAAACTTCAGTTATCACTTTCCTTCCAATTAAAGATTTATTTTTACTACTGGAATAAATAAAATGATGGGGGCACTGGGAGCAAATGGAAATGGCAACGGGGAAGTTCCTTCTCAATTACATTCCTTTGGTTAAATTTTGTGTTGTGGAAAACAAATCAAGCTGGGGGTCGGTTCTGGTTTGCAGCCAGTGGATTTCCAATAAATTAGATCTGATTATGTTGCACAAGAAAGAGATGTGGATGGAAAGTTGTAAAAAAGAGAGGCTTCTGCTAAATCGAATCACTAGGATAATTTGGGAATGAGCTTTCTAAAAGCACAAGAAGTCTGCAACTTCCACGTCAAGTTTTTCAAGGCTCTCCAGTTCTCTCTCAGCATAAAAGGCACCAATAAAAATCTCCCAATTTCCATCTATATTTTGATTACCTTACAGTGAGTACAGAATATAATAAACTCCCAGTTCTGTAATGAATTCAAATAAACAAACAACTACCCTAATCCCTAAGCAGGCCTTCCCTAAACGAAATGGAGAATAATTTGGGGATATAAAGTCTCTTTGTGTTATGTGGAATTGCAGGTTGCATTAGCATCGTTTGGGTTTGCTGGTGCTCTATGTGTGATATTGGTTCCTGGTGAATAGCTTAAAACAACAGGCAATTGGTAAATAAAGCAGCACAAGGGTTTTTTTTCCTGTGCAGAGGAAGGAAGTAATTTGCATTTTTATCCTATTAATTTCTTCCCTTAAAACAGGTAAAAAGGAAAAAAAAAAAAAGAAAAAAAAAAAAGGAAAAAAAAAAAAGGAAATAGTTTTCTAGTCAAAATGTTTTTGCCCGGTGGAGTTGTAGTAATAAAGAGTAAGAAATGCAGGAGATAATTGTGAGCACTTTGCAGAAGTGCCCCGGTGGCGCTCGGCCGGCAGCGCGTCCGCCGCGTCCCGCGGGAGCAGGGCTGGGGCTCACGGAGGAGAGGAGCTGGAGGTCCCTCTCCTCCACATCCATCTGCGTCCTGAGCAGCGGTCAGAGATTTAAGAGGACAACTCTGAGCCCGGAATCATCTCTTCACCTTGCATTAGGCAGCCAAGGCCTGTAGGGGGAGATTTCTTATTACTCTTTAAAGGAAGGGAAGCGGGAGAAGGCTTGGAATGCTTATGGATATTATTTCTTGCTGGAGGTTTCCCTTCCTTAAAGGTTTTAAATTAGATGAAAAGACCAGATGCTACTGAAATATTAAATCTAAATAGATTTTTTTATATATCTAGCACTTTATAAAGATATAATATTAAGTTCTCATCTAAATTAGTAGATATAATTGTTTGGCAGGGAAGGACTGGTGATTTCCAGTCTTTAAATATATAAGTCACTGGGAAGGAGATCTGAGACCCCTTTTTGTCCCTGGGCTGGCTGAAGCAGCAGCTGATCCTCGGATTTTGGGTTCATGGAATTGCACAGGCTGGTGAAATTCCTCCCTTTGGAGAGGGATGGGAGGGAGGTGAAGGGCAGGATTTTCCTGGGGGTGCACCCCAATTCCTCACCCAGATGTTTTGGTGAGGTCCCAGGGGCTGCTGGTGCTGCATGAATGCTCAAGAGCTGAGTCTGACAGAGGCCAGCCAAGAGGATTTGGGGAAGAAAGTAGCAAAATGCAATATTTTGTAGGTTAGTTGGATGGAGGGTGATGGAGGCAGCTGGGATGTGCCTGCTTTTGTGCTCCTTATGGAGGGGAACAGGGAGCTGCTCCTGGTCTTGGGGTCTTGCAGGGTCCTACCCACCCATGTCCCTGTCCCCAAGGACAGAATTCCTGTCTGAATGAGCCAGAGCTGCCGGAATCTGTGCTGGTGCTGCCGTGGCTCTGTTTCATCTGTCACAGAAACACCCCACGTTCTCCATTTGTGCAGGATAACCTGACAAAGGAGGCAATTTTACAGCCTGCTACAGTCAATCTTATCTTTAAAGTGACACCCAGTTATAGTGATTATTTTTCATTGCAAACCCGAGAAGAAAACACCATAGATCAGATCAGAAGCACACGGATTTCCTCCCTTGTACCAACAATTTGTGTTTTTCCACACGTGGCCCTGAGTTTTCAGACACTCGTGACCAAGTTTAACTTCACCTGTATGACAATGGAACTAGAAAGCCTGTTTTTACCAGGAATCAGGAGTTAAATCCCAAAGTGTCCTCTCACAGAGCTCCAGCCTCTGGTGTTTGTGTAGTGAGGGGGAGAGGCTGGAAAGAAAACAGCATCTCTAAGAAATTTGCAATTTATTTTTTTTAAGCAGTGAGGAGCAGCTTAGTTACACTGTCTCTACTTCATGGAACAAGAAACCAAACACTGTAAGTGGAAAGGCAAACAATTGCTTTGCTCATGAGAACTTTCAAAATAACACCTTTCAAAGCCAGAAATGCTGCTTTTAACCCACCAACATCCGCAGGCACCGCAACACCCTGTGCCAGCCCAAACTTCTGAATGCAGGAAATCCCAAGTTTTTCCACTTGATGGGAAAAAATATCCAGATCCTTTAAAATGTGACCCTGCATAATGTAACAGGCTGGTGAACTGTTTAGATTTAAATGATTTACATGTGGGTCTGTGCCGTAAAATTGCTTAGTGCCTGGTCCTGGATAAACCAGAGAGTCCTGGTGGCACCCTGGTGACACAGGGGGCTGAAAGCACAACGTCCCTTCAGGAAAACACTGGGATCCATGAGTTTTTAAGCTCTCAGCACAGGGAAAATGTGTGGGTAAAGCTGGAGGTGTTCACCTGGAGAAGAGAAGGCTCTGGGGCCTTCAGGGCCTAACGGGGCTCCAGGAGAGCTGGAGAGGGACTGGGGACAAGGGATGGAGGGACAGAACACAGGGAATGGCTTCCACTGCCAGAGAGCAGGGCTGGATGGGATATTGGGAAGGAATTGTTCCCTGGGAGGGTGGGCAGGCCCTGGCACAGGGTGCCCAGAGCAGCTGTGGCTGCCCCTGGATCCTTGGCAGTGCCCAAGGCCAGGCTGGACATTGGGGCTGGGAGCAGCCTGGGACAGTGGGAGGGGTCCCTGCCATGGCAGGGGGTGGAATGGGATGGGCTTAAGGTCCCTCCCTACCCAAACCACTCCACGATTCTGTGACTGACCACCCACACAGCTGGGAATCACTTTCTGTGATCAGAAAAAAACTCCTGGAGATCTTTTGTCTCCTCCTGGGCACACCCAGCATTCCTCAGGGCTCTTCCTGCAGGCTCTCCTGGAGCTATTAGGGAGCTGCATCGACAGCAAGTGCATTGACCAAGTGGCTTCATCACGGCCATTCCGAGCTATTACCAACAATTCTTTAAGCAGGCTCCATCCAATGGAGTTTGCTGTCAATTAAGGGGCTATTCCTCGGCATCCCAGCATGTCAAATAGCCATTGTCTGAGTTCAATAACCCTCTCTAATTAAGTATTTACTAGATTCCACTATTAAGCCACTATTGAGCATCTTAAAAACCTTTATTTATTATGTATTAATCGATAGTCCTTTCAGAGTATTGGATAAGTAAATGAAGTTATTACAGGTCCTTTTGGTTTAATACTTTTAGTACAGATGAAAAATAAAGAAATTTACTGAAATAAATGAAGCTAATATGAAAAGTCCTGTAAATCCATGTGAGAAACACAGGCTAAGAACTAAATCTATGCACCAACAGCCAACATTAATATTCCTGGTTATTCCTGCTTCCCCATGTTCCCTTCCTCGTGGTGACAGAAACGAGGGGCATCTCTCACTCCTGAGACTCCACATGAAGTTGGGGTTCCACTCCCTGCATCAGTTCCCATCCTCTCTCCCAATTTCTCTTTCATCCCCATTCAGATCCGGATGAATAATAATTTCATCTACATGAACATCACTTTGTTTGCCAATAATTTGATAAAGATTTCCCCACCATGGCAATATGTGAATATGTTTACATAAGGAAACAGCAGTGAATCCAGCAGCCTAATCGGAATCCACAAAGGAACTCTGAAGTGCTTACAATCCTCTGCTCCCTTTTGGATTTCTCCCAATACCTTCACTTAACGATCACAACTCGAAAAGGCTCGCATTGAACCAAATGTCTTAAACTAATTATGTGTTAGTATCTGATAACATTTTGCCACAAAAATGTTTGTTTGAATGTATCTTATCAAAGTAATGTTTGTGCCCAGGATTAGCCACTGCTTGGCTAAAGATTTATGTAATCAGCTTATTTTAAGATTAATTCATGAAAAAAACCCACAAATACCTATTACCACTTAATTTGTATAATAGATATTTACTATATTTTAACAGCGCAATTAAAAATTAATATGGACGGTAAAACCATAAGGTCATGTAAACACTCCACTATTTATTTGGTAGTTCACTTATCTTTTTATCCCAAGATGTGATTATGCAGCCCAGACCTTTCGGGTGTGCAGAACAGAGAAAGGTCAGCAGCGAAATGAGATGAATATTCTGAACTCAGCCCGAGCAGCCGTGGACACGGCCACGCGCTGGCTCTGCTCATTCATCACTCTCCGGCCGCGGAGGTGGCAGAGCTTCCGGAGCATGGCAGCGGATTGATGGAGCCCAGGAGGTGCGGCGTCCCTGGGGCGGGCAGCTAAAGCTACTGACGGAGCTGTCGGATAAAACTGGCTGTTGCCCCAGTCCTTTCTTTAGTTCAGGCTCACCTCCGTGAGCAGCCAGGGCTTTCCTTTAATGTGTTTGATGGCCGGGGTTTGGCCTTGGCTGTGGGGTTCAAATGTTGGCGGTTTCGAAGTCTCCGCGTCGGTTTTCTTTGTGTGAACTTGAGCTTCCCAAAAGTTCCTATCCTGATGGTATCCTTAATTAGCTGATCTTTTTCTCACGAGTTTTAACTCTGTCCACCCCTGTTCAGGCTTGCGGTCTGGCCACAAGCCTGGTCTTTATAAAACCAGACCTTCCCAGTGTCCCTCTTCGAAGGACTCCCATCCCGGTGCCAGCCCCCCAGGGGATCACCCTGCGAGGGGCAGGAAGGTGGGGAGGGCTGAAAACTCTTCTCTCTTTCCTTTGGTCCCATTCCAACTCCCAAAATCAATGGAAAAATTACCACTGGGACCCTATCACCACCCACAAACAGCTGCACCCTCAAGGTCAGCAGAACTAAACTCAAAGCTAGGAATAAACACATTCAACAGATTTTTAGTGGCTTTAGCATGTCTGTTGACTAAAAAACCCCAAAATATTAATTTTTTTCTTTTAATATTTCATCAGCCCAGTTTCAGTCAGAGGTTAAATCCAGCAGGGCACAGGCCTTCGGAGTTAAACACAATTTGGAAATGAGTTTCTTTGGTTTTGCTGGTCTTCAAACAAATTTGGGTTTCAATATCAATTTTAATCCAAACAAAAAAAATACTTCCTCTGTGGAAGGCTCCCAAATATCAAATCCAAAAAAACTGGTTTAAAATTGCATTTTCTCACCTGAGTTTCTGAACTCAAGAAGTTAAATCCAGGAGAAAAACCTAAGGAATTCTTTCCTGCTGGCTTTATTAGCATTTCAGAAGCAGGTCCTAGGTCCTCTATGGGCACAGTCCGTAGCATCATTTAATAATTCAGGCTTGGCTAGCAAAGCATGGATGTGTCATAGCTAAAAGTCCAGGCAAAGACACATCCATATGTTCAAGGTACATCTCGAAGGGAGGATTCCCAGAGTGTTTCCTTCGGAGACCCACAGGTCAGCACGGAGGAGCTGCTCGCTGCCCTGCAGCCCTGAATGTGCCACTGATAGCACTGGTAATGCCTGACAGGGAAAATTTCCTGGCTCTTGCTTATCAATGAGCAAGAGTTTATCAATTTCTGATCAATGATTGGCATATCAGGACAACTAAACACACAAGTGGCTGACACCACTTTCCCAGCAGGTGGGTAACAGGCAAACTGTTATTTCACAGTAATTTTAAATTTTTTAAAATATTTTTTTCCAAATAACCATTTCTCTTTATCTTCTTTATCTTTGCTGGTCTAATGCTGGCATCACTCTCAAAGTGTGCATTGGTTGTGATGCTCAGTGCATCGTTTCCCAGCAGTAAAACCCTTCTGTTCTACCAAATTTGACAAAAATAAACCCCTCATGAGTGTTTTCCACACCGCAGCAAAGAAAACCTGACACTGAATAACGTAAAATAAAATCATAGTTATTGTGGGAAGCTTTGACAGACTATCTGGCAACTTTGAACCGTCTCTACAAATCATTAGATTGCAAAACATTTCTGAGGGAAAAACAAATTAAAAGGTCAAGTCTTTAACACACAAACATGCAAAAACCTCCACAATATTAATTATTTTCAGTGTAATGTAATACTAACCATTGCATATAGTTCTGTCACAGAAGAGGAAGAATTTAATTGTGTCAGTGTGATTGTCCTGGGAATTGGGGAGCCTGCCGTAAGTAGGGAGCTGGATTTCAGCCTGCCAAGGCATTGAAAAGGCATTTCCATTCCCGTGCCGTGTCCACCTCCTGCAAGCATCAGAACAAAGAGGTTTTATCTTCTTGTGTGCGAGAAAAAAAATAACACATGAAACATCAAATTATTAACACTAAGTTCAATAAGAAATGCGGGAATAATGATGGATGGCAGAACTTTAATGTTTTCTACCCAGTGATTGCTCGGGGATCACAGCCTAATTCTGCATCACTGTTGCTGTCACCTCTGTGCTCCTCCAAGATGAACTTCAGGACCATTTTGGACCTGCGGACACAGAAGGTGAAATTTTATGATTCATTCCATGGTCGGCATCTCTTATGAGAAGTTTTCATATTCAGCTGGGTTTTATTTTTCTCCTCCTTGTCCTGCAGTGAAGAAAAGTGATCCCAAAGTGTGGCAACTTTCTGTTCACTTAGGGATTTTGTTTGCTTTAGTTTTCTTGTTTAGTTGAACTCCAGACACCAAAAAGGAAATATTATTTTGTCATGGATGTTTTCCTCCAGATTTGTGTTGTTATAACACAAAATTATAAGAACCATGTAGCAGTTTCAGGTTAATTTGTAGTTATATTTGCTGGCTTATTTCATTGCATTATTAAAACATTTAGTACCGTATGTGTTATTAATATTCCAAAAAGTAATTAGCATATTTAATCAAAAACAATTAGGAGCAAGGATTGCTTCCCTTTTTAAGTGATAAAATATTTATGGCTGGAATAAACAAATGGAAAACCAAAAAGCACTTTGAGGTGTTGATTTCATGCACAGAAAACAAAACAAAAAAACCCACCCAAAAGCAAGAAGGAGAAGATGCCTTCCAGTCTCCAGCCAGCCCCTGGTGGGTTTCTGGCTTTTCTTCCTCTCCAGGCTGACAATTATCATGTTATCATTTCAAACTAATCAAGTTTTGCTCCATTTTCCCCGTATTTTAGTTAAATAACATAACAGAGCTAGGAGAAAAACGTGGGAATCCCACCCTGGAGCCAGCTTTGTGCAGATCTTTCCTGTGAGACACAACCAGTGGTGGACATTGGTTTGTTTGGTCTTCATAGCAGGGGACAGAGATGGGAAAGCTAAAATGTGGTGGATCCAGGTCAAGAAATTCCTCATTTTATGTGGAATGCAGGGCAAGGGACATGAGGAAATACAAAAGAGCTCCCTGTCTTTCTGCTGGGCTTGTAGAGAACTCTCTTGAAAGAAGCCATGTAACACCATAATAAATTTTCAGCAGTTGTAAATATTTGACCAGAACTTCAAAATAAGATTAATTAGTTGGTTTTAAGACCTTGAGGCCATTTCCTCTCACTTTTCCCTTGCGAAACTGCATCCTTCAGTCAGCTCTGTTGACACACCACAGGGGAACATCCCACCTATGAACTCTTCCAGCTACAGCACATCCCAAAAGGATGGTGCTATTTCCATGACCACTGGTGATCACTGCACAAATATTTTGGATTACTTTTAAAATTCATGAGCAGGACAAGCCCTTTTCCAAGTGCTCAGTAAGTGGTTTTGTACTGAGGCATTAAGATGGAGAGTTATGGAATGGTTTGGGTTGGAAGGGACCCTGAAGACCATACAACTCCACCGCCTGCAATGGGCAGGGACACCTTCCACTATCCCAGGTTGCTCCAAGCCCTGTCCAACCTGGCCTTGGGCACTTCCATAAAACAGGGGCAGCCACAGCTTCTCTGGACAATCTGTGCCAGGCCCTTCCCACCCTAAATAGGAAAGGATTTTTTTCTAACATCTCCTCTAAACCCACTCTCTTTCAACAGGGACTTCATGTGGAGTTTGCTGGTTGTTCTATTCTTTTATATTAAAGAACAAAAAGATCAACAAGAAGACACAAATCCTCATTTTCTGCTTTGCAGAGAAATAGGTTGTTTGCAGTGATATGAAAACAACCCAAAAGCCCAGCCTGGCCAGGGTGGAGCGGGATGGAACGAGCTGGAAAGCGGCTCCCGCACAGGTTTATAAATAGGCTGCGCTTCTCATCCTGAAACATTGCTCCACTTTGTCTGTCGTGCTGTAAATTAGCCAGTTCCTCTTTAAAGAGAGTCAAAAGAAACAAAATACATATGTAACACTGCTGCCTGGAACACGTGAGGGGAGGGAAAAAAAACAACAACTTATGAAATGCGGAAAACATTTGTTCAAGTCTCCAAGGAAAATGAAGTCAAACCAAACAAGCATATAATATAGATGTACGCCTCATGGGCAAAGTTACCTCTAAGCCCATATGTTTTAACAAATTAAGAGGTAAATAATTTGCTGAAGGTACAGTTCAGCCACGTCAGAACACCTCTGGAAATGAGATATCTCTGCCTTTCAAGTGGTGCTTCTTATCAAAAGGTTTATTTCTCTACTTTTTAGAATAGCACACCTTGTTTTGTCTCAAGGCTGTAAGTAACTATTAACCCTTCAGGGCCTCTGCAAATGATGTGGTCATTTGAAGTCGAGGCTGCTTTGCTGCTCTCGTGTCTGCAAGCAGCTGAGAGAGATTGATAAAATTCAGGTTTTCAATAGGGGAAAGCCACGAGGGACTTCCCCGGGAATGAAAAGAGACACAGAAAGGTTACTACATGTATCCTGAAGTCTGGTACATAATTCCACCGTTAAAACTTTAATTTATGAGAAAAAAGCTGGTGCGGTCCCCAAATGGTTAAATTCCACTCGAACTTTTCATTTTAGTTAGTCATGAATATATCTAACATACAGAGGCCATCAGCATCCCGCCACTAGAGACTATAAAGTCTACTTACATAGGGTTCCTGGGATTTTTCATGTTCTTATGGAAAATATCTCTGAAATCCCCGAGCTGAAAATTTTGATCTCATTTGTGGATGTGAGTGATGCTGAGAAAGGGTTGAAGAGTGAAGAGAACACTTTTCTCGCATAATTTCATTTGTCAGGAGAATCTTGCCGCTGACATTGGAAGAGTGATTTAATTGATTTTAATCATACACCTGAGATTGGGAAATTGAGCCCTCTGTCCTGAAAAATAATTCTAGGCTTCCATGAGAATGTCTAATTTGCAGCTAATAGTTTTTTTTCTTGAAGTTTTGTTATGAAGTTTAGAAAATACAGATCAAAGGCTGGCACGCAGAACTGCTTAGCACAGCCGGAGACGCCGAATCGGGGCCGCGGTGTTTCGGTCTGTTCAGGGGTATTAACAGGCACGTCTGCCTGGTTTTGGACAGGCAGGGAACAAAAGCTCTGACTAAAGAGCACAGTTTGCCTTCAGAGAAGAGAGACTTTTATACGCTGAGTGCAGCCTGGAAGACTCGGAGTGCTGCCTCAGCCCTGGTCGTGTTTAATCCTTGATTTTCGCTTGTCATCGAGTACGGTGTTTATAAATTGTTCATATATGCCAAGGAGAGGCTCGTTGTGTGCCCCAGCATGCTGCAATGATTTATTCTAAATAAATAATTGCTTTGTTTTTATTTCTCAGTTCAAAATAAGCAGCGTTATTCAATTACAAATAATAATATTGAACACAACAAAGAAGCCAAATAACTTTTCGATTATTGAGAACCAGTGTGCCTTATGGTTTTTTTCACCGTGAAATCTCCATGATCTTTATTACCTCTATCAGCTGTTACTCAGAAGGGGATTACAGGCAGCAAGAAGTTTCACTTTCCCCAATGCTTTGACACTGAGGAAATCATTATATTACAATACTTATATTGTTCCACACAACAGAAGTTTGGGATGTAAAACTCAGTATTTTCTTTCTGTAACAATCCTGAAAATTTCCATATTGGATATGTACTCAGAGAATTTTATATTCCAAAACTGCACTGACAATGCTGTTGAATAACCATTCATTTTTTTAGTGTTCCCACTTGTATGAGAACTGGAAAAAATATTGATTACATGGCCACTTCAAGGAGGTGGGAACCTGCAGGAGGAACTGGAATTAGAAGTTTGGATGCTGACATGGGTTTAATTTAAAATGTTTCGGGGCTGAGCCAAGGCAAACACCACTTTTCAGTTTGGAACTAAGGACTCAGACATCTTTTGTTTTGACCAGATGTTGTTTTTTCCAAGATCTCTATAAGCTGAAATCTCCTTTTTCTGCTGAGGAATCAAAATTGTTGAGGCAAGCTTGGAACTTGTGATTGGAAAGGTTGGCTTTTATTTTCTGGATGTAGTGATATCTTGTGACAACTCCAAAACATTGAGAATTTGCCATCTTTCTTGCTTTTTTGGCAGCAAAGTCTCTACTGAAGAGACGCCATAAGGAGTTGATAAGCTTGTGATTCGTGTTATTTCTGCAGTGGCAAAAATATTTATAGTGAAGGCCCTGCACAAAGAGAAATACCAGCTTCTGGTGAGGCAGGGACCGTTCACATTTTGGCACAGCTCTCAAAGCACGTGGGTACTCTTTTGGCCCATACTGGTGAGGATTTGGGGTATCTCTGTCAGCTTGGGTAAATTCAGAGCAGTACTGATGATGCAGCCTTAGCAGAGGTTCTGCCACTCCACAGAGCTCCAGGCTCCCCTGTAGAGGATTCCTTGCTTTTCCAAGTGCCTGGAAACAGGGTTTAAATCACCAAAACAGCTGTTTGGTGGAGTGGAATTTCCATACTGGGACAAAAGGAAATAGAACCTGTGGCTGGGCACAGATCCATGAAATCCAGCGCAAGCGGGAAAACGCGTCCTGGCTGAAAGGCCACTCTGGGTATGACTTACCAAGAGAAATTGCTCTGGAGGAGCTGTGAATCCGAGTGACCAGCCCAGCACGCCAATTTCATCCTTCCCTTCTGTATGCAATGGGACACCAGTCATTATTTGGCTGTCCTGGCAAGCTGGGCGTGGGAGAGGACGGAGCGAGGAGGACCAGCCCCACGTCCGGCTCGTGAGTTATTTTCAGGGTGTGTGATGCCTTTTCCTGGTCTTAAAATCAAGAGGCGAACACGGTTAGAAGGGGAAAAGGGCATTACCTTGGTATTTATTGTAAGGATCCTTAGGTGCACCACGACCAGGTCGAATACACCTCCATGCACCCCCGCCATGGCCACCCCAATCCCCCTCCTCTATATCTGGTCTTACATTCTAGGTCTTACTAATTAGCATATCTATCAAAAATTCCCCAATGAGAGGCTCGAATGAGCCCTCCTCCCCAAGGAACCTTCCCCTGGATGGTTCTATCTTAGTTTACAAAATGTGTTCTGGAGAGGACCTTGGGGTCTGGGCACACTGGCACCCTGACTACAAAGCCTCTAAAATGTTTCATCTCTTAGCTTAACAAACAAGTCCAGGAATGTAGGCAAAAGCACCAAGAATACAGAAGTTGCAAAAGGGTATAACAGGGGTATAAAAGAAAAGACAAAAACCATCATGGCATCATGTGTAGCACGTGAATATTGGCAGCCAGGGGATATATTTAGCCAGGAGGCCCCAAATGCTTGTTTAATAATTAGTTCATGTTTGTAAAGCACTTTGATGGTGACCAGAGCTGCGCAAGGGTTGTGTATAAAATGCTGTGGCTCGTTGTGCTCCTCGGGCTGTAGCAGCCACAACAATCTCAACGCCGCCTGTTAATTTTCCTGACTCTTTTATCATTGCCCTCCATTGGTGATTAAGTATCGTTTGTCTTATAATTTTAATGTTATCTTTAACACACATAATAAAGTTTACATAATTATAGCCTGTTAATATAATTTGCATGCATGTTACTGGCAAGGCACAGGAAATGTTTCATCACCCAGCGTGTAATCTGGCTTATTTAACCATTTCCTTTTAATTTTCATCAATAGATCAACGTGCCTCCTAAATGGAGATAACCTCAATAAATTCTCTTTTCAAGATCCTTATCTGTATTAAGTCTCTAAAGGTCTCGGTAGCAGGACTATGAAGTGCTGAAGGGGGAACCGTTCTGAATGTCTGCGACGGGAAGTTTTAAAAATTCACATTTTCTTCAGACAAGCGTGGGTCTTCCTAATGAAACCTGGGAACAAGGTGCTCTCACGGAAGCTTTGAAAGTGTGTTATGCACTGTACTTCACAGCTGAGCTGTAACAAGACTTTAAATGAGTAAACAGTGTTTAGATTGAACATGAAAAGAGTCGGCATGAAAAGACAGGTTCAAAATATTACATGATGCTTTGCAAAAGTGTAAATGTGCCTGCCTTTATTTTTTTTTTTTTCCCCTCTTGGTAAATGGCAAACGTTTACAACCCAACTAAAACAGTACCAAGAGAAATCCTGTGTTTGCTCTTTGGAAGATATTCAATAAATTATAGTGAGCTGCAAATGTCACTGGATTGGGAACTGTAAGAGCTTTACCTTTAAGTCTTTAAGTAAAGACTTGCAGCTGGTGCAGTGGCTTGGTAATCCCTAATGATAAGCTGCTTTTAATGTGGGGGTGAGGCAGTTTTCACACAGATATTACTGCATTAACCTTACTCTAGGTACAGTGCAGGTGTGCACAATATTGTGCTTTGCAGCCTTCCCTACTTTATTCTCCCCGAGTATCCGAAGCCTGCTTTAACAGATCCTCTTATACCATGGTGAAAAGATTGCAGTTCAAGCCTATTATCAACAAAAACCTGCCAAAAGGGCTACATTGTCAGACTTTATGATGGTACTAACTATTCTGTTGTTCTCTGGAGACCAAACTTAGACCATTAAATTCACTTCATTTGTGATTTCAGTGACCTGGGCTGCAGACATCGGGCTTTTGATGTAAAATGTTAGTGCAGGAATCAATGGTACCATCTAGTTCCCCTTAAAGTATATCATAAAAGCATAATGGTCCTCTTCTAAACAAAAGGTGACACTACTCTTGTATAATACAATTATATGGGGATGATGTTTTCAGCAGAGTTTATTTGATATTATGATGTGCAAAGACTTTCCACATTGAAATAAACTGCGTAGCTGAGTTCACTCCATTATTTTCAATAGACTGACTCCATTGTCTGCACTGGAATATAGATAATTTTCATACAGTGGGGAGCTATTTTCATATCCTCTCCATGAAATAGATGAGATTATAAACAGGCTGGGATTACTCAAAAACCAACACAAGCCCTGTCTACAGACCCATTTAAGACAAAGGCTGCCTCCGGAATGGTCTCCTTTGATCGGGAGGCTCCCAGGACTTGCTCCGTTTATTTGACAGATGACAGCTATTTATAGCAAATGTGTAACATTTTTGAAAATTAAAATTTTACTGGTGGAATTTAAGGGTTATTTTCCACTCCAGGGACTAACATTTCTGTGAAAAAGGGCTTTTATTTTTATTTTTTTTTAATATACAGGCACCGTCTTCGGTGTTAAACCTATTTGTAAACAAACGCGTTGCGATAGCTCATTGTCAAACACGGGACAGGTTTATAATTAATGAAATGGCTGAAACAAAATAAATGGAGAATTAATACAGCTGCCAGTACGTTTGTGTTGCTGCACAAGTGAGGAGACGCCGCTGCTCCCACAGACTTGACACTGGGAGGTTTTTGCAGCTAACCAGGGGTGAAAATAAAGCCAAAAGCAATGCAAACTGTGGTGTTCGCCTCTGCCAGAGGGTCACCGCTAAACCAAAAGGGCAAATGTCAGGATTATCCAAAAAATCATAGATCTGGGTGTTCTCCTTGCACTTCGTTTTGAACTATTTTCCCATTTTAAGTGTGGAGGGACATTGCAGGGGGCCAGCTCTGATGTGGGGTGAGGGTGAGGCGGTGTCTGATCGTGCCTTTTGTGCCCTTTGCAGGAACGGGGAGATGCCAAAGGGTTACTTGCAGGGCTACTGCCAGGCCCAGGAGGCTCATGGATGATGCCAAGCTCAGGATATACCACAGAAATCCAGCATCCTGGAAAGGGGGCTGGGAGTGGGAAGAGTGGAGGTGTGTGCTGAGGGTACAGCAGTGACTGGAGACCTGGCCACCCCTGTTCGCATCACACTGCTCAGTGTAGTCACCTGCTGTGGTCTGGGGTCTTGCCCAAAAGTCTGGAATGTTTTTGTATATTTACAAATAATATTTAATTTTTACAATTAAATAATTTATTAATACAATTGCTCTTTTGGTTTAGCTGTGACCCTCTGGCAGAGGCAAACACCACAGCTTGCATTGCTTTTGGCTTTATTTTCAGCCCTGGTGAGCTGGAAAAACCTCCCGGTGTCAAGTGGTGGTAGCAGCAGCATCTCCTCACTTGTGCAACAACACAAACATACTGGNATTATTTTTACAATAATAACAGAAATACAGGTTTAAAACTTGTTTCAGAGATCGTCAGTGATGACTTGCTTGGTCAGCCAGCCTTGGGGTTCCTGTTCTCCACAACAGCCCAAAGGTTGGGCACATTCCACCACCAGGGATGAGGGATATGCTCTGCTTGTGTGTTTTCCATCCTCCGTTCCTCGTTCTTGATTTCCCACTTAAAACACCAAAAGTTCTTTCTCCTTCTGCTCCAAGGAACCTCAATCTTGTTGCTGGAATAAAAAGTTTCTCCTTGCATCAGTTCACATTTTTTAGCCTTTCTAATTCCAAACTTCAAGACTTTGCCATCCTTCTCCCCTTGCAGAGCTCTGTAAAGTAAAACAGATCTCAGTAAAACATCGATGGGAGGTTTGGCACAGGGCAGGAGCCTTTGCTTGACCGAGGGGAAGGGTGCCCACGAGCCGTGGAGCTNGCCCTGGTGAGCTGGAAAAACCTCCCGGTGTCAAGTGGTGGTAGCAGCAGCATCTCCTCACTTGTGCAACAACACAAACATACTGGCAGCTGTATTAATAGATATATAATTATATATATATAGAATTTTTATATAATTAATTTATAGTAATTTATTAATACAATACAATTTTACAAATAATATTTAATAATAATTACAAATAATAATATTATTTTTACAATAATAACAGAAATACAGGTTTAAAACTTGTTTCAGAGATCGTCAGTGATGACTTGCTTGGTCAGCCAGCCTTGGGGTTCCTGTTCTCCACAACAGCCCAAAGGTTGGGCACATTCCACCACCAGGGATGAGGGATATGCTCTGCTTGTGTGTTTTCCATCCTCCGTTCCTCGTTCTTGATTTCCCACTTAAACACCAAAAGTTCTTTCTCCTTCTGCTCAAAGGAACCTCAATCTTGCTGCTGGAATAAAAAGTTTCTCCTTGCATCAGTTCACATTTTTTAGCCTTTCTAATTCCAAACTTCAAGACTTTGCCATCCTTCTCCCCTTGCAGAGCTCTGTAAAGTAAAACAGATCTCAGTAAAACATCGATGGGAGGTTTGGCACAGGGCAGGAGCCTTTGCTTGACCGAGGGGAAGGGTGCCCACGAGCCGTGGAGCTTTTGGGTGGGTTACAGACAGAAGAGATGAGACTAAACCAAGAGCAACCTCACCCTAATTGTGTCGCTTCATTATCCAGGCCCTTGCCTTCTGCTGGCGTTGCCTCCCGCTGCGTCCCGAGGGCAGGGGGCTGGGGAAGCAAATAGGTCATTCCACAGGGTGCTAATGCTGCAGCCAGAGCCAAGCCCCAGCAGCCTGAGCGTGACCATTAGCGCAGGTTTCCTTATGAATGGTTTTAATTAGTTCTAATCAGGGAGACTGGGAGCCCAAAGGGCGCCTCGCTCCTTTCCCCCATTGGGTGTTTGCTGTTGCGTTTTTTAATGTCTACTCCTGATGAACTAAAGTCTTGCAGCTGGACAAATGTTCTTAATTAAGCTGAAGCAGAAGCAGATATTCCATGGGTATCAGGAGTTCCCTCAAACATGACTTTTGAAGGACACAGAGTTGCAAAAGGCAATTTCTCCTGGCGTCCGGTGTTTGATACCGTACAGTTTTGCCATTTTTTAAAATTCTAGTTCCAAGCCTGCCATCCTTATGCTTTCTCAGATTTCTCCAAAATAATCTGAAAGTTATTAAAAAATGTAAATTAAGAGTGGTTCCCACATCTCATTTTTTAATGGTCACCCAATGAGAGAAAGAAGTAGGAAATTTTTCAGCGCAGAAATTTAGTGTTTTTAAATGGAGAGTATAAATCAAACAAAAAATCCTGAACTTGGATTTCTTTGCATTGGACATTTATTTTTAATTTATACAGAAGCTTTACAGAGTCTGATACCCAAAGTTTACCATGTCTCAGAGACAGAAAAGTGTGGGAACAAATAGGTTAGGATTTTATATATAGACTGACTGGACTTGGGATTTTTTCCTTTGTTTCATGCACCAATTTGTTTCATGAAAAAGAAAGAAAGATTTCCTCTAAATGCAAAATTTTAATAGCTTTAACAAGTGATATTATTTAATTTAGTAGGTTTTTTTACCACTTGTCTCACTAATTTGGGATTAAGTAAACTGATCCAGTATCCTGCAGAACCTCAAAAACACGAACTTGAGCACCCTGTGTCCTTTAAACACGAAGATTTCTTTTCCCATGTGGATTACGGGAGCTGTAGTGGAGTTGTGGGACTCGCTGGACATCACTTGGACACGCCAGGAGCTCCTGGCTCAGGGCCTCCCTCCTCCTCCATCCCTGGAGCAGGACACCAGGGAGCTCCAGGCTCCATCCCTCTCCCCTTCCACAGACCCCGCCCGTGGAGCACCGGGACAAACAACCATGCCCCCCACACCTGGATACCTGTTGAGACAAAAATTGGGTGCTGCGAGCTGAGCCTGGTGACGAAAATCGCTCTGAATTGCTCTCAGTTTGAACACCCGTGTTCATCCTTTTGGGGAAGTTTATGCTTTAGGCAGAGCTTTTCTACAAGCTTTTTCACCACATGTGTATACATTACAGCTCCAAATTGCCTCCAAGCTGACAGTCTTTCGGGTGCATTAACTACTTTACTACCAAAGGGGCAGCAGCATTAATATATATATTTTTAAACCGCCGAAGCGAAATATTTCAGCTCGGTCTTTTCTACAAATCTTTGCCTTGGTGTTCAAACCTGCAAACGAGCCCATCAGCAACAGCTCAAGTCCATCAAAACCCCTCAGTGCCTTGATTGATAAATAGGGCGTGTTTACACTGTGGCTCCTGCCTGTTCTTTGCTGCCAGCGCTAATTTATCCGAAAGTCTCAACCTGCGCGTCCGAAATGCAGGAGCGTTTTGTAACGAGGGCTGCGGAAATAAATCACCGCCTGCAAATAAATCCAAAGAAGTGAGCAAAGTCCTCCGCCGCACGAGTGGCTGTGGCACACAGACAGACAGACACATTAACCTCCCAGAAATCCGGAGAACCCAAGCCTTTCAAGTGCCGCCGCGTGCGGTTCTTCCAGAAAAAAGAGGCACGGAGCACTGAAGCTTTAATATCGAAAGCCTCCGCCGTAGACAGAGAAAGGTGGAGCGTGGGGGGAAGAAGGAGGAGAACACGCAGCTCTCCTGGATGTATTTGTGTTACTGGGCTCAGATTATTATTGTTATTTTCACTGCAGGCTTCCCTTCCGCGTGCAGGTGAGGCGGGTTTTGTGCCCAGCCCCTCTCCCGGCACGCGCGGACCCCGGCGCTGCGCGGGGCTCGGTTGAAGCCGCCGCTCAGTAGTTTGGTGATATCCAGACAATATTGAAACATTCCCAAATGAACTTTGCGGGGAGACATTTTCATTCGCTGCCTCCCTCCTCATGCATATTAACAAATGGTATGCAAGGCCTCATTTAATTCACTGATTTTACATTCGGATCACTTTCTCTTTTACAGCTATTTTTACCGGGCTTCATTAATCTTTGTTGAATACAATGGCATACATCTTTAATGCGGCCGCTGTCAAGTCATATTTCAGTAAGAGCTGCAAACTGAATGACAGCAAGCAATATTAATAAATTTAACATAGACTATATCAATTTTTAACAGAATGAATGTGGAAAGCTAAATGTATTATTTTTCATTTAAATCATAGGGTTTATCACCGGTTAAGTAGCAGCGATTTCGGGAAACTTGTGACGTGCCGTACAAATAGATTTACATCTCATTAATAAGTAAATTAGGCAAATGCCTTTCAAGTTCAGACAAGTACATAAGTGTAATCTCCATATTAAAGGAGTAGTCTTTGATAAACCACTGAGGAATTGCAGCAGCCAACTATGTGACATGTTGCCAGTGCCTGAACTCTTCCACATTCCCACCTTTAATTACACTGGTTCATTACTAAAGAGATAAGTGTCTCTCCAGTTAAGATTCTATAAATGAGCAGCATGCGGGATCCTCCCAAATCATTTTTGCAGAAACCATGAAAAGGTGGTAACAGTTATGAAAAAACGAATTATCACCTGCTCTCTTTCTTCCTTCCCTGTAATAACATTAAAATATTAAGATGAATTCCTTTTAAATCTCGGGAAGAAATTGTCCATTAAGAGATGCTACTTTGTTTAAGAAAGAAAGAAAGAAGCGTTAAAAAAAAAAAAAAAGGAAAAAGGGAAAAAAAAAAGAAAGGAGAAAACTCTTCTGAATTTTTTTTTTTAATTTCCCTTCATAAATCCCAACAGAGATAATTTGCTGTAAAATTTAAACCCAGTGAGAACTTGTCTGTCTGTGTTAAATAAAAAAGTTACGGTTGGTAGGAGACATGTTTTTGCAGTAGCTTTAGCGATTATAGGAAATTACATGCAAAGCCAGAGTTCTGATCCTAAGTTAATTTATAATTGGAAAAAACTTATTAATTAGCTATGTCATTCTAATTAAGAATTAGAGGAGTGTGCATTAGAAAGTCAGTCAATATCCAGCTGACAGAATTTAAAAAACCCCACAGAAGTCTGCAAGCTCCATAGCTCTGTCCACCATCTCCCTTGTCATCTTTTTAAGGATTTTTCTGAATGTCTAACAGAAATCAGCCCAGTAAATACAGATATCAAAGGAAATAAATTGGGAATTTTGTCGGCCTGGAAAAGAAACCCCTAAACTGAGCTGGCAGATGTACTTTACAGGGCACCTTTTGGGTCTTTCTGGGTGATTCTGAAATGCAGCTCAGTGTTCGATGGCTCTGTCCTCCTGCATCCAGGGAAAGAAGCACATGCATCCCTGCCGTGGTACCCAGCAGTTCCTGCATCCCTGCAGTGGCACCCACAGTCCCTGCATCTCTGCAGTGGTACCCAGCAGTTCCTGCATCCCTGCTGTGGTGTCCAGCAATTTCTGCATCCCTGCAGTGGTACCCAGCAGTTCCCGCATCCCTGCAGTGGTACCCAGCAATTCCTGCATCCCTGCAGTGGCACCCACAGTCCCTGCATCCCTGCTGTGGTACCCAGAAATTCCTGCATCCCTGCTGTGGTACCCACAGTCCCTGCATCCCTGCAGGGATACCCAGCAATTCCTGCATCCCTGCTGTGGTACCCAGCAGTTCCTGCATCCCTGCAGGGATACCCAGCAATTCCTGCATCCCTGCAGTGATACCCAGCAGTTCCTGCATCCCTGCTGTGGTACCCCGCAATTCCTGCATCCCTGCTGTGGTACCCAGAAGTTCCTGCATCCCTGCTGTGGTACCCAGCAATTCCTGCATCCCTGCAGTGATACCCAGCAGTTCCTGCATCCTTGCAGCTCTACCCACCAGCACACATTCACCAACAGCCAGGCAATCACTCTTCCTACAAAAAACACCCAAAATATTCACGGATAAAGACAAAGGGACTGACTCTGAGGCCCTGCCATGGTCGCATGGGGAAGAACTGCAAATTTTGCCAATGTATTTGTGTATAAATAGCGTGCAGGGATGTGTACATTTGCCTACATATATATATTTATTTCCCATCCCACCAGCCTCAGTGCTCTTGGTACGTTCCCCCTTTAGGCCCTTTTCCTGAGATTATTATAATTCATTCTTTAAGAAAGACCCCATGTGTAAATATTTTTTTGTTAATGTTTTTCTCTCTCTAGTGTGCTGGAATTTTAAAGAGCGCTTTAATATGAAATTAGATGGAAAGTTTTGACCTTTTTGTGATTAAAATAATATGCATGTTACTGACACAGGCTTCATAGGTTGAAAATCTACTTTTATTTAGGCAAATACTGAAAGAGAGGCAAACAGACTCAGTGAAATGTGAGACACAGCCAGGATGAAAATAAAACCAGTTCTTTGCATTCAGATTTTGCAAGGCTGGAAATGCAAAAGGAGAAGTAAAACTATAAAAGTTAATGTCTCAGATAATTGCACCCTCCAAAAATAAAATAAGTAAAAAAAATTATTAAAATAGTCTGGCCTGAGCCTTTCACTTTGGTGTGGATCTTTCTCCATCTTTTGCTTTAAATTAGAGTAAGGGGGAAAAAAAAGCTGGAGAGCTCAGTGATGGAATTTAGTTTATTTATTTGAATACCAAAAATGACCCACTCCTAATGATATAAAAAATCTTTTGCATTAGCAAATTTCTTTTCTGTATTTGTTTTGCTAGCACAACACAATATTCACTTAATATGCTACCAGTATCTTATCAAGTTAATGATCTGTTGTATGTATGGAGTAAGCTTGTTACTCATTTTAAATTAGATACAAAAGCACTACTGTATGGAAATTTGAATACTTCTGGTTTTTATGAAATTATAGGGCTTTCATGCTTTACCAGTCTGTAGACAGCCTTAGTAGGACAGCACGAGTTGGCTCTGTTAATGTGATGTTACACAGAGATGCTGCTTAGCCTGATTTAATGGATCTCAAAATCCCATTTTGTAGAGTTCCTCTCCATTTTCAGGTCCTCAAGCTCAAAAATGTAAAGGTTGCTGTGTGAAACATATCCAAGGACTTGGGTTTGGAAGAAAACAATGTAGTTTAGATGAGACTTCACTGGGTGTCCAGGCGACCAACGCTAACTCCTCGTGACATCCTGCCCGGAGGTGTGTTTGTGTATTTTCAGGAAAAATATGGGAAAAGGCAAATAAGGATAGAGTTTAAATATGGATCAAGTTAAATCCTACAATCATGGAACATTCTTGAACAGGGCTGTGGCTGGGACTGGTCTTTGCTGCAGATCTTCCCAGAGCCTCCTACCCACGCACGCCACGTGCTGCCACCTAATTCATGGCAGTCTGGAGGCTAAAGATGAGGTATTTCTTATAGGTTTTGCCACAGCAGATGGATGCAGGAAATACAGGGTCACACTGCTCAGAAGAATTCTCCTTTGTGCCATTTGTTTGCTTTCTCCTGCTCCAAAAGGAGCGCAGGATATTCCACCTCAGGAAGCGCGCTCAGAGCACCGCTGTGCCCACGGAGCATCAGCTTCATGAACCTCCAGGAACCTGAGGAATAAAAGATCCCTTTGGCATCCGCAGGGTCTCACACGTTCCCAGGAAGGTTTTGGGTGTATAGGTACTGACTTTCTCATGAACTGGGCTAGAGAAATGCAGGAGCTTTGCTGGCAGTTTTGCCAGGGTGAGTTGAAGCAGGTTTGGGTCCACACCAGCCAAAGGGCAGCAGAATTTCACCAGCACAGTCTCTGTGCATTTCTCCGGATCACTTAATGAGACAATCAGTACCTTTACATCCCAAATCCAGCCCAAATCAATATTGTCTCAATTTATCCATGTTACAACCACCTACTTTTTTCTTGTGGTGCCAGACTCATCTGATTTTCCTTTCGTTTCTCCTTCATTACTTTGACCCTACATTCCTGGGAAGGCATCTCCCTCCTGTCAAACGCCTCTCTTCTGGGCAAGGCTTTAAGCCCGTTTGCTTACTCCAGCTAAGAATTTGGGGCTTCATTTCCTGCAGGATTTTCCTGCGTGCCAGGGGTGCAGGCAGAAGGGGTGGTTGGGAAAAAGTCAAGGCCGAGATGTGCAATGGCCTGAGCCGCATGGGAATGGTTTCCACCTCCTTTTGGAGCACTCCAGAGGGCTGAAGTGCCCCACACGACTGATCTGCAGCAACAGTGGCATGGTTTGGGTGCCCCCACTCTCTTTTCCTGTGTGAGTAAAGGGGAGCCACTGCCTGGCATCACCCTGCAGGGATATGGAGAGATGATGCTGGTCCAGGCAGAGAGAGAGGTCTGTGAACGATTATGTTTGCAATCGTCTCAGGGAAAAAGATCCCACTCATCTCCTTTTTCATCATTTACAGATGCTTTATTCACAGTTCCAAAAGACTGGCTGGGGATTACTCCATCTTCTCCTCAGCCAGGCTGAAGTTTAGATGTGCAGCTATTTGAGAGATGAAAAAAAATGGTAAAAACACTGTTTTTTTGGTTTTTGGTGAGTCTCTACACAAGAACTGGTGTAAGTTTCTGTGGTTGTTGAAGTTTTCTTCTTAAAATGTTACTGTAAAGGGAGGCCCGGGGTGTGTCATAGTGAGCACCCCACGTTACCTCCTGATGCTGCAGCACCGGTGTGCTTGGATTGTCCCTCAATGATCACTGGAAATGGGACCCACCACCCTAAATTAATTACCCCTGTTCATTGCACAGATGAATTAGACTGGCCCCAATCAACAGCATCAATGAAATGTCATTTATTTAAATCCCAGCCCTTAAGGGAAGCATGTTTGGGGATGCTGGGGCAGGGTGCTGCTCTTCGGGGCCCACCAAGGCTCACAACCCTGTGTGTGGGTGATGCTGGAGTGGTGGCTTGGATGGTGGGGACAGGTGGAGCATCCCTGGGAAAACAAAGCGTTCCTGGATGGACAGAGCAACGCTGGGCGGGCTGAGTACTCCTGGCTGGACAGAGCATCGCTGGCTGGACAGAGCATTTCTGTGTGGACAGAGCATGGCCAGGTGGACAGAGCATCTCTGGGTGGACAGAGCATCACCGGCTGGACAGAGCATCTCTGGGTGGACAGAGCATGGCCAGGTCGACAGAGCATTGCCGGATGGACAGAGCATTGCTGGGTGGACAGAGCATGGCCGAGTGGACAGAGCATCGCCAGGTGGACAGAGCATGGCCGGGTGGACAGAGCATCTCTGGGTGGACAGAGCATGGCCGGGTGGACAGAGCATCACCAGGTGGACAGAGCGTCACTGGGTGGACAGAGCATGGCCGGGTGGACAGAGCAGTGCTGGGTGGACAGAGCATCGCCAGGTGGACAGAGCATGGCCGGGTGGACAGAGCATCACCAGGTGGACAGAGCATCGCTGGGTGGACAGAGCACGGCCAAGTGGACAGAGCATCACCAGGTGGANACAGAGCATCTCTGGGTGGACAGAGCAGTGCTGAGTGGACAGAGCATCTCCAGGTGGACAGAGCATTGCCGGGTGGACAGAGCAGTGCTGGGTGGACAGAGCATCTCTGGGTGGACAGAGCATCTCTGGGTGGACAGAGCACGGCCACGCTGCTGCCACTGACATGCTGGAAAAGGGGAAACTTTGGCTGTGCTCCCTCTTTTCAAAATGCAACTATGTAAAGGTCACAGAGGAGGAGATGAAACTAGGAGTTGTAATAAGGAAGGAGAAATAAAAAATAATGACAGAAATAAATTGTCATAAGAGGGGATACAGTTATGATTTATTGTGATATTCTACAAATTTGGAGGTGATTAAAAGCCACCTAAAATTCACATTAACAAGTCACATAAAAATGGAATTAAACTAGTGGGCATAATGTGGCAGGGTATAAAGAAAAATCATGACAGAAATAAATTGACAGAAGAATGATACTATTCAAGTTTTACTCTGTCGCGTCACACTGACAGGAGACTAGTATTTTAATTTCAGAGTTGTGGTTGAGTTTTTGGAGTTCATTAAAGGCCCACATTAAGAATCTCATAAAAGTGAGAAGAAATTAGTGACCATAATGTGGCAGAGGAAATAAAGAAACAATAATGACAGAAATAAATTGACAGAAGAATGATACACTTAATGTTTCACTCTGACACCCTCTATTAATAGGCCGCTGCAAGCTGGAGCAAATGTCATTCATATTTTAGCCAAAGTATACCACTAATTAGGCTGGCTTTCTGCACTGGAATTAAATTTGAGATCCCTCACCTTTAGAGTGGGATCATTTGAATTCGAAAGAAAAGAGCTGGTGACAGAAAAAAAAACTTTCTGCTCGGGCTCTTCTAATGAGATAAAATTCCCCCTTCTCCCCATTTCCTAGCTATAATTGCTGATTATGTTGTTACACAGGAGCGGCTCTCCGCTCTCTCCTCCCCATCATTATGATTTAGTCTGGCATATCGGGGTGCTTCAAACACGGACTGAAGTGGTTTGAGTCTAATTTAGCACTCATTTAGGCCGCAGGTACCGACGAAGGTAAACACCGCATTGTTATAATTAATTACCCCTTAGGCCTAGCCAGGCCAGCTCTGTTTCAGCTGACCCTTATAATAATAAGGCTTAGGGGCATATTGTATTTCTTTTGACAGATTAATTAGAAATTCAGCCGTGGAGGTACAAAGCAACTCTGTCATGAATATTTAAATGGACTGACACAAAAAATCATGAAAGGGCTGCTGAACTACATGACAGACAGGGGATATTAGCCAAGTGATTCTAATCAATAATCTCTTGATCTCTTACATATTAATACACTGCCTGCTGTTATTAAGCTCCATAATAAGGAAGGGGAGAGAAAGTTAGTGTAGCTCTGCTGTAGGGCTCGCCGGGCCCCCAGTGTATACACTAACTGACGGAGAAAATGCACAGAGGAGCCGAGCCTCAGCCTCTTCAATCTCATCCAATCTTAAGGAATGGCAGCTCTGAGCATCGCTGGCCGGATAATTATTGGCCCTGACAAGGTGAAGGCGTTTGCAGGCAAATGAGATGGGAAGTAGGATAAGTCCCCAGACCACCCAGCGCAGGGCACGCTCAAAACCAACCGCGCGCTACCGCTCGGGCTTGTATTTGCTTTAGCAGGGGAAATATGGGAATCACAGAGCTTTTGAGTCGTGTTGAAGGGTCAGTGACAGTCGAACACCGGGAGCTTGCTGTTACTGTTGTTAATGTTAACTTTAACACCAAGTCAACTGGATTTACCCCCGGTCCCTTTGCTCATCTCCTATAACATCAAGGCCACCGAGTGAATTAAGCAGCGTAGTAGAGCTGAATATCATCTAAATTCATTACAGCCGGTTCCTCCCGTAAATGGGGGAGGAAGCGCCGGCGTTGCTCGGGAAATGTGCCGCCTCCACAGCACCAAAGACTTTCTTTGTGCTGCTGGGGCTCGGGCTTGGGGAGAGAGTGAGCGGCAGCACCGCGCCGGCGCTGGGTAAAGGGGGTTGGTGCCATGAGGACTGTGAGCACTGCAGGGCTAAGATGTTCTCTTATCTCCCAAAAATGAGCCCCACAATGTGCTCGTGGTGCGAGGGAAAGGGCTCAGCTGGAAACGAGAACTGGACTGGCTCCAGTATCTGCCTAAACAACTTAAAAAAAGAGATTAAGTGACAGGAGCAGGGAGTGATTATTAACATATTTAAATCGCATGCACACAATGTTCAGATGGGATTAGAGGGACGATGTTGGATTTTAAAAAAAATATTCAAGAGCCAAAACATTAGATACACTTTTTTTTTTTTTCCATCATTTTCTTTTATTTTTTTGTTCTAATTAAAAGGGAGGCACAGGTTCAGTGCTCACCCTGGGTCCCCTGCAGCCATGCCCATGCACATGCTGTGGGTGCAGCATCCTGGCCGAGGCCAGGTGGAGACAATTCGGATTTCAGAGCTGGATTTGCTTCATCACAGAAAACCCCACAAAGGTTGCAGGACGCAAAGTGAATTTGCCGAACTTCCCTGGGGCAGGTGTGTGGAGGAGAGGGTCAGACAACGCATCTCTGCGTGCAGAACAGATTCCATGCCTCCCGATTCCCGTGGCCTTGGTGCCCCACTTCTAACAAATCCAGACTGGAACTGACAGTGAAATCAGAAGCCTCTTAGTCCCTAAGAACTCACCCTCTATGTCCACCCTTATTTTGTTCTGATTAGGTGTCTCTGAGCTTTCTGCAACAAAAGAGAAGATTGAAGTGACAAAACAGAGGGAGCAGCTTGATAAGCAACCCCAAAACACCTAGGACCCCAGTGCCAGCAGAAGAGGACTTTGTTAAATTGTTACACCACTCCTGATCAGGTGGGAACCCTCCTGGAGTTGGGATCTGCCACAGGAGCATGCCCTGGATCTCATTGCTGTTTCTGTCTCCTGCAGGTGCTGCAAAAGGGACTTAAAATGTGTGCAGAAGGACAGGGTTCAGAGCAGTAGGGAATCATGCCCAGCTCTCTGGCAAGCTGTGACAAGATGTTATTTCATGTTGTGATTGCACACTGAACGGTTTTCTAAACTCTGTTTCAAAAATCCTACATTTACAGGCACGGTGCCATCATATTGTGAGCAAAGAAGCCCTGTCCCATTTACAGGCTTCATCTGGTGAAGCTTCACTGCTCCGAGTTAACTCAGCGAATGCTTTAGGTTTTGCAGGAACACCGAGTTAAAAATACCTGTGTCTGAAAAGTGCTTTTACGCTTAAAAAAAAAATGCTACCCTGAATTTATCAACACTTATATTTGCAGGTCACACTTTACTTGCACTTGTGAGTTTAAGCCTAACCCTTCTCATTACTTCAATGCCGCTTTCAAACCTCTAATGCATATTTAAGTGGTAGCATTAAAAAACAGTGTGTCAACTGCCATTGATGTGCGATGTAGGGCACTGACCCTTTGAAGGCATTATCATGTCATTGGACCCATTAAGTGCAGCCATTTCTGTTGCTCTTAATTGGGTTGTGCAGTGTGGAGCAGTTGCAAGTGGTTACAGTTTATACCATGAATTGTAATAACAATAATAGTGGGGACAGATCTGTGTGGGCACCAAACACGTGCTCGGAGCTGGCTGAGAGCGTCACCTCTACTCAACTGGTCGCCCCTCCCTTTTAAAATTCATTTACAAGCTCAAAATCAGTGTGTGGGCACTACTCAGTCTATGGCTGTTAATTAAACGGAGACTTGTCTTCCAAAGCATCGTTACTGGGCTGGTTCTGCTCATGGAATAATGTGCTGTTCCACATGAATCCATTTTTTTTTTAAGTATCTGGCCCCCAAAAAAAGAAACCTGATACATCCTATCTGCTCTTGGTCGGAAACTGCAACTTCTCTTTCCTTCATTTAATTTTTTTTTTCCTTTTAAAAAATTGGATGTCAGGATTCATTTGGACAAAGGCCAGGCTATTTTATGGCAAGTTTCAGCAGCTGAAAATATTTGCATCTGATTTATAAAGTTTTGCAAATGGCTGTAAACCTGAGACAGAGCCTAACGCTGGTGGCACTGCCTGCCATGCTGTTCCGATTAGAGCTTGGCCCACGCCGAGCCCCTGGCATGGAATGACAAGAACTTTGGAGCTCAGGACGTGTTTCCAGGGGCCAAATCAAACCTCGAGGCCCTGCCACTCCTGAAACGTGGCGATTTCTGGATCTGCCTCAAAATTTCCCAGCCAGGCCCCATTTCCAATAATTAGTAGAGTTGTCTTTAAATATCAATGGAAGTCATGATGGTTTATCATTTGCAGCTGGACATGCATGAGTGCCCTTCTCGCTGGTCTGGTGCTCCCAAAGAACAGATAATTAAGGACAAGGAAAACAGACTGGGAGCAAGAGCCAAATGAAATGTCCAAATGCAAACCGTGCAGTAATTGCAGTGGTAACAGTGGTGATGACAGCAACAATCATTTCGAGCCTAGCAGCTTTGTTTATAAAAATGTTAGCAAAAGGTGCAGAGCTGGAAACAAATAACTTTACCTCAGCCCTTTTTATTGCAAAAACATAATAAAGTGCAAGCCAAGGAGTAAATTCATTGCAAGCCATATTAAAGGTTTTGGACCAAAGTGAAGCTGTTACAAACTACATCTGTAAAAATTGTGTAATTATTATGGGTGGGTAAAATCTGGCAAGAATTATTTTCTTAAGTAAAGCGTAAAAGAGAACAGATGTGCTGTAACTGACACATTTATTTTTTGCCAGTTTCACTAATTCTGGACAAAAAGTTGCTCTCATTTATCATATTATTCAATGGATTTCAAATTAGCGAGGCAACGGTGACTTTTTACACCGTCCCAATTTTAATGCCTGCGAAAAGAAGGGGGGTGGGGAAGGCTGTCTCACTGAAAGAAAATTAATTTGTTTTATTGGGCACTGAAAAGCCAAGCCTTTTGTCAAACAGAGAAGCAAACATATATTTGGAGGGAGAGCTAGGTCACTAGTTAAATGTCAAGGTCTGCTAAAATCAAAAGGTAGGAGGGGTGGGTGACAATGAAATCTAAGTAGAAAACCATAAATGTAAAGAAACACCACGATTTCTGGGCCGGGGTGGAATGAGAAAAATGGCCAAAGACAAAGATAGGCAGCCTGGGTCTGGAAGTAATTACGGCCAAGTGAAGACAACTGAATTCCATATTACTTTGGTGGATGTCTGTAAAGGCAGTTTGGGGAGGTATTTTGGTAAGGTTTACTTTTTGGAGCTTAGCAACATAAATTTGTTGTCACTGAACTATTAAATAAAATAGACACATGTTGGCAAAGAGTGCACAGCCGAGGGATGGAACTGATTAAGGGACAGCCTATGAAATAATAGCTTAAATGGGCCCACTGCAGGATTTTAATATCCCATGACAACACTCAATTGTCAAATTCTGCTGGAGTGTCCAGGATGCTACTAAAATTAAGCCAGAAATTCCTAGATTTATTCTATTTTTTTTACGGCTAAGGACAGGAAATGCCAGTAAGCTGTGAGAATCGGAGCAAGAAACAAGAAACTGGGAAGAAAAGAGGATGGCCTAAAATTTTATGAGATTTCTGCCATTAAATCTATAACAAATGTCTTTCACCTACACACGATAAAGAGGCAATGTGGGATTTTAATTGGACTTTTGGCTTTTCTTCATTTGATTTAAACCTAGGTAGAATTTCAAACAATAACACTGGAACACCTGGTTAACACGTTAGATGATATGTATAGTTGTAAATTGTGGTTTTAATAGGTGCTCACTGGGGGATTGCAAAGGGTCCCATTGTTCAGCTTGGCAGATATTAAAAAAAGTTCATGAACTACTGGGATTTAAAGCCCGCTCACATGATTTTAATATTACTCCAGTAATGTAATTTGATAATTTGACCAAACTTGTGGCCAATTTGTGGACAGAGAATCTGATGGTCATGTTACGTGATTAAAGCACCCTGATACAGGACTAAGCATAAGGCCCGGTTTAATTTATTGCAACAGGCCAAGCTGGAGAACAGCACCAGTGACTGAAATCTGATAATCATCATATTACATGGGCATAATCAAAGAAGTGCTCAGAGGAAACCTGCTGCCAAGAAAAAACCGCCCAGGAACACTCAGCGCATTTCTCCACTGCAGGAACCACCTGAGTAAACCTTTTTGGCAAGGAACTTCCTCTTCCTTCCTGGTTCAAGAACAAGGACTCGTCAGGCTTAAAAGACACCAGTCACTTGAAATGATCTTTTTTTTAAAAACTTTTAAGAGTCTTTGGTCTATTTATGCTGTCTGAGTTTCCATTCTGCCTTTAGTCCTTCATAACCAACAGAGGAAAGAGGACTGATGAAGTGGAAGGATTAATGGAGCTGGTTTGGATCAGGAGAGCACATTTCAAGGAAATCCCACCTCATTGCCCCTCCCTGCCTCGTGTTTCACTTTGCAGAGAGGTTCTCCAGCGTGTGAGCTTGGGATGGTTTAACTGCACCAGGCCCAGCTGGCTGGTGGGTCCTCTACCCTCCCCAAATGATTGAGCAAATCAAGGTGACATCCAACACAGGATGTCCTCAAATGGTTGAGAGGACCAGAGGATCATAAAACCCAACGTGGATGGTGGGGCTGAGCACCGTGGTTGGTGGTGGTGCTGAGCCTCCTGCCAGGGCTGAGTGTGGGGTTGTGTCCCATCCTGGGATGGTTCTGTCACACATCCTCCCCTTTGGCTGAGGGTGGTGCTGAAGCACTCTCACCACAGCTGGTTCCCCATCCTGCTCCTCCCTGCCTGCTGGCCTGAAGGATCTCCTACTCCAGAACAGCTCAGCCCTTGAACTTGCCTCTGCTCCCAGGTGAAACACCAAAGTTAAAAACTTGAATCACAGAATCACAGAATGGCTGGAGTTGGAAGGGACCATGAAGGATCACTGAGTCCAGCTCTTCAGTGAATGGTCTATACAGGGATCAAACCCACACCCTTGGTGTTGTCAGCACCATGCTCTGACCAACTGCGTTCATCTCAGGGTCAGACTGTCAGTATTTCCCTCTTCCTTCTGGAGCTGGTGCTGGAGAGATCTTGGGGAGAGCTATAAATACTCAGAGACAGTTTATTGTTTGGTTGGTTTTTTGTTTTTTCCCTGCAGTACTTCATCCTTCCACGTACAGCAGCAAACTTTTCCTCTGCTTTCATTCACCTGCTGGAATGTCAGTTCATGTTCCTCCAGCTCCAGGTCCCTGCCCCGTTCCCTTTGTTCCACCTCTGCTTTCATTTGACTGGATATTTGTTTCTACGCCTCTTTGTTGAGTTTCTTGAGCGAGTTCAAATAATAAAAATCTTTTCCCACATTTCCATTTCTCTTTACACTCCTGTAATTGTACACCTCGGTTTCCTTCTCCACTTCCCACTTAGAAATCTTTCATAGATAACAAGACCTCCCCCAGGCCCTGATTCAGCAGAGCACTTAAGCATGTGCTTAACTTTAAATACCTTTGTAAAAGCTTTTGCTGAATCAGGATCTTAGCATTTCTCCTCATCTAACTGCTGTTCTCCCATGGTTATTTCAGTATTTGCTTACAGGAAAATCGGAGCAGAGTCCATGGGTGATGTCAGCAGATTTTTGCCCCATCCAGCTGAAGTATTTAGATGCACTCAGCACAAGAGTGTGGATAAGGACATGTGGCAGGTAATCTGATGCCCACCAGGCTCTGTTCCAGGGGTTTTATCTGTAAAAAAGTTTTGGATACTCCCACCACAGAGTCAGTTCCACCAATGGCTTGTAGCGGTGAGGATGACAAACCTCCCAGGCATCTAAAGTTGTGTAGGATTTCATCTCAGTTTCCAGTAAGAAATTTATATCCAAATACCAGCCATATTCCATCACTTGATTTTTACAAATTTACTTCAAGTGGCTGAGCTAGAGCTCTCTGTTTTTCCCCTCACAGTTGCTAAGTACAGTTGCTTTTAAAAAAGACTTTATTGTCTTTAATAAACTGTTGATACATTAATGTTTAATTCTGTTTGCCAGGAGGCAGCAGGCTGATGAGTCTGTAATTTATTTTAAAAGATATCCTGGATCAGTGCAAATATGACTGTAATTATTCATTGCAGCCACAGTCAGCTGTCATCCACACCAACCCTGCCAACCACTTCCCTTGGAATATATTTTATATACTGTGCTTATACACTGCACCTTTTACTTTCAAACTGCATCTGCATCAAAAGTTTTTGAGCTGCAAGTTGAGTTGCAGACCTGGTACTTCACTGGTCTGGTGGGGTTTGGTCTGAGATGGTCTTTAAGGTCCCTTCCAACCCAAACCATTCTCTGTTTCTATCAAAACAGGAACATTATATTTAGTATTTTATTTCAACATTCCTGCTCCACCATAGTTTCTCACTCTCCCTTTCTCAAAGGCCCAGAGGAAACCAGGAGCAGAGAATTTTTGGACAAAATCTTTGATGTCTGAGAGCAAAGCTGGCAGGGGGAGGAGCTCATGGGGGTCTTTGTGATCACACCTCAGCAATGTGGGAAGTACAGGGCAAACACAAAGGACCCAAATGATATTGGATGAATTTTTAATTTTTTTCTGTCCAAGAAACAATCAAGTTAAGTAAGGGGCAGCTCTAACATTATTTCGTCTCCTGCAGTAATGATGAATTGTAAATTATTTCTTGAAGTTTTCTTCTTTTCCTGTCTCAGATGGGAGATGAAGTTGATGTTTTCTAGAAGGTCACATCATTCAAAAAAAAAGAGGACACCCTCTTACAGGACCTGGCACCTGTCTGGGTCAAATGTATATTTGGGGATAAATTGCAAATGCATATAAAAATCTTCTTTTTTCCCACTTTTGCTTTGATGTGTAATGTGAACTGGATAATGGCAAGGCTGTGAGTTTTGGGGTTCATTAAACCCCATGTTATCAAAATTTGGCGTAACTTAATCTCGGGAATGTTGCATCTCCTTCTTTCTCTCCAGTCTAAAGGTTTTTATGGACTAGAGTTGATTTTCTTTATTTTTGAAGATTGCTTGACAAGTTCAAGATTTAAATAGAAATAAATTATAATCAATAGAAGAAGGTGATCTCTCCCAAATACTAAGGAAATTTGGGATTAGACTGGAATGTGCTGTTTAACACCATAGGACATTGCCCAGCACTGAGCTTTGAACAGAAGTATTTAGCAAAATAAACAAATTCCTCCTTATACGCTGAAGGCTCAACACTGACCTAATGACTCCATGGGAAGCTGGGGTCATCCCAAGAAATTCACAGGAATTAGTGTTTGTATGGATGTGAGGCGATCTGTGTGCTGGACAGCAGGCTGGAGGAGATGCAAAACTGTCCCTGGTAGCTCGAGGAAGTCACTGAGAGAAGGTTTGTCCAAGGATCTTGGACACTAAAAACAGGAGTGGAAGGATCCAAACCATTTTCATGAAATACACTTCCTGTTTGTGCCAAGGAGGCACGGAGAAAAAATCTGATCTTCCAAGAGATCCAAGCCAAATGGATCTCAAGAAGATCCAGCATAACATGGGGCACCTTACTGAGTGTTGGAGCCCTGGTGGGCCCCCTGGAGAAGGGCGCACAAATGTCCATTCCTGCAGGTTCCCCATTGCACACGCAGAGCACACAGTGCTGGAAGACAGCAGAGTCTCTGAAGGCCCAGCCTGAAATCTTTAGCAAACCCCATGTGTCTTTCATTCATTTCAATAGGAAACGTCGTGGGACTCGGGAGATTCCATTCATTTTTTCCAGCAGTTGTTCTGAACGTGTCTGATTAAACCCCGCACGCCTGCGCTGCAAAGGAAGTTCCCTCTTCACAGCAAACCCTGCAATTTAATACTGCTCAGGCAGTGTTTAGAGAAGAGGTTTAATTGGGATATTCCTTATCGTGGGTAGTATCAGGTTATTTTTTACGATTTGTGAGGAAGGACACGCTGTGAAGCCATGTAAACATTGTGTGTTTGGCTGCTGAACAGCAGTAAACAGCGGCGGAACGGCGCTATCAGATGTTCAATTTAAACACACACCCAGCTACCTCTCCTCCTCTAAATCAACAGTTTCCCTCCAGAGTGATGTCAATAGACTGCTGCACATGGTACTTTCTTTTTTTTAATAATATCTTCATTTTAATGTGGATATTGCCTTTTCACCTGGGAGCAGGGCTCTATTGAAATTCTAATGGGAGAGCGTATTCTTTAACATGAGAATACCGAGGGCCTGCGTAGACACGGCGCAGAATGAGAGATGGAGCATTAACTGATTTTTCTCCCTCCAGAAGAGGGGCCTATGTGGGTCAGACTCGCAGGGTTTTTCCCTTCCTATTTGCCTTCAGTTTCATAGCAACAATGATTTTAAACTTTATATGCAGCGGAAGAAAAAGGAATCCAAATGCACCTGAGTTACTGTACTGTACAAGGGAATTTAATTAAGAATATACGCATTAGAATTTCAGTGGGAGCGCCTATTTAATGTTACTTTATTAAGCCTTCTATCAAACCCTTTTTTATGTATATCAGTTGATATACAATTAATCTGCTCTCTTGTGAGAAAAAAATAGCACCTGAGGTGGATGAAAAGTGTCAGATTATAATAATTATAAGCAGCTGTTCACTTGGAATCACCTCTGGCCTACATGGGGGATGCTGTGAGCTACCACTTCTCACAACAGACCACCTCATTAGACTTGACCTTCCCAGCTGGGTATTTCATTTGTGTTTTTTTAATGGGTTTGTATACTGCAAATCACAACCCCTCGCCAAGGCTGGCTCTTTGTTGCTGTAACAAAAGGGAGCAATGCAACTTTAAAAAAAACGCCGCTCCTGCACGTCGGTGCAGTGCCACGGGTGGAGTGGGTAACTGCCCAGGACAGGACTGGTGATGCAGAGGACATCAACACCTTGCTCGAGGTAAACGCCCTTTTCCCAGTTTCCACACAGTTCTGTTCTTGTCAGCCTTCCCAGGTTAAAAAAATAAATGGTTTTGTGGTTCTTCAGCACTCCAAACTCCAGCGTCAGCCAGCACCGGGGTGCCCGAACTGGAGAACGGCACCCGTGGTGGAGAACATCCACCTCCAGGCAGTGAGGGGAAAACCTGCATTCCAGTTTGGCCTGTGGACCAAACTGGAGACCAGCTTCAGAGGAAATTTACCAGTGCATGCCTCTACATGGAAATGTACACGGAGACAGAGCGTTCTCACCGACGCACTCCGTGCGCCACATATATATGTGCACATGTACATATAAAATTAAGAGATTAAAAAAGCTTCTGCACAATATATCTGGTTTCTTTTCCCCTTCCATTTATGTTTGTAATAAACTCACTCTCATACAATTAGCCTCAATTGTTTTTATATCTTCTGAGGCAATAATATAGGCAGCCTGGGGAATACAGTAGTAATCCGTATACCTGTGTTCATTTACCCAAATCACTATGGTTACAGCCAGGGCAAATTGTTTACTGTGAGAATCTTTGGAGCCCCTTTCCAGATACTAATGACCTTTCTGTTCATCCAATAACATCAACAAACCAGGGAGGCTGCCCACACCATTAAAGCCAATTGCCTCTCAAGTTACTGAGGGAGTTGTGCTTTTCCTCATTTATTTTCTCTCATCTGATGTAACTCACATGCCACTTTCTTGTCTTTAAAGAAGGGGAAAAACTGTGGATTATTGATTTGCTTCTGAACAGAAGACCAACCTAAAAGCCCCAATGAATTGTCACTCATTATTGAAATTACTGAACACTAATTAAACTGGCAGCTCAAATCCCAGCAGGCCACACTCATCTGAAGCTGAAATTCAGACACTTGGACAGTGGAAGAGAGAAAGCGTTAGCAACCACCAGGATTGTAATAAGCTTTGCATTAATTTTTGTGTCTTAAAGGCACACGCAAGGTTTGTCAGAGAGCAGGCAATGTGCTACCTGGGCTGAGGTTGGGCTCACAAGGCATTTTTCCTGGTTTCCTTCCAGGAGGCATCGTTTCGAATGGGAATCCTACAGTTCCCAAACAGCGCTCCTCATCCTACAAACCACGGGGCAGCACTGGAGGGCTGTAACATGATGCAAAGCCTGACTTTGGTGACGCTGGCAGAGAGCTGAGCATTTAAATCGAGTGGCTGGGAGGAAACTGAGTCAGACAATGCAGAGCCGCACGCCCCCGATGCTGCCTGAGCAATAATAAATGCTAAAGATCATCTCGAATTCATAGACCCCAATTTATAAAGAAACATCTTTGGCCCATTTTCACAGGATGTTCAAACTCCATATAAATTATGCATGCCCATGGTTAATCAACCTCAATTTTTTTCCTTGCCTGAGAAGTAACCCTTCATTTGTTCAACTTCAAAGAGGGCAGAACGAGCACGGAGAGGGCTGGGCTAAGTATTCAATTTGCACTCTGTATTTATGAACAAGACTTTAATGCTGGTAGTGAGGGAAACGGAGGAGAGAACTGGCCTCAGTCGTCCTATAGATCCCTTTTGGCTTTATAGCCCATGCTACGCAGTCCTCAAAAGGCAGGGAAAAAAACCCCAACCACTGGCACTTATGAAAAATGTTGGAACTTGGTGAGTTCTCTTCTGTTTTTTTGGAATTAGGGCTGTCAGAGGGACATACCCAGATCCAGCACTGCATAGAGAGTGCCCTTTATAAATATGGCTTCCTAGGCGTGTTCATCTCATGCCAGAATTGGTTTGGAATCAATGGCAAAACTATTTTCCCTCTTCTCTCTCTATACACATTTCCACTAAATTTCCCAGCAGCTGGTCCTTGGGACACGACTGGCAGAAGGTTTGCGAGTGAAAGCTGGAGAGAGAAATCTTTTAGGCAAATATCATTCTGGATGAAACACTTTGCATGTTCCTGAGAGGAGCAGGGCCCTTTTTCATCTGACAGCCACAAAAATTGAACCTTGCTGCCGATGCTGGGGGCTGGAATTGTTTAAAAAGTTTTTCAGGGAGCAGATCTGTGTGGTGTAGGCACCGTGAGGTCCTTCCGGCAGCGGAGAGTTTTGGAAAGTTTAAGGAAAATTATTAATTATTTAATTCTGCTAATAAAAAATTAATTGCATTTTAGAACAAAAGAACGTGCAAACATCACCCTTCTATATTTAGGCGTGGAAACGAAGCTTTGGGTGGTGACTTAGAAAAGAAAGGAATGAAAATGCAAATGTCCCATTATATTCTGCTGAAGTGTGAGCTTGATAGCATCTCTTGTGCCTTCGAGTTCATCCCATGTCAACACCAGGAAACCCCAGGGGATGGAGCTGGCAGTGGCCTTAATGTGGGATGCTCCTAGCTGGGACACACTGCCCACCCCTGTTTGACATCCACTGCCACAGGGCAGTGCAAACCCAAAGGCACCCATTTGAAAAGGATGCCTTGGACAGAACTGGGATTTTAAGTGAAGTCTGGGTATCTGGGATCTTTAGGAAAAAACCTTAAGTGTATCCATAGGTTTTGTACCAAGCTGCATTTCTGTGTCAGCCTCAACAACGAAGAGGGTTGGGATGGTTGGGAATGGTGGGGCACACCTGGACCATGCAAATTATCCCTCTCCAGCACTCCAGAGCTCAAGGAGTGTTTGGACAATGCTCTCAGGCACATGGAGTGATTCTGGGGATATCCTGTGCAGGGCCAGACGTTGAACTCAGTGATCCTCATGGATCCCTTCCAACTCAGAATTTTCTATGATTCCATGCTGCTGCTGGAGCCAATCCTGCAAGAACCTATCCAGATATTCCACATCCCAAATGCCATTTGATTTTGAACACCTGAGCAGCCCAGAGATGTGTTTAAAGCACTGGGCCAGCCTGAGCCACTCATGGGCACCAGGAGGGACCTGTCCTCAGGGGCAGCCTCTTGCAGCAAAAGGAACCAATTAACATTTGAATATTCACCAGCTTCCCAAACCTGCCCTGAGCCATTAAAATCGAGCTCAGCCCGCACTTACCCTGAGTGCTGAGATGAATTCCAGCTCCTGCAGTGGCACCCAGACAGAGGGGAGCATTTCTGATGGATCTGCTGGGGCTGTTAAGTGCTGCCACTTTATTGTCCTTGCGGGGGCAGAAGTTTAACAAGGCTGCTACCAACAAACAGCACAATATTTCCAGGCATCTCTTCTGCAAGTCACGGTCAAGAGGAAAATAATTTCCATATGCTGGCCTTGTGTCTTGATTTTTATAGGGGTCAGAGGGATATTTATTCTCCAGAGCTATGCTTAGTTTTCCTAAAAGCGAAAAAAGTCATGCTCCATATTCTTTTAAAACCTTGGAATAAACCAAGAATTGGGTTTTTAAAGTAAAAATTAGGACAAATTTATATTTATTTATTTTAAAATACCCTCTGTAGCTTTACAATAAATGGCTAAAGCAAAATGCAATCCTCCTCCATACACGAAGCATCTTTTTAATATGCCCTATCATGAAATTAATTGGACATTAAATAGCAGGAGAAAGACATATAATAAAACCTGCAGTTATCACAGTTCCCAGTGTGACAATACCCAAAGGTTTGAAGGTTTAGTTAAGCTCCAAAAGTTTAAATACTTTTCCAAACCTCGTTGGGTTAGAAACGAGCAGGCTCTCTCATCAGGATTCCCAGTATTCCTGGGTTTGGCCGTGGCTACGCAGGCTGTCAGAACAGCCTTTGTTACAAACCTCCACTAATCCCACTTGTGTCAAACATGAGGAAATGCAGTGCTCGTGCACCAGCAGCGCAGAGAGGGAAGTTAATCATTTGGATTTTTCAGGAAAAAAAAAAGGGAAAAAAATGGGGTTTGGAATTATTCCTATCCAAAATGTCCCCTGTCCTGATTAGACTTCAGAAGAAAGATTAAGAAATCATATTTGAGAAACTGGGAAAGCTCTGTCCAAATCCATGCCAGCTGTGACTGAGGACTTGAAAAATCTTGAGCAGAAAGTGTCTTTTTCTGCAAGAATCAAAGCTTCTTAAGTTCATCTTTTTTTTTCTTTTTTTTTAAGGCTCTTTGGACAGCTCTAATTGGGTTCCTGTGTGTGCAAAGCAAAGGAGCCCAGAGTGTAACAGGATGCTGAAATTATACCAGAGGCCTCTTGGAAATTAAAGCTGGATGCCCTCATTTCCTTGCAGAATCCATGTCCTGGCTGTCTTTTGTCTCCCAGAAATCCAGGCTGCCTCCCATCCTGCTGTGGTGTGTTGGATGTACACGGAGCGTTGGGAGTTCACCCATCCAGGATGGCTGGAAGGCAAAAGTCCAGCACACAGAAAGGACTGATCACCAAAAGCTCTGCAGTACCCAGAGCACCTCTCCAAAAAGTAAAAAATCCCCCCCTCCACCAAAAAATTCATTAAAAAAACCCCAAACCCTTATTTTATTTTATTTTTATCAAACCTCAGACTTTTAAAAAGAAGTTGAAGCTTAAAATAGTTGCAAACCTAATCTGTCCTAAAAAAAGATCTTCAGAAGGCAAAAAAAACCCACTCAATTTCTGTATTTTTCTTTGGAGGTTTTGCATCTGGGTGTTCCTAACATTTCCAAAGTTTTCTGAGACCAGGCTGGGAGCAAAACCTTTCCTTGGAGACCACTGCAGTTGTGCGACAATATGGCTCTTCCCTGGCTTTATTTTTGACTTCCTGGGAGAATTAAACAGATTGAAATGTACTGAGTTTGGGAGTGAAGGAAGAAATGTCTTAATTAACTGCCCGGAGAGCCCAATTCCAAGCTGGATTGGCATCCAGTGTAATCTCCAACGGGCCTTCCCTGGTCCAGAGGCAAAGAAAAGCTGTTGCAAAGGTACAAGAACTTTTTCCGATCCCATTTTTTGGGGTTGATAGAGAGTGACATCACCAAATTTCTCTTTTCTTGCATTTCAGGGGAATGTTGTGGATTTTTATCCCCCTCGGAACGGATATCTGAGGATAACGTTGAATTTTCTGAAGAACAGCCTGTTCTAGTGGGTGACATCCCTGCCCACAGCAGGAGTTTGGAATTAGATGATAATTGAGGTCCCTTCCAACTCAAGGCATTCCATGATTCCATGAAATTCCAGTGAAAACATCACGTGTTAGGAAGAAGTCTGGCAAGACTGAGAACTTGGGGCTGAGCTGTGTGGCTGAATGCTAAAGACTCCCAGAATTTAAACTGAGATTTAGTATCAAGCAACAGACTAAGTCAGCAGTGGTGACAAAGCCTGGAGTCCCAGACCAAATCAGAAATCATGCCTGGAAGAGTATTAAAAGTACTGTGAATGTCTGAATTCCTTTTTTGGGGGAATGTACTTAGCCCCAAATTATTTCAGGTGCTTTGATCCCTCTATTCTGACTCTTTCAGTGCCTTTTTCTAGACAAGAGGTGTCAGGCAAGGACCACCTCAAAAAATAGCCTGGCTCGACTCAAAGATGGGTCCCGGTGATAAACGAAGGAGAACCTTCCATTCCAGCTGAACAAAAGGAATTGCCAAGCACTTGCCAACCCAGGAGCAGAATTGAGAAGATTAATTTTAAATGCTCCTCCAGCTACTTCTTAAAACTGGTTTGGCTTGAGCCTGAAGAGGCAGCTATTTAAGCACTTGAAAGAGACTAAAGGCTCAAGTCTAATCTCGACTACTCAAATGCAGATCACCAGGTATCTCAAAAAATCCATGATTGGACTTGCACATGCGTGCCCAGGAGTACATTTTCCAAGACACACAGAGATGCAAACCCACGGATTAGAGATTAGAAATGAGCTGCCACTGTTGAACTGAAATTTATGTGTTTTTTGGTTTTATTTTAATCGTGACCTTCCAAAGAGTTTAATTGTTTGATTTCAGTGTTGTGGAAGATACTGAATTTCAAAATGTTTGGCGAATCCCACGCATGTTAATTCTTAAAAATAACTCTTTCATTTGTTATTGCAATGGATTGATTTTTCTTTGACTCTACAAATACATGTTGGAGGGTAGGAATTTAAAGCACCAGTGAGATCTTTCAGGGCTGTGCTGGAAAATTTAACCAGCATTCATAAGGAAAGGTGGGAAAGGTGGATATCTGAGAGCTGAGGGCAGTTTCTCCACATCTCCAATAGTCCTCATGTCCCCTCACCACTGATCCACACAAAGTTAAAATATAATGTGAAACCTTGGTCTGGTTAATACCAGGCTTGAGTTTTGGATCATCCAGAGATAAAAAGGAGCTTTTCCACCTCAGGCTGATGAATGGACTTTGCTGTTTCGGAACTCTAAGCACACTTGTCTCCCTCAAGTCATCAGGAGGGTCCATACAAAACTTCCAGAATGCCCAGGAAAATCCCAATTGCCTGTTCTTGTGCTATTCCACTGTGGAAAGAGAAGTTCAGATGATCCACAAGTGGAATCCCTTCTCCCCTGGGTACATTTAAAGATACCCCAACTTCTCCGAGCCCTAGAGAGCCTGGATCCCCTTTGGCCAGCACCAGATTCCCTCTGGCAGGGCTGGGATGTGCCTTGCCGAGCACTGACAGCACAAACCCTCCTGGCTCGTGTCCCACCCCTCTGCAAGGGGTGGGCAGGAGGGGATGCTCGCCCATGGCTGGTGCCACCTGTGCCCAGCCCCCCACAGCACGAGCTGGCTCAGCCTCCCCTCCCACAGCCTTGGACTGGGAGGCCACGGGAAAAGTGGGAATCCTGAAAAACCAGCCAAGACTTGCTCTGGATAGGCTTGGAAAAGGGAGGGGGGTGTGTCAGGAATTTGTCACCCAGGCAAAAAGGTGATTTTCAAGGAGAGGATTGCTAGGAATGAACCTGGTTCCTCCAGCTTTGAGCACATTCCTTCTCCAGTGGGGATAACAGCCATGGTTCAATACATCCCAGGTTATGCTGATTCAGATTCCTCAGCTGAGGCTGGGAAGGGAAAAAAAGGCAACATCAACCCAAATGCTGCTTTTGCTCGCCTGTTAGCTTCTCACACAAATAAAAGACAATGCTAGAAAGTCAATTCTGTCACTACTCTGATAGAGAGATATTAAAATCTTTTGTAGTCAGGTCATAGCATGATCATTAGATAATTAAAACTATACAAATATTGCCTGCACACACAAATTTTATTTGTTTAGCACCTACCATGAAGTGGGTGCGTCCCAAAAAGCCACAGAAGTCAGGATTTTCATCCTTCAAAGGTATAAAAGACAAGACTGTCCTGACCAAGAAGCAGGAATGGGACAAATAAAAGGGGAAAGAAGATGAGATGTTGCAGGCCCAGGATCGTGGGCTGTTTCCCAGCATTATTTCTGAACTTGGGGTGGGGGTTGGTTGCCTGTTGCTTGTGCCTCACTGTTTGCTTGTCTTTAACCTGGCTTCCAAGTGAAATGAGGCTGAAACAATTCCACACTCCGTAGAACCATCTGTCCGTCTGTCAGTCCTCCCAGGAACCTTTTTAACCTGGTGGATAATTTCAACCAAATTTCACAGAAGAAATCAAACTGCTGGGGCTTCTTCCTGCAGTCCTGGATTTTCTGCAGGACCAGTAAACCTCTTGGAGGTACTCTAAATAATACAAGTGCCTTTTCACTCCCTCCACAGGCTGGCACCAGTTGGGCTGGGGACAGTGGGAATCCACAGTTTAAATGGGAAGGTAAATTCCTCTGTGCCTCCTATCCCTCAGCTCAGCTGTGGATACTGAAAAGCTGCTAGCAGAAGGTTTTCCCAGCTTCTTGCAGTATTCTGTGAGAATCTCTCCTTTCTCACACAAGCTATGAAAACAACAAGATGGTTCCTGTAAATAATATCTGAACACCTGGTGGTTTTCTACTCTGTTTGGGTACAAGGCAGGAAATATTTTGAAATAGGCGTTGTAGGACTTCAGCCAATCACCCCGGGAGGTGGGTGACCACTGACCAATCACCTCATGGAATTATAGCACACAAACAGAAGTTGTGAGTAATAAAATTCACTCCATTTTCTCTCTGGATTTGTGTGTGCTGCGTCTCTCTGTCCCGGGAACTACAGTGACACTCAGCGTCTCAGGCGTGATGTCAAAACAGATTTGCAGAGAACCATCCTGGCTGAATAATTTATTGTTTTGCCAACTTAATGTCAATGCTTTGTCCCTTTACATGATAAAGACATTTCTGGTAACATCCTGCCCACGAGTCCAGGTAGGCAGTAGGTTTATCAGGAGTTTGGGAAGTGAACACCAGTCCCTGCTCCGAGGGAAGGGTAAATTCCTGAATTTTTTTCAGGACAGGAGATAATTCATTTGTTGGTCCTCTTCAAAACCTCAGATGATGCCAAGTTGAAGACTTTGTGGAAGATTTCTGGATTCCCGTGTTGGTTTCTCGCTCGATGCAACCCAATATTTCCAAAAACTTTTTGTTATCCAGAATTCTGGACTTACCAACATCATCCTTGCCTGATAAGTACTTTGCAAAGTTGACCCTTACAGAGAATTACTCAGTTCCTGGGATGAATTTGGAAGAAGATTTTCCACTCTGCTGTGGTTTTGGAGCCTGGAGTTTTAAAGAAAAGGTTGATTTATTTTCTTGTCCTGTTCCCTTTGCCTGTGACATTGTGAGTACTGCAAGAATTTGCTTTTACTCCTGTACATGATGTTTCCCACACCTCTGAATATTCCATTTACTGGACAGGAGTGACCAGAGTTTCCCCAGTGATGCTTTGCCGAGGGTTTGCTTTCCACACCCAGAAAGATGTGGCACCTTGTTTACCTAAAAAAGTGTGTGCCAAAAGCAGCTGCATCAAAAACTCGTGGGAATTTGGTGACTGGGGACTGAAAATCCCAGTGAGCAGATGGGGGCAAAAGGTTGAGGCACTTCGGGAATGCAACCAAAAGGGAGGGATTTCCAAAATCCCCAGAGCGGTGATCCTTCCCAGTATCCACGGCTTCTATTTTAACTTGGAACTCAAATTCCAGTCCTCCTCTCCACCACTCTCACCTCCTTTAAGAGCAGCATGAAAATTTGAGACGAACTCTTGCTGCAGGGAGAGGAAACTTCAGGCGAATGCCCAATTCCTGCAAATTTTTCAGGGGTTCTCAACAGCTTGGACTCCTCCTTCTCCATCCCCTCCTCTCTTCCTGTCTTTCTCCCTCATTTAGATCCAGAGAGCAGAGTGAGGACAAGCAGCACCACGAAACTGGAGGGTCTCCCACGCCTCCAGCACCAGCAAACGTGGCTGTGCCTCGGTGATTTATGGCAGCCTCGGAGCCGTGTCGGTGTCGTTAGGGGGGCTGTAACTATTTAAAACCCCCATTTTCATATAGCTTGTCCATAAAAATTCACTCCAGGATGGAGATATTCCCAGCAAAGCAATAGCTTACATGAGTGGGGGGGGAAAAAACCCATCTCTCAATGTTTTCAGAGGTTTTATGTCATTCTGCCGGAGGTCTTTTGATTCGTCCATTTTGGCTGTTGTGTTTTGCCATAAAGGTTGCATAAAAAGGGATCTAAATAATTTAAAAAACATATCAGGTAAATATCAGAATGAAAGCTTAGTTTAAGTATATATTTATTAATAATAAGATTGTTCCAAAATTTCAAGAGTTGAGAACCTTTTCTGATTATGTCTCTGTAAATTTGCATTTTGCCTTGTGTTTCAATCGAAGTGGCACAGCTCAAACTCCAAGTTGACTGAAATCTGTATAAAACCCTAACTAAGTGCTTTTCCAAGGATATTTCCCTGCATTATGCTCCAGTTTGACCTGGGAATGGTCTTCAAAATCCAGAGCCCCGCTCCAGCCTGATAGATAATGCCATAGGGCTACATTAGTCCTCAGGCTCTGAGGAAGATGTAGCATTCCATCTGTTTCCTGAATTATCCAAGAGCCAGATGAAATTCAGCCCTTTGTGGCCTCTCTTCTCTAGTGGGGATAATAGGCATGGTTCAATACATCCTGGTTTATGCTGATTCAGATTCCTTGAGTGAGGCTGGGAAGGGGAAAAAAAAGACAATTTCAATCCAAATGCTGCTTTCTCTCACCTGTTCCCTCCTCCCCCAAATAAATGACACTGGTAGAAAAATCAGTTCTGTCACTTCCTTGTCAGAGAGGTGCTAAAATCCTTCACAGACAGGTCATAGTGTGATCATTAGATAACTAAAATTGTATAAATATTGCTTGCATACCCAAATTTTGGGGTATTATCCACTCTCCCTTCTACTGCTAATACCACACTGCTCACATCACCCACATAATCGAAGTTATTGGAATAAAAGTGTGTTTAAAAACAACTGACAAGTTCTGAATGCCTTGTGAATAACACATTGATAATGTCATTTATTCACAATAGAGTGTTTAGCATCTGCTTTAAAGGAGCCCCAAGTCTGGGTTTGAAAACTGATCCCTCCTCATCTCTCCAGGTTCTGTCTCATGAGAAGAGATCTTGGGCAGTTCCTCTGCCAGAAAACCATCTGAAACCACCAGGCTTTGAGCAAAAAACCAATAGAAGAGTTAGCTTAAAAAAAAAATCTAAATAAAATGTTTTTTAAATAGAAAGACATGGATTAGAAGAAGGGACTCACTTTTGATCAGTTCACTGTCTATAAAGAGGTAAAATTGAGTGTTTCACCCACCTGTTCTACCAGCCACCACTTCCAATGGATTTGTCACCCTCACAAATTTTACAGGTGTGGCTTAAATCAAAATTAGAATATTCCTGCCTGTCTGGTTGGTTTTGTGATTCTCATCATGAAGATTTCTCATCCCTTGGAGTGGCAGCCGCCAAGCCCATGGATGGGAACAAGATCCCCTCTCTCAGATGGGTGTCACATCAGGGGGGACCTGCTCCTTACGAGTGCTTCCTGCAGCACGTGTGATTGTGAAGGGGGAAAAAAAGCCACTTAAAATCCAGGTGGTTCAAACTAACAAAAACAAATCTCACCCTGACATGTTTTGTTTATAAAATATCCAAAAGCTTCCTGGAAGAAAGGAGCCGGTTCGCTATTTACCGGGGTAACAACAATATGTGTAGTGACAGAAAACAAAAATACACATCAGTTTTCCTGGCAGAAACCAGTCCAAAACTGACAGGACTGAGGAAAATAATCCAATTCTGCTTTTGCTCACTTTGGAGTCTGCAAATGGTACAGGTCCCTGCCAGGGGGACAGTGCTGTGCAAAATGGATTATGGACGTGACGTGAACCTGGGATCATCATCTGACTTTTCTGATGGACATGCCAGTATTAAAGGGGCTCCAGGAGAGCTGGAGAGGGAATTTTGACAAGGACCTGGAGTGACAGGACAAGGGAGAATGACCTGAAGCTGAAAAAGGGTAGATTAAATGGGATATGGGGAAGAAATTCTTCCCCCTGAGGGTGGGCAGGCCCTGGCACAGGGTGCCCAGAGCAGCTGTGGCTGCCCCTGGATCCCTGGCAGTGCCCAAGGCCAGGCTGGACATTGGGGCTGGGAGCAGCCTGGGACAGTGGGAGGTGTCCCTGCCCACAGCCTTTAAGGTCCCTTCCAACCCAAACCATTCCATGACTCCATAATTCCATGTCACCTGCCTCCCTGACGTCCCTTTCACAGAATCACAGAATCACCAGGTTGGAAGAGACCTTCAAGATCATCGAGTCCAACCTCTGTCCCAACACCTCAACTAAACTAAACCATGGCACTGTGTGCCACATCCAATCTCTTTTTAAACACATCCAGGGATGGTGATTCCACCACCTCCCCAGGCAGACCATTCCAATATTTTATCACTCTTTCTGTAAAAAACTTTCTCCTAATATCCAACCTGTATTTTTGATGCCCACCTGGGTGTCTCCCCTGGAAATGGTTCCTTTCTCTTGTCTCCTAGCAATCCTCCCATCCTGAGGGGAACCTGCGACAAAGTGCAGGAGTTCTCTTGCATTTTGGGGAGTTTTGTGAAGGCTGAAGTTGAAAATTGTGATTTTTTCTGCACTCAGGGAAGACAGAGAACTGGGGAGGAAACCCTTCCCTGCTGCCCCAGCTTGGGAATCGAGCATCCCAGGGAGCCTGCTGGTGTCCAGGGAGGTGGAGAAAAAGATGGGTGTGAACTTCTGAGTGCTCAACACTTTCTCAATACCTTACAGTAAGGTTTGCAAAGAAAGGGAAAATTATACAGGTGCTTTGCCAGTGGCTGGGAGGGTGATCCCTTCAGCACTGCCCTGAGATCACGGAGTTCCTGTGCTGGGGAAGATTTAATTCTCTACTTTTCCCGTTTTCTCCCCGACAAAGACACTCAGGAGAGCAAAGGCAAATCAGAGAACGATGTCGAGTCAATGTAAATAAATAAAACTGTATTAAGCTTCTCCCACCGAGGGGTGGAGGCTTTTCACGGCCAGTTTAAAACCTCAGACAAGCCTTTAGCCTTTTGTTAATGTCGTTCTCACCCTTGTTCCCCACACCTGGGCGGGTGTGTGGTGTGGTCAGAGAGCCGGAAAAAACGGAGACTTTGCCTCGGAATTTGCTGCTGGAGACACAAATCCCAGAGACCGGTGGCCTGAGGGAAAAATGAGCCCAGAGAGCTGAAACTCAGACCAGTTCAGGTTTTTGTTGTTATTGAAAGATCCTTATTTGTTCTTGCTTTGCCAAATACTTCCAGAAGCAGCATGTTTACACATCTCACAGAAAGGCAAAACAAGTGGCCGCACCGGGGTAAACCATTTCTGAAAATGGCAAACAGCTTTTGAAAATAAAAGCACCAGCCCATACTGGAGGAAAGAAAAATAAATAAATAAATAAATTTTTCAAATGTTCCCGTAAAGGGCCTTTATTCTCCTGCTTCATCTCCCTGAAAAGCAGAGCGCTGTTCGGTGGGGTTACCTTAGAAAGTAGAACACACACACGCACACACAGACACGCACACAAAACAAAAAAACATCTCCCTTTTGTTCTTATCAGGGGATGTGCTGTTATAATATATAGGTTTTGATAAGATGCATGAACTGAGCCTCTAGAAACAGGTATAATGTCGCTTTCATCTTAAATATGACAAAATGCTGATGTCCTATATCCCCTAAAAATGTGAATCAAGGCCTGCAGAGAGTAGAGCGCTGCTGTAAGAAATGCAAAAGACACCCTCTTGAAAGTGTTTCTTCCAGCAAAATGGAACAACCAAAGTAGCCTCTGTCACCCACGCCGAGGCAGCAGCTTTTTGCTGCACTTTGGCACAAGTCCACTTTTATTAGAGTTGTTGACTTTCAGGCTCCCCCTCATCTACCCCCCACCTCTCTTTTCCCACCCCCCAACACC
>VZRQ01006964.1:372188-391195 GCA_013397975.1 Machaerirhynchus nigripectus
TCCAAGCCCCTGCTTTTCATCTGGTTTATCTAAACCCGAGCTTTACCTGCGTGTTTCCTGATCAACTAAGCCAAGCCTGGTGCTGCCGCAGAAGAAGCGAGTCAGACGCGCTCAAGCTGAAGGGAAAATAATTCAAAAGTTTAAGGATTATTCTTTATTCAGACTGTGATCCCTCAGCAAAAAATGTCTCAGGGATGTGTGTTTATCTTGGTCTGGGCCCACTTTAGCAGTTTTTACCCTTTGGCTTCACCTGAAGCAAAACAATATCAAGTGAGCCAAAAGTGATGATAAACACACACACACTCGCACACAGAGCTCTGAAGTTTCTCCTTCCCGAGCAGGGAAAAGGCTCCACCAGCATCGTGCTGGAGCTCCTCTCATTCCCAGCACTGCCGAGTGACAGCTTTATTGTTAAATAAAACAAATTAATTGCCCCAACTGTCTTAACTAGTTGCTAGAAATGAAATTCTTCACTTGTTTAGCTGCCAAAAATAATGACAGAAATATAAACATGTTACAAAACCGAGGGTTTCTCAGGAAAGCTAAATATAATGGGTCTAATTTTGCCCTGGGCAGATGCACTGGGGCACTTCCCAGTGACTTCTGAGGGAATTTCATGAGTGGTTTTAAAGGAGAGTGTATCCCCCACACTTGACATATCAAGAGCACATCCCTCTCTCTCGGTGTTATTTTTACTCTTTCTTTTCTCCTGTGTACAAGTGCCTTTGTGCCTTTCTCTTTGCACAAAGGCTGATCATAATAATTTCAAAATTTGCTTGTGTTCCTTACAAAGCTTGTGTCTCCCTGAAAGGATTTCCTGCGAGCCTTAGAAGGAGAAAAACCATTTTAAGTGCGCTCAGTGGAGACGAATGTTTTGAAAAGCTTGGCTGATTTCTTGGCATTCAGGAAAACCAGATGCCCCTGCCCTCGCACAGGCAAACAGCCACACGGTTCCTGGTAAATGCGCAGAATTTGGGAGCCTCTGGAGTTAGGGACAAGGTACAGAGCACATCCCGATGAGGTAAAAGGAGAAGTAATTTAATTGTCTAACTCCTTCTGTGCTCGAGAATATCAGACAGATGGGGAGGATAAAACAAGGAGCTCAATAATTAATTTTCATGTTCCTCACTAGTGGGACCTCTTTAATCCCTGTTCCTGTGATTATAGAGAAAGGTTGGATTCTGAAGTTTCACTCATTAGCTACGTGTTGTATGAAAATACCTGTATTTTCAAAAGGAATAGTGACAAGAATGAAAAATTTCCGCTATTAGAAATATCTTGGTGTCAGGGACTTTTGTGAAAGAACAAAAACTCTCTGATTCCCTCAGATAAATAATGAAACAGATGGTTGTTGGGGGGTTAAAGGTCAAACCTTCCCTGTTGACTAAAACACAAGGTTGACTTAAAAGATTTCCCGAAGTTATTCAAGATGCAGCACATCAGCCTGTGTCTCCTGCCTCCTAATGAAATGGTGTGAGCTTCCTTAAAAACACAGGGCCATTCCAGGGGCTCCTTGCAGGAATTCTGACACCCATTCCAGCTCCAGACCCAGCTCCTGCAAACTGCATCTCCGATAGAGGTGATGCCATGATGATTTTTGTCTTTTCTTTTATACCCCTGTTACACCTTTTTGCAACTTCTGCATTCTTGGTGCTTTTGCCTACATTCTTGGGCTTGTTTGTTAAGCTAAGAGACGAAACATTTTAGAGGCTTTGTAGTTAGGGTGCCAGTGTGCCCAGGCCCCAAGGTCCTCTCCAGAACACATTTTGTAAACTAAGATAGAACCATCCAGGGGAAGGTTCCTTGGGGAGGGGGGCTCATTCGAGCCTCTCATTGGGGAATTTTTGATAGATATGCTAATTAGTAAGACCTAGAATGTCAGACCAGATATAGAGGAGGGGGATTGGGGTGGCCATTGCGGGGGTGCATGGAGGTGTATTCGACCTGGTCGTGGTGCACCTAAGGATCCTTACAATAAATACCAAGGTAATGCCCTTTTCCCCTTCTAACCGTGTTCGCCTCTTGATTTTAAGACCAGGAAAAGGCATCAGAGGCTATTGGTCAATAATTAGATGAACTCGTCCAGGGATATCGGTTAGGAAAAGTTAAAAGAATGTTAACATTTAGCCCATTTCCTAAGCAAACCGCTCACTTCTCACCAGAAACAGGAGCTGGAAAAGTCACCACGGAAATCTGGGGAAGTTCTCAGAAAATTATCAATAGGGCAGTTTGGGAAAACGGGAAGGAAACAAACAAACTGAGTGTGTGGGGTTGAGCCTCTGCATTCGTTAGCAGGCTCCTGTTAAAGGAGACCAGGGCATTTTTAAACAGCCCAACTAAAGAGACAGATGCTGGAACTCAGATGATTCGACACAATTTGAGCGCAAATTGTCCAATCACTCAAACCCGCAAACACTTCAAGGTAATTTTGGTAAATCCCTATTGTGATCTAATTTCTTATTAAGGAGAATGAAGCCGGCTGCCATGGTCATTCATCAGCCCCTTGCACTGCAGAGCGACGGCTGGGGTTCATTTCATGCTTTTCACTGCAAAAAAATCGACTTCAATTTCTGGAATTACCAACAACAACCTTTGACTAAATATCTCCATAATTTTTTTTTTTTATTTTGCTAAATAGAATTTTAGGCTAGGAAAAAAAAATTGTAGCTGATATCTGAGGAGGCCATTGAGATGAGAGTTGATTTAAGGACCAAATCCATGAGTGTTATGGAAGAGCTTTCAAGGTGCAGAGCAGAGGACACGTTTGGCTTCTTGAAAGGGCGTCGCTGTGGTGCAGAGCAGCGAGGTGTCACACCAAATATCCCCTGTCTGCATTGGTGATGCCTTCCCAAACACAATCAAACATTCCTTCCTCATCCAGAGCTAGACCCGGCTCCCCCAGCCCTCCCCAGCCCACCTCTGCAGGCTCTTGCACCTTGGGGAGTGCCCGGAGGGGCTGTTCCCCACAGCAAGGGGAAGCCGTGGGCATTTGGTGCACAGGATCTTGCAGGGCGGAAAAGAGACAGTGTGGGAAACTCTTTTTATCCTGCGGAAAATGTTATAATCCCCATGGAAATTTTCCGTCGTGGAGAAAGGCAGCCTTCACAAAACTGAAGGAGAAATAGGCCTGATTTCCTAGAAAAATCAGTCTGAGGGCCAGGAAGTGTTCTAGGGTCAAGCGCCTCCTCCAAGCTGGACAAAGCAGACCCTCCTGTGCAAATCCCCCATCTCCTCCTGGGACTCTCCTTACATCAAAGCTGCTCTCTCCAGGCATTATTCAGCAGGATAAAGGGCTCCATCCCTGGAAGTGTTCGAGGCCAGGTTGGACAGGCCTTGGAAAAATCCCATCAGGAGGAAGGTGTCCCTGCCTGTCGTACTCAGACACGAAAGAACCACGCAGACACCGTTCTGTCAGGATAGGAGCCAGGGCCAAAAGAGAGAGCAAAGAAGGGCCAAAGTAGGGCAAAGAAGGAGCAAAAGGCCAAAAAGGGCAAAAAAGGGGCCCGGCTCTTTATTCAGTCAATTATATATCCTTTTAGAGACAACCATGGATTGGAGGATGGGGTTACCACCTCTCAATGACACTGGTCAGACCAAAAGTCTATCATAATTCTCCGCCTTACAAAAAGGAATGAAGTTAATAAAGACCAGTAGGTAAACATGCCTGATGTTTACAGAAAATTGGTGAGAAGCTCTATTACAGGAACGAAAACATCGAAAGACTGCAAAACTCAGGGTGACACTGATGCCTTTTCCTGGTCTTAAAATCAAGAGGCAACACGGTTAGAAGGGGAAAAGGGCATTACCTTGGTATTTATTGTAAGGATCCTTAGGTGCACCACGACCAGGTCGAATACACCTCCATGCACCCCCGCAATGGCCACCCCAATCCCTCTCCTCTATATCTGGTCTTACATTCTAGGTCTTACTAATTAGCATATCTATCAAAATTCCCCAATGAGAGGCTCGAATGAGCCCCCCTCCCCAAGGAACCTTCCCCTGGATGGTTCTATCTTAGTTTACAAAATGTGTTCTGGAGAGGACCTTGGGGTCTGGGCACACTGGCACCCTAACTGCAAAGCCTCTAAAATGTTTCGTCTCTCAGCTTAACAAACAAGTCCAAGAATGTAGGCAAAAAGCACCAAGAATACAGAAGTTGCAAAAAGGTATAACAGGGGTATAAAAGAAAAGACAAAAATCATCATGGCATCAACACCTGCCCATGGAACTGGGTGATCTTTAAGGTGTCCCCGCCATCCCCTCGCCGCCGCCAGCGACGCTGCGAACGGCCCCACTCACAGCAGCAGCAGCAGCAGCCACGGGAATGCAATAAGTAAGACAAATAACAACCTCTTATGTGGTAATTTACAAATAAAAGTTCATTTTCCTTTCAAGGAGGAGCACAGCCGTGTGTGTGTGTGTGTGTGAGAGCAGAGAGGGAATTCCGCGTCTCCACTGCCACAGGGACGAGGGACGTGGAGCCATAAGTCGGCCTGATTTTTTTTTCCAAATACAAAATGACCTGTTACAGCATCCCAGGGAGAATATGAATTAGCCCAGGTCAATAGGAGGTCAAATAGACAGGGTGCTAAAATCCCTTTACTACTTTGTAGTATCTTATGCTAATTCAGTTCCCTTCTCTGTGATAAACAAAGCCAGTTGAAAGTAGATAGCATCACACAGTGATGGGTCCCAAAGCTACAATTTAATACAAATCTAGTAATTCCATTATACAACACATCCAGTTCATTTAGAGGCAACGAATACTTAAGAAGGTCCAGGATTGAAATGCCTCAGCTGATACTTTAAAAATATAAATAATCCAGTAAAATTTCATTTGTCACATAAACCTAATGGGTGTGTGTGATGGAAATGCTGTGTGTCCTTTAAAACATTTCTTAAATGCAGTTCATAGGTCCTAAGTCCTTTTACACCAGTATTGCAGGGGTTTAGGCACATAATCAGCAGCTACGTAATTTAAAAAAATCCCCTCACTGTTTTCTCTTTGCAAAAGGTGATATTATAAGACTCTAATGAGAATTGCTGAATTAATAAAGCTGAACCTCTGCCGGTGTTTTACAGGTGATGCTTTTCACCTTGGAAGGGTTTTGCAAGGGGACGCTGCCACCTCACAGCACCTCTGGGGCAGAGGAGAGGAGAGTCCTGTGAGCCAGGAGCAGCAGGACGCTCCTGGGATGTGCCTCCATCTCTAATTTTAACAGGGATGCAGAGTCCGAGCTTGAGGAGGAGCCTCCCGGGTCAGGGCTTTGCAGGTAATCGAGAGCAGCCAAGGTAAAACTGCTCTGCAAAGTACCGGGGATTGCTTTGGAGATGCTTAAAATCAGATGGGAGAGTGGCACATCTCTAAAGAGACAGCTGGAAAGCAGTTCCTGGGAAATAAAGAGGCGTGAACAGCCCAAGACTCGATGCTGCTGGTCTGCTTGTTTTCCAAGAGAGCACTGAGGGCAGGAAAATGAATGAAAAGTGAGGTGGTGGTTCAACCTCGGGCCTCTAAAGCAGGTGTCTAAATTAGGGACACGAACTTCCCAAAGCCCGACAAGGATATTCCTGTGAAGGGAGACTGTGTCCTCTTCCATCTTCCCACACGCTTTATCAGGCCTGGATAGATCCAGGAGGATCTATCCTTGCTGCTTGTTGTTTCTGTCGATTTTAGCAACTCCTATCCACGTCTGGGTATAAAACTTCGTGTCTTCCCGAGTTTTGTTTTGGATTCCAGGTTTTGGACTGGATCTCCAGGCAGAGAGACACCTTCCAGCTAAGATCAGGGCACAGCTGGGAGAACAGCAACAGAGCTCCTCATCCTGCTTGTTTGTAGGTCTGGGGGATTCCCCTCTGGCTTGTTACGAGCTGGGAGATACCTGAGAGGACCTTGGAGAGGCTGGATTTCCCTGGGCCGTTCTCCCTGGAGATGCAGCATTCCAGCCCTTTTCTCTCCCCTCCAAGGAGGGGGACAGCAAGGTTTGGTCAGCGCTGGTGTGGCCAACTCTGAGTTAGGGAGGAGCTTCGGCCCTGGGAGCAGGAAATCCTCTGGCTCTCCCTGGGAAAGGTAAATCCAGGTGGGGACGCAGCAGCAGCACCCTGGGAGGAAGGAGGGGGGTCCTGGGGAGTGTTTTGCAACTCGGAAGGAGACCTGCTGCTGCTGGATGGAGTTTTATTTTCGCTGTCTACTTGACATCCTCGTTCCAGGTGAGCGCCAGTGACCTTTTCACACGTCCTCGCTGAACTCACGCCCTGGTCTCCAGCCCTTTTTGTGTGAGATCTGTGGAGTCAATAATTCAGTCGTGTCAGATGCCAGCTGGGTTTTTATCAATTACATCATCATTTGGGTAAGAAGTGCTTTTGGAGGGGCAATAACACTTTTTGTAATGATCTCAAAGCTCTGCTGTCATTAGTAGTTTTTAGAAAGTCTTGCTAAGGCCACATTGATGAAAACGTTGTAACCTTTTGGGTTTTTTTTCATGCTGCAAATAAAACAATCAATGCTCAGGTGAATGAAGCTGTATTTGTGTCACTTGGAGCTAAAAAGGAATTGTTTAATCTGTCAGATATCTTTTTTTTTTCTTTTTTTTTTTTTTTTAGGAGGCAGTGAACTCTGTTTGCAGCCAAAATTTAATGGTAGAACCCCTGAGTTATGTTATAAACTGTGTTTCTGATTTTGGGTAAAATAATGTGTTTGTTTCAAGAAAAGCAATTTTTAAACTGGATATTAAAGTTTTCTTTTAATAGACTTTCACTGTATTTAATATTGCTTCATGGACATAAATCTTGCTTTTCTCTGTGGCCTTAAAGAAAATACAGTTCAGTCCTAAATACCTAAAGGTTTTAAAGAAAAATTAAGAATTTCAGCATTGCATGTTCTCTCTTCTCACAAATTCCTTCACCCAGCCAAAGAGAAGTTTATTTTATGATTTCTCTGCAGTTTTATGGGCTTTCCACTCTACGCAATATCCCAAGTACTCAAGAGTTCACCACCACTCCTTACATTTACCAGTTCTTGGTGCATCACCAAAAAAAAATCCCGGGCAGTTCTGACTGGAAAGAGGCTGAGGATAAAATGCTGCCCAAATGAAACTGCTCCATTCAAATCTGACTTAAAATCTTGTTTTCTTCCTCTAAGCTACCTTGTATTTGAAGGAGGTTTAGGCTGTGGTGCAGGAACAACCAGGTTGTTACAACTGGGCCGAATATGAACGGTTCAACAACGGGTCTGGACTTTATTTCAATTATTGTGTTGAGCATAAACTTCAGAGTTTAGGCTTAGGAGCAACACCAGATGAAAGAAATGATGCATTAAATAGTAGTTTCTCATTCCAGTGCCCTTTTGGTGTGCATTCCAGCAAGGAAGTCCTGCAAGATCCTCCAGTTTTCTGAGCTGAGTTTAACTGAACTAAACAGAGAGTAGCCAGGAGGTTTTAAAAAAAAATTTTTGGTGGGTTTTGAGGTTCTTTTTTTTCCAAATTATGATACATTTTAGATATTCTGTTCCTACACACCCAGTATTTAATTCTGAGCTCACCTTGGTGGGATTCAGTGAGTTCCTGCCCCACTGGGGTCTGTGGGAAGAACAAGCCTTTTCTTTCCCTGGGTGATTAGGATCTCACATGGCTTCTCAGAGTCCAAAGCCAGCTAAAACATCAAGATCTTGTTCCACCAAGCTTTGCTTGCAGCCTTTCCCCAAACTGTGCACCCAAGAACTCGGCAGCTGCGTGGGAAAGTAACAGGGAGCACACGGTGCTGTAAGGCTGCTCTCAAAGCTCAGCCTCTCCTTGGGTTTAACTCTTCCAGGAGCAGCAGGCAGCACCTGTGAGCAGCTCAGCTGCAGCCTGATCTCTGTATTCTAGAAGAAATATCATTATTTCAGTGCTCCTTCAATCTCTACGTAAAATCTGTTTTTTTCCTAAATGTCTCTTTCCTTATATTTCCTTCTCTCTCCTGACAATCTTACTCAGAAAAAGGTGGGAAAAAACCAAAAGAAGCACATTTATTTGAGCTTGAAATGCTGTCCTGGTCTGGAAAAACAAGGTTTCCCTGATTTCCAAGCTTTCTGTGTGAGACTTTAACGAGTCACATCTGGAGGTTCTTCCCGTCATGTTACATTATGAATCTTTATGGGCAATTAACTGGTTGGGTATGAAAACACCCACACTGGTAATGGGTCAGCGGGCACATCCAGTCTCAGAACTCAGCTCAAACTGGTAAGTCTGTCTCCAAAAGAACAAGCAGAGTATTTTCATTTGTCGAGGCAGCTGCAGAGCGTGGAGCAAACACAAAACTTTCTCTGATGCATAAATATTGGCTGGTGGAAATGGTGAGTGCTCCTCCCTCCTCATCTTGAACTTTAAACAAATGGCAGCAGCCACATCACAACTTGTGTGTGATTGCACTTGTTGTGGCCATGAAATAATTGAGATGATCTAAGTTACTTGAACTGTTCTTGGTTTAGAGGTATTCCTGGGTTATAAAAAATACAGCCCATGTTTCCAGCTCTAGCAGGAGTTGTGCAGCCAAAAAATCTCCTCTGACACTGAGAAGTAAGGCTGGGTCATTGCTCAAGGTTTTTGTTTCTTTCTTTTTGTGTTTTCCCTCCCTGTCTTCCCCCTGGAGCTTTAAACGTGAGTGTTTTCCCCTGGATATTTTCCAGACTGACTTCTGAACCAAAGCTCGGTGTTGAGCTGTGCCAGTACCTCCAGCATTCCTGGAAGGGGCAAGGGAAACCAAGTGTGGTGTTTTCCCCCTTGGGCTTATTCCGGATCCGGGATGGGAGCAGATTCAGCTGCAGGTTCCCAGTGCAGTGGCTGCTCACATCTCTGTGATGCTCTGCTGCATCAGCCCCAATTTTGTGCGACACAAATCCCAAAGAGCAGCCTCCTTGCCCTTGTCCACGTGGGAATTCCTTCTCCAAAGCCCTCCGTGGTGGTGGGAGAGGAGAAGAGAAAGAGTTTTCCATGGACATTGGTGGCGCAGAGCTGGATTTGGAATGGCTACAGCACATCAGTATGTTAATAAAATATACTTAAATCAAATCCTAATGAGTTTGAGGCCCGAATTTCAACAACAAAGTGAGGTTTAAGATGAAATACTGTGAGCTGGAGGGCCAGGCAGCCCCGTGTGCCTTGGCTCAGCTCCTCGCTGCACGTGGGAAGTGAAAGCAAACATTGTGAAACCAGCTCAGGTCTGAACTGTCTGCTCAAAAGAGTAACATCTCAAGTTTTTACATGAATTTTTAATTCTAGATGACACCTTTGACTGGAAGTGACAGTGGAGCAGATAATTTGTGTAATTACAGCAACAGTCATTGAGGAAGGAAGGGCTCTCTCCAAAGCATATCAAACATGAGGTGGATGTGATAGTGGGTGAACCCTGTAACCAGAGCTGCAGGAACCTTCTGGCCTGGGCAGGGTGTAAACCTGGGAACGTCTCAGCTCCGCGACGGAAACATCACCAGATCAGCCTCTCTGGGCTGGGGTGAAGCCCAGTGGTACACGAGGGGGAAGGAGGGAAGTTTTAATGAGGCTGAGAAGGTGTAGCCACCCCTCCAAGAGCAGAAGAGCCAATGCAGCCCTGGCAGCAGGCGGGCTCGCTGCCGAGGGGCGTTCAGCGTGTGAACACAATTCCACACCAAGGGCTGGAAGGTAACTTTGCCACCCATACAGGGAATCCTGAGCAGGAAAACTGCATTCCTTAAGCACAGGACCCTCAGCCTTGCTCACTGCCCTGCTTTCAAGCCACGTTTTTTCCACAAGTGCCTTTTTGAATCAGCCCCCAGCTCTTGTTCGTGGCACAAACTGTCCTGAGGCTGAGAAATGTCCTTGCTGCAGTGAGGTGTTTTACACCTGGCTCTGGGAAATGCTGTGTGTGACACATAAACATCAGGGTTTCTTACAATGAACGCACAGATATGTAGAAAAAGAAGTAACCAGTAGGTATTTACAAGCCAGGACTGGAGAAATACATTTCTGAGAAGGAAAGTCCCTGCCATGGTTGGAGGGTGCTGCAAGAAACAAATTCTCTCTAAATACCATGTATAAGGCAAATAATCTTGGGGACAGTAATTTGTACACGCTTGAGAACTTGGTAATGATCCTAAAAGTCTGTTTTGGATAAATAAGAAATTTTGTGCAGCTGTTTAAAAATGTAAAATCAAATGCAATTTTTTTTTTTTTTAATGTTGCTCATATGAAGATCACAGCTAATTAGCCTTAGTTAAGTAAAGCACATCCTTTGAAAATTGGAGACAAGTTCCTTTGCCCTCAGAAGAATTGTCTGTTATTTACATTGTTAATATTAATATCCTGCAGCCTCTAAACTCAGAGTCGGTGTCATTGGAGACAGCCTGCAACAAACAACTCAGACCTCCAGAAAAATAACGGCTGGAGATATTTTCTCTTTTGTTTTGCCACGAGTTGAAATAACAACTTGAAAGTGATGCGTGGAGCCTAAAGTTCATGAGGTAAAACCCAGATTCAAGGATCGCAGACTGGTTTGGGTTGGAAGGGACCTCAAAGGTCACCTTGTTCCAATTGGCTGAAAAATCTGCATGGAAAAATGACAGAAAGCTCCGGAAGGAGCAAGCGCTGAAAGCAGAGATTTATACTGAGAGTTCTTGCAAATCTGCTGGGGTTTCCTCCTGTTTTGGAGGAGTAAAGAGCTGCTGGAGTTTTCCCTGGCGTGAGTGAGGCGGCAGAGCAGGGTCTGGGGGTGCAGGGCTGATTTCTTGTCCTGGAGAAGCGGGATGGGCGCTGTGGCCTCTGTCACCTCCCGGTCCTCAGGCTCCTGCAGGGACCAAACCCAAGCCAAGTCTTTGCAGCCACCCGGGGGCTCAGCTCCCAAAGCACGGCTGAGGGATAACGGTGCCAGTGCAGATCAGCTGGAAAACCATGGGAAATATTCTTGGGGGTGCTGCAGAAGCGAGTGGGATTCATTAACATGGAGATGAGCACCGGAGGAAGGGGGTTCGGGCAGTGAGTCAGCCAGCAGTCCTGGGGAAAGGCTGCAAAAATGCAGGAATTGGACTTACAAGCTCCTCATTATTTGTGCTCTGCTTGCACTTGGAGATTTTGGTGAAAAACAAACAGTTTGTGAACTCGACAGTGGGTGTGAACGTGGGGAGACATGGAAAGGGCCTCCAGGAGCTGAGTGGCTGCTGCTGGAGTCAAACCAAGGACAGGAGAGAGGCTTCTGGCTGCACATGCCAAGCACAGAACATGTCCAAATTGAGGATATTCACCAGTGCTGAGGCCTTCCAGATGCAGATGTGTCCAGATGGGACCCAGGGATGGCAGCAGCCTTAAAAATAAATAAATAAACAAAAAGCCCCTCGTTGGCTGCTCTACTGAACTATCTGGACTGGAAATAAATATTGCCAGCAAAAAATTTAAATATTTACCAATAATGTGCAGTTAAAAAATTAAGGCCATGTAGTCCTGATCAGTTATATAAAATTTTAGGAGCTTTTAGTATGTTCTATATAGGTTTGATAGGTTTAATATTTAGGTTCCAATTTCTAAACTCTGTAGGAGGTTTGGAAGTACCTGTTCCGTTAATTACAGTGGGAACTGAGCACCCAGATCCCCAAACTCACTTTGAAATCCTCTGCCTGAACATATCTTTCTCCTCAGTGTTCACAAGGTTGAATAGAAGCAAAGTTTCTGGGATATGATAATTTTGTGCCGGAATAAATCTTGTATAAGTTGAAATCCCTGGAAGCTCCAAGGTAGTAGGAGTTATGTACTGGGGAATCTTTAACAAGATCACTGAAGAGATTACTGGTTCAATAAATGAAGATTTTTATCTGGGCTCCTTTGAGAGAAGGAAGACACCAAGGGAGTAGAGAGAAGTAAATACAACCCCAGTTTGGAGGGGGAGGAGGAAAGAAAGGAGTGGGGAAAACAGCCAGGGTGTAATAGACCAGTGCATCTGACCTTGGTGCTAGGCAGAGCTCTAGAAACATTAATAAAGGATGAGATCACAAAACATCTGGAGAAATAAACCAGTCAGCATGGTTTCATAAAGGGTAAATCCTGTCTGACAAATCAGGGGGATTTTTTTTGGGGAGATGATGTGGAAAGCAGGCACGGGTGGGAATGTTGGGCTTAATTCCATCTTTTTTGAGCTGGGGGCACTCATCTAAAAGGGTCACTCAGAGGGAGGGAGGTGAGGTGTAAATGGAGGCAGGAGACACCTCCGGCTGATTTAACAACCCCTCTTCACTGAAAGGGTCAAACACTGAAGGGGCTGCCCAGGGAGGTTTGGAGCCCCCAGCCCGGGAGGGGTCCAAGGAGCAGCACTCAGTGCTCTGGGCTGGGCACAGGGTGGGGATGGGGCACAGCTTGGGCTCCATGGGCTGGGAGGGCTTTTCCCACCTCAGCCCTGTGATCCTGGGGGTTAAGCTCCAGCTCTACGCGTCCTCTGGAAAAACCAGAGTGCAGGTGCTCTCCAGTGAAGTGAATAACGTGGAGGTGATGGATTAAACCTGCTGAGAACTCCTGTACGAGGCCGGGGAAGGGTGTAAGAAAACAGTCCATCGGCTCTGCTTGAGAGAAACTCTGCATTTTTACATTCGTAGCTCTAAATTGTGGGAATATTCACCCAACCAAGGTCTGGCAGAACTCTGGGCGAGAAGCAGAAGTAGTGCAAGGCAGAGGTTAAACCCACGGAAGTGTGAGCTGTGGAGGTCTAAGAGCTGAATCTGGCAGACTGTGAAACGCTTACCCAGATCTCTGCAGCTGCCCTGCCCAAGGCAGGGACACTCTGGCATCGAATGCACATCCCAGGGGCTGAGAAGGGCAGGGGACAATGACAGAAGCACTTGTGAAGCTGCTGCATGAGGAGAGCCTGGGAGACCTGGATCTGTTCTCACCTGGGTGGGGGAAACAAGGTGTTCAGAGGAGGATCTGATTTGGAGATTTCAAGATGCTGAGGAGGAGTTTGAGAGGAGGTGAACCAGAGATAAACTCTTTAGGTTCACCCAGATTCCCTGGATGTGTGTTGGTAAAACAAGTATAAAGAAAGAAAAGGAGCAGAAATAAAGATATGGATGTGTTTGATCCAAGCAGGGTGAAGGAGGAAGCAGCCTTCGTTGCCATTTAAGCATGCTGGAAAACGGGGAATTATGGAGCTGGGGGGCAGGATCAGCTCTGTCCTTTGCTAGCATAACCCATCTCTTCACTAATTACATAGCTGAAGGCCAAATAATTAATCTTAACTATCACGACATGCAAGGAAAGGTATGTGGTGGGTCAGAGGGCGGGTGGTACCTTCTGTGTGGAAATGAGCTGCCCAGGTCACACAAGGAACAGGCAGAGCTGTACCTAAAGGTGTTTTCTTGGCTTTTAAGCTGCATCCTCTGCTGAATCTGCACCATTCCCAGAGGCCATTTTCTAATTTGTCTCCCTCTTTGTAAATAAAATCGCCCAAATTTGTTGTATCGGGAGGAAAACAGAGTAAAATATGAGGGGAAAAAAACCCCAACCCAAACCCACCCTTTATTTTTAAAATCCCATAGTAAATGGGATATTTACATTTCATCAATGTAATATGAAACATTAACTATTAAAGGTATTAATTCTATTGTTTAATTGAAAGATTCCCGAATTCTCTCGGAGCACGAAGTCACAGTGCTGCAAGCACGACACGTGCCAGGGGCTGGGTTTGCCAGGCTGGTGTAAACAGACAAAACCCAAAAACCACATCAGTCCTGAAATGCCAGTGAGCAAAGGGATGCATCTGTGTGCTCTGACCTACAGGGAAGCACCCAGCAGACATCTCACTCGTTTTGGTGCTGATCCAGAAATACTTTTGCTCCATGCATGACCTGCAAAGTAGCCTAATTGCAGAGCTGTAGTAGTGGACTAATTGGTGGAGGAATGAGATGAGAGAAAGGGAGGCAGCGCCCGATTTTTCACTAACGGGAGCTTCACGTGTGTTCTCTTACGCAGCGTGTGCTGAACTTCACGCACAAAAATAGAAATACCACTGCTGCCTCATGCTCAGTGACACTGGTGATGTGATGTGAGCCAGAACAGACAAGCACCACAGCCTCCTCTCTGCCCTGAAAAACTCACTTTTCCCACCAGATTGCACAGCTAAAAGCCCCTCCCATTTTTCTTAGTGTTGTTCAAATCCACTTCCTAAACTGTGCTTGTTTGGGGTGGGCTTTTTTTTTCCTCCTTATTGCAAACAGTTGGAAAATGAACGTGGCTAAAATAAGACTCGTCTGGAGCCTTAAAATAAATCTCTCACCCAATGAGAAACAAGAAAATGCTTTTTAAGGCTTGAAATTCTAGTCATAGGTTTGCTCAGTTTGTATACTTCTGCTCTTGGTGGGTTTGATTAGGAGTGATGGCCCTACAGTTTTATCTGACTGCAAGTGGGAAATATTAAAATCTTGGGCAAAGCAGGGCTCAAACACAGTGTGCTGATCCTATTTTCCCAGAGAGGTTGTGGATTCCCTATTCCTGGCAGTGCCCAAGGCCAGGCTGGGGCTTGGAGCACCCTGGGATAATGGAAGGTGTCACTGCCCATGGCAGGGGGTGGAACAAAATGATTTTTATGGTCCATTCCAAAGTCTCTAATTCTATTTGTAGGGTCAAGATCCAAATGTCAGAGTTTCTGACTGCTTAAGTTCCTTTCTTTTCAGAACTGCCTGCTTTGATAGTTCCCTGTCACTTTTTTTCCCTTTTTGTTAATTTTGACAGCTGTCTAATTGAACTAAACAGAAACTGTTATTTCAGCTACTTCAAGTTCCTAGCAGGAACAAATCAGGGAGTTGATAGAAGCTGGAATAACTCCAGTCTCTTCCCAGAGCATGAAGCTGTTGTGTCTGTGAAACCATATTTCTTCTTTAACCTGCTTCTCATTTGTCTGCATCTTCCGCCGCTGCCTTCAGGAATGAGTCATTAATAGCTGCTATTCAGGAAAAAAGTGAGAACTCTTTCAGTCCATAATTCACCCTCACAATTCAAGCAGGGAGTCAGTTTTGAAGCTTTTTCTACTGCATCATTCCATAACCACCAAACCAGATGGAGCAGTCGGTTTGTGGAGATAATGCCAAAATCACCGTGAGGCTGCTCGGGTCTCCCTGTAAACTCCTGCTCTGCTCCAGAGGGTTTTACCCCAGACCTCCACACTGGGCTCAGGTGCATGGAGCTGCTGAACAGGTATTTTCTCCCCAGTTAGGAGCTGTGCCAGTGCCTCCTCCTGCTGCCTGGGGTGCTGTGACCTGCCCAACCAAGCCCCGTGCGCCTCTAACCCGCCGAGCACGCTGGAAGTCAGTGCTCAGCTCAAACCTGACAGCCTCTGTTTTCACTGCACATAAAAGTCTGCTGATTTGCCAGCCCCGACTGTGAAACGCTCCTGCTGCCTGAACTATTTTCCACACAACACTTGTTTTCTTTGTAAAAGCCTTTTCCTATTGATCTGAATTGACTGGTGCAGCAAAGCCGTGCGAGCTCGATGCAAATTGTTACCGTGCACTTCCTGGGAGCAGCAGAGCAGCACAGGAGGATGTTTTGGCGTAGATGTGCAGCACTCTTGTTTCAAGACGTCTCCCTGTATTGATATCTGGCCTGAGCTTGCTCGCAGAGCATAAGCGAGCAGTCAATTAACGCATTTTTAAATGTTTTGAGGAGATACTAAAGCTAAAATCCGAGGAGGGCACGTGTTTGGGTGCAGGAATGCTGAATCTGCGTGTTTTCCTGGATTGAGCCGGAATTGATCTCAGTCTTTCAGCCGAGACAACATCAACTTCTAGAATTTTATTCTACCTGTGTGTCAGGGCCGGGGGAAGCACCAAAAGGCAAACAGAAATTGCATCTTTGTTTTAAGACTTACCAAACTCACTGGTTTTGTGAAGTTTTTAGCCTGTTGTGCAGCTCCGTTACTTTACCAAAGAATCATAAATAGGTTTGGGGCAGAAAAAAAAAAAACCTCAATTCTTGAATGATTTATCCACAAATAGTTTTGAATGTAGGTCCTTGTTGGGGAAAAGGGGCCCCACTTTTAGTGTGTTCAACTGGAGTTGGGACGAGGTTTTATTTGCTTGAGGAATACGGATACAGCAAGGATTTGGCGGTTCATCAGTGTTCACGTGGGTGCAAACTCAAAAAGGGAGGGTACAAATCACAAGAGCAGGGCCTGTTCATTTGCCCTCCAGGTAGGTAAAGTATCCTCAAAAGAGAGCTGAAGTGTCGGGGATGAATAAGGTGGAGAATAATGAGGATTTGCTGGCAGAAGGGCAGATCCCTGCATCTTCTGTCCACAACATCTGCAGGAGTGTGCAGGTGGAGGGTCAGACTGTGGAAGATTTCCCTGCACAGCCCAAGCTCGGTCCCAGCGACTCCCAGCCAGCCTTCCATAGAACCATGGAATGGTTTGTGTTGGGAAGGGACTTCAAAGCCTGCCCAGTGCCACCCCTGCCATGGCAGGGACACCTCCCACTCTCCCAGGCTGCTCCCAGCCCCAATGTCCAGCCTGGCCTTGGGCACTGCCAGGGATCCAGGGGCAGCCACAGCTGCTCTGGGCACCCTGTGCCAGGGCCTGCCCACCCTCCCAGGGAACAATTCCTTCCCAATATCCCACCCATCCCTGCCCTCTGGCAGTGGGAAGCCATTCCCTGTGTCCTGTCCCTCCATGCCTTGTCTAAATTCTCTCCAGCTCTCCTGGAGCCCCTTTGGGTAGTGGTCCCCTTTCAGCCTTCCCTGAGCACAAGCTGCAAATCCCAGCCCAGCGCTGTTGGCTAAACCATAAATTACCAGATTTATTCCTGAGTTAAATATCTCCGAGCATGGCCTGCGCATTTTCTTGATAGGTCAATAAACTGCCTGTGGAGTCCAGCTCCAAGCTGCGTCTGTGCCGCTGCCAAAAGTGGGAATAACTCACGGGAGCTGCGTTGTGCTTCCTCTGGCAGACACAGCTGAGTCACGTTTGCTCCGTGTGTGCGGAGCAGGGACACGTTCCCTGTTCCCTGTGCTGTGCTGTGCTGTGGAAGGACGTACATCAGAAAAGACCAAAAGGCAGATGTGAGCCAAAACCACGCTTAATCCAGCAAATATCTTTGCGTGAGCCCTTCGCACACGAACGGAGGAGCAGCCATGGCCAGAAGGACCATCATTCATGTGGAACACGTTTCCCACGCTGTGATTTACCTCTGTGAGGGGAAACAAGCTCCAAAAAGCTTTTAGTGCCCGTACACAGAAATAACAACATTACTGGTGGTGCCAGCTAGGAAATTTGGGATGGCATCTGGTTTGATGATGGATGGGCGACCCTCAGGTGGCCCTGGCCACAACCAAGAGCTTCTCATTAGAAACAGAAACAAGAGCTGCTAATATTTTCCTTTGTTTTGGGGGTTTTTGCTTTGTCTTTTCTTTTCTTTTTTCTTTTCTTTTCTTTTCTTTTCTTTTCTTTTCTTTTCTTTTCTTTTCTTTTCTTTTCTTTTCTTTTCTTTTCTTTTCTTTTTCTTTTCTTTTTCTTTTCCTTTTCTTTTCTTTTCTTTCCTTTGCTTTCTTCTGAAAATTGAAGCTTTGTTCTTTCTAAAAATTGAAGCTTTGGGCACTTAGATTAAGTCTTGTGCCTTACTTGGAGGTCAAACCCTCTCTTTCCATCTGTCCCAGGAAAATTTACCACCAATGGGTTTTCTGCTGGTTTTGTGTGCACATCAGGTGTTTCAGAACAATTATTCTGCATAAAGAGACAGGAATCCTTCTCTGCTCCTTCCTCCTTTCCTTGAACCCGCGTGCCAAGCTTGAGGCATCTCGTGGCTTCAAGGGGGATCCTGGGAGAGGCTCCCAGTGCCTGCTGGGGAACTGGAGAGTCCAGTGCCTGCGAGAGGTTCGAGGCTGGTGGGAAGTGAAGCCTTAATGATGCTTTGCAAGCCCTCAAGAAGCAGAGCCAGGTTTCTTTCCCTGGTGATCCACAGCCCAAATCCGTCAAGGCTCCCGCGTCCAACTTTAAGCGCAGGAGTGGCCCCGGAGGACGAGGCGTGGGCTGGGCTTAGAGAGGTGGTGTTGATTCAGGATTAAGGTGAACAGAGCTGGCTCCTCTGGGGATGTATAGGATGTATATATTAGACTTTCTGAAGAACTTTTGACCTTAGCCATGCTCGTTTTGTGTTTTAAGTCACCGTGATGGCTCCCACGACGTCGCGCCTCCTGAAGCTCGCGGTCGGTCGCTGGCGTGGTTAAAGAGTGGGGGATTTGAGAGGGGCCAGAATGGTTCAAGGAAATAAATCCCACTCAACTGAGTGTGACCTGAGCCCCTTGCTCCTCCAGGGCCTTTGGAGCATCCCCATTTATAGTCTTGTGCAGAAATATGAAAAGTATTGATGACTTGGTTGCTTCTTTATGAAGGTGAACGGGGAATCTGGGGTCTGCTCTAAACTTGAGCTCTTCTCAACAGCAATATCACAGGCCTGGCACACAGAAAATAGCTCTTCAGATGGAAAGTTATTCCTGAAACCCTGGCAAGTTTAGAGTTTCAGAAGCAAATTATCCCACTGAATTATTGTGGCTGGAAAGCACGAGCAGAGGAGCACAAAGTGAATCTGTTGAGTTGTAAATTCTTCTTCCTTAGCAACTTTTGCGTGTTTTCAGAACTGCACAGAGCTGGGGAGCAGAAAGGAAACAAAGCAGTCTACAAACTCCAAAACCATTCTGAGAGAGAGAAATTGTGGGGTATTTTTATTTAACCATATCATGCGAAAATTGCTTTTTTTAAAGAAAGAAATAGTGAGTAGAGGTGGGAGTGTGGTGTGTCTGTGCTGTCTCTGTTCCCAGCACCCTGCCCATGTGCAGGACCAGAGCAGGGACATCACCACGAGAGCACAGCCTAATGAGAGCTGAGTGACAGTGGCACTGCCACCGAAGGACATGTGACATGCACATGAATATCAAATGAATTCATTATAAACACCGCCCTTTCCATGAATACCAAATGAACTTATAATAACTGAACTCATGAAGAGTTACCATTTTGTGACTAAAAAAAAA
>VZRQ01006964.1:391300-415334 GCA_013397975.1 Machaerirhynchus nigripectus
TTAATTCTATTTTGGGGAAGGGATATTTAGAGAAGATGGTTGAAAAAGTGAAGCATTTGGAATCAGACAATTGTTAGTGCTGGAAAAGACATTTAAGACCATCAAATCCAACCAGTCCCCAGCACTGCTGAGGCCACCACTAACCCATGTCCCCAAGTGCCACCTCCACACGGCCTTTCAATCTCCCCAGGGATGGGGACTACAGCATTTCCACTGGTACATTATGGTTTCTGACCCTTTATTTTATTGTTTTTTCATATAAATCTCTCATTTTTGAATGCTAGCTACAAGATAATGAGGATGTACAATTTTTAGATTTCTTACTGGAAAATCTTGCTTTAAAGCGGGTTTTATGGAAATAAATATCTTTGCTGTAGAAGGACAACTCTGATAACAGTCTAGGAGGATATAAACTAATCAGGGTTCATATGTGGCACCTTTTAGGTGGTTCTTACTTTCCTGAAGCAGAGAAATTCTGGGTTTGAGTCAAACACCTTCTTCCACCGAAGCTTCAAAAAAGCTGAAATTGTGAGGTGTGTTTATTTGTGATAAATATGCACTGCTGACTGCAAACATCAAGGAAACTGTAAGGAATAGTCTTCTGGGGCCAGACTCCTCCTTCCCTGCCCAGACACTGAAATTTGGGAGGTTCTATGCCCTCTCTGCCCACTGGGAAGCTCATCCCTCTCCTCCTGGCTGGTTCCCAGCCTGGTCTGTGCTGGTTTTCACTGGGTGAGGATGGTTGGGACTTTGCCTTTGGAGCTGGAACACAAGAGTTTGTCTGTGTGGTGGTGGGATGTGGGATCAGGGAGGGTATATGGACTTTGACTCAGTGCCCTTTGATACGGAGGAGAAAAGCAAACCTCCATCGTTCCTCACACTGCAGCCACTGAAATTCCAATTAAAAGCTGTAATGGGAGCTTGGGGTGGATCTGTACCATAAGACGCTTCTAGGTCAGGCAGGAGGGTTGCAATAATAATAATCCCAAATACATTTCCTTATTTAACTTTGTTTTTTATTGTGTTCCGCCCGCAGCCGACTTTTTTTTTTTTACCTTGTAACATAGTCCCTAATTGAGACACATGAAGCTCATAAGAGGCTTTAGACAAGATTCAGCTAGCCACAAAAGTCATTATCTCATTTTCATTTATTAACATGATATTTCCAATGGATTAACGAGGGTTTCCCTTTTGTTGCCTCTGCTGTGGCACTAGCCCTAAAGGGGCTGTTGCGTTTCTCCATCTCAAGTGACTTCTTACTCACATTAGATTACAGTAATGTACGTGTTCCAGGGATGACATTTATTCTACTTCTTGCATTAAAATTCCCTATTTGAAGTAGCTATAATTGCTGGAAATAGGATAAAGTGAACTTGAGTGTTGGTTTTAGCAACGAGCTTGGTATCAAAATAGCTGCTGCAAGGACTGGGCATGCAAAAATAACTCTCCTTAAATTCAGGTGCCTAATCCTGTGGAATTTCTGAAATCTGCATGCTGTGATGCAGAACTGGTAATTCCAATTTTCTGAGGAAGCCAGGGGTCGTGTTAAGAAACCGGTCCCTGTATTTTCCACAGTTATTTTTCAAGCATCAGTGGTCCTGCCATTCCTCGGGGCTGCAAGGAGCAAAGTGAGAGCGGATATTTTGGATACCCAGGAAAAGCGCCGCTGGGACACCCCGCCGGGCCACTGCAGCGGGATGTGGTGGTGAAGCCCAGCACAGGGAGCTGTGTTATTTTCCAGTCGTGTTTTCCAGCTCTGCTCGCTGCTCCCCAGCTCCTCCTGCTCTCCCAGAAGGCTGCCCGAGCAGCATTACAGCGAGGACTTGCAGAGAGCCTGTCTGCTCCAGGCACTGTCTGATCTTGTCTGACATAATTTAAACCTATGCTTCCTGCCTTAGTTTTACATTTTCCAGGGCCTGAAAGGTTCAGTGGGAAACAAAACTCACCTAAGAAAAATACAGCAGAGGGGATTTAAATCAGTACAGCCTACTGCTGCTTTATCTTACCTGATAGAAAGATGCTGCTGGATGTCTGCCATTAGGTTTGATCTAAAATCAAGACCTTAATTTTTTGTGGGTGTCAGACTTCTTCTGTCCAGTCCCTCCAGAGGTCTCAGCCCTAAAGGAGGAGAGTTTAAAACTGGCATTTAGGAGAAAAAAATGTGTCTGCTCCAGCCAAGCCTCCCCAGTGCAGCTGGATTTAGTGCTGCTCCTCACCTGTGTTGTGTCCAGCCCCGCTGGTCCCTGCCCGGAGCTGCACAAGGAAAGGAGTTAGCACAGAGTGATGGTGTGTTCCTTCTGGATCAGCATTTCATAAGCCTGAGGGTATGAAAATCTGGAAAATCCACTGTGGAGCTTGGAAGAAGATTGCTTCCTGCCTTGTCTACTGGGGAAAGAAAGTATCAGGGATATTTAATCCAGGAAGCTCCATCATATGTCAGGTTTAAGACTGGAACGGGGCTTTATAAAAGCTCTTATGAACACAATCACTAACAGGTTTCAACATGAATTTGTAAACTGAATCAGCTTTGCTGGTTTTTATTTTTTTTTATTTCTTCTTCACTCTCTATTCTAGAGGGTGCTTTTGGCTTTTTTTGTTAAATTACACATCAAGGCTGACGTCTTGGGAAGGGGGCTGGCAGCAGCCTCAGCAGTCTCGGTGCTGGCAGTGAGTGGAGAGGCTCCTGAGTGGGATCCCCTCCCTTTTTTGGGTGTCACAACTGGAGTCATTCAAAGGAAAGCTTCAGATAGGTCTTTAAAGGATGGGTTTAAACTTTTTCAGAGTGAGGGCAGGAAAAATGCCGTTTAAAAATGGGGAATGCATATAAAAAATGCTGTTGTCATTCTCCATGGTTTTTCTAATCTCCTTAATATAATACTTAAACTCCTATAGGGAAAATGGTCTTAACCTGGTAGGTGGAGGGACCTGTTAAGAAACACCAAAACCCCTCAAATGACCCCAGAACTCTCTGCCTGTGATTCAAGCGTTGTCACCAAGTGCTTGGCTCTGTCTCTGTCAGCCCCTTCCTGTAGTTTGTATTTCACAGCAGGGTTCAGGGAGGTGCTCTGTGCTCACCAGAGCCTGAACAGAAAGGGTGTTCAGAGCGTATTCTTCCTTAATTTAAAATAAAAATAAATAAATATCCACTATGAGCAGTTGGAATAAAACCTGTGTTTTGGGTAGATTCCAATAATGTGTTTTTCATTGCACGAGATGCGACGCCTGTCAACACTTCCTAGTCAGATTCGCCTCTTTTTTATGTTTTTTATACAATTCCCCCCTTATTTTTTGTAGCAGAGAGGAGTGTCCTACATATCATGCTTCCATCTCCATACTGTAATTATTAATATAGGGTTGGGAGAGGTCACCTATGTTTTTTGGCAACAGTTATGTTCCCATGTATAAATCATGATAAAGTGCTATTACTCTGTAGGGTATGCTGATGTTTTCAATTTACCCTGTGTAAAATAGAATTTCTTTCTTTCTCTCTTTCCCCCTTAAAAAAAAAAAACAACCAAAAAAAGAGAGCCTTTTGCTCCTATTATATAGATAAACTCATAGATTTCGCAACCAATAAAAATAATATTAATAAATATGAGTCATTGTTACAAAGTAGGTCCTAACTATGCAGCCTAATGTTTCAGTAAGTCTGTGGTGCACATCCTTTTATAGCCAATTAAGAGGATGTTTTATTTCCCTCATTAAAAGTGCAGCCCACAGTCACCATGTTGAATCAAATAAGTACGAGTTTGCACATCCTGTGCGCAACCTTTCCTCGAGGCACAGTAGCATTTGTCATCTTTATAATAAAGCTTTCCAATTTTTCTGATTAATATTTAAAAGAAATAACATGACCTGAGGAATATATATATATATAACATCCTTGTGCCAAGGCTTTCCGTGCTCTCTGGTTTAAGGCTAAGGTGCCGTTAGATCTCTTGGTATTCTGCATCATTCCAAGACACATTTTCCAGTGTTTATGTGCAGCAGCAGCTTCTTTGTGCTCTTTTCTTCCTCCCAGGTGAGAGAGAAGAGATCTCACCGGCGCTTGTTGTGTTTCAGTGGTCGCCAGGATGCTCCTGCTCTTCAGTCTCATCCTTCCATGTGGAGATTAGGGAATGTTCCTCCAGGGATTGTCCTCTGAGCAATTACTGGGTCGGTATGGGTCCGTGAGCAAGTGGTTTCTGGATCAAAGTCCTTGCAGCTTCCTGGCAGAGCAGATGTGGGCTGGAGTGCTGGGGAAAGGTGAGGTCCTGGCCCTTCATTCAGCTCCCAGAACCTGGCCAGTGGTTGGGGGCCACTGGGTCTCTGTCTCTTCTGGTTCAGGTGACAATTTGCTCATGTCACCACTGTGAGTGTAGGGATGACCTGGAAAAGTGTGGCTTCATCTTGTAAAGGCAACCCTGCCCCTCAGTCCATGTCTCCTGAGGGCTTCGGGATGGTTCAGCTCTGCTGAATTCAAAAATCCTCATGGCTGGGGAAGTAGGTATCTGTGTTAGGACTGGGGATGTCTGCAGGCTGTAGAAAGATTGACCATTTACCTACATTTTTGTTATAATTTTCTATTTCTGAAATCTCTGTGGTTGTCAGGGCAAAGCATTAATGTATTAAACAAGGGTAAGGAATATGTCAGCTGAGATTTGACACCAGAGGTGCTGGAAACCCTTGTGCAGTTGTTGAAATACATTAATTCCTTGCTCTTCCCCCCCTCTCCATGTTGCCTCTTATTCATTTTCTTTCATTTCTCCTTCCCTATAATAATTGGAGGCCAACAGAGGAAAACAAGGAGGGCTGAGATCAGTTTTGGTACTTTTTATTGGCACCCATCACTAAAGCCCCTCAGGTTCTTCAAACCATTACAAGCCATCACAGCTAGAATAACAAAATATAAGCCTTTAAACTTAAAGGCTCAATTATTCAGGGCTCTCTGTAAATTACAGACAAAGCTAACAAATTTCATACATTAGTCATGGTAAAAAATATTAAATTCCATGGTTTGTCACAGATTAATAGGAAAAAAAGATTAAAACAGCAAGTTGTGTAAGTAATTTAAACAAATGGTTGTCAGAGATTCTGCATGTTTGGTAAGGAATTGAAAAAGGGAATATCAGCAGCTGAACTTCTTGTGGATGAGCCAAAGCCTTTTGGAAAAGCTGAGGCTCTTTTTGAATATGGAACCAATGTTTTCCTCAATCCTGTAACACATTCAAACCAGCTGTCATGCAAAGAAAGAATTTACCATGCAGTGTTGCTTGTGCTTGTCTTAATCCATCCCCACCAGCCAGGCGCTCGCTGCAGAGGGAAAAAAAGAGGAAAACCTCCTGTGGACCAAAACTTGGAAGATGCAGAGAATTCCAAGGTTGATACCAAGGGTTGGAGTGGTTGTTGGAGGGGCTGATAACGCCGCACACCACGGGGCAAGAGTTCCGCTAAGCAGCTCCAAGAAATAATTGCAAAACGTTCTCTATGGAATTTTGGCACTTGGGCAAACTGGCACCAGAGCCAAAGGGATCCCGCGCCCGCTCGGGAATGGGGTGGGACCCGCACCCCAGGATCCGTGCGCCAGGGGCTGTGCGACCCCTGCCCAGGACTGCTGGAGTCCAAGGCATGCCTCTGGCAGCCCTGGCAGGTCAGGGAGCCCCGCAGCCCCAGCGAGGGGGTCCCAGGCCCTGGCTAGAAGCCAAGAATGAAGGTGGTTTTGATCTTAGTCCATGGGAAAAATTACCAACACTGCGAGAAACATTGCAAAACACGAGAGTTTAAAATAAGTAGTGGTTTAGTGTGCTGCAAGGTAAAAAAGTAGATTTTAGGATTTTTAAAGTAAAGATAAAACACTTAAGATGGAGGATTTGGGGCGTTACCCTGTTCTTCTTCTTCTTCTTCTTCTCCTCCATCTTCTCTGGTGGTGGTGGCACAAAATGATTGGTAGAATGAAAAAGAGGTAGAAATTACGTGTCTAGAATAGGTGCAAACTAATTGGTATAAAATGGTAAATAATAAATAGGTTGTGAAGAATGGTTGGATCATGGAAAGGGTACAAAAGGGACGGGACAGCCCAGGACTGGGCAGTTCCCGCTCGGACACGGCTGGCATCAGACTGCGGCCGGAGCTGAGAGCTGGCTGGAGATAAGGAGAAATAAACAACCTGAAACAACATCTGCAGGCGTCTCTCATCTGTTCGGGCTCGAAGGTAAAGCTGCACAGAGGCCAAAAAGATAAAGGACTTCTGTGGAGTCCTAACTCCCACACAGGACACGGCGCTGTCCCTGATGAAGGAGCATTCCCCAGCTCCCCTGTGCAGGAGGACAACGGGAATGTGCCCAGCACACTGAGGGGTGGGTTTTGCAAGAACAAGCCGTGTGTGCCCTCAGACCCTGACAGTCTCTAAAAGTTGTCTTTTTGTCCCCTATATTCTTTTCTTATTTGCTCCTGGTTTTTTTTCTTGTCTGTCAGCTGGGGAGATGAGGTAAGTCTTCCTTCCTCCTGATCTCCTGGAGCTGACAGTGGGATATCGGGAACAGAACCTCACCCTACCTATTATTTCAGCCCAGTTCAACATACATCCATTTGTTGGGGTTTTTTTCACTCTTCACTCCTTAAACCATTGTTTTGTGCGGGAGAAGCATATGAGAAATCAAACCTGTGGTTGGCAGCAAAGGAACCGAGTACTCATTCTCTGGATTTCCCTTTTCTTTCACTTCCTGTTAGGGTTCTCCCAATTTACAGGTCTTTGGAGTGTGATGCCACAAGTAGGCAACTATTGCAATTTCCTGGGTTTAAATCTGCTGTTCCAGCTCCTGCTCCAGCGCCCATGGCACACAGTGCTGCTCTGGGTGGCCAGACCTGGCTTTTGCCCGGGGGTACAGCTCAGGCCAAACTGGATTTGCTGCTGAAATCTTTGCCCATTTTCTTAAGCTGGCGCTGAGGAATGGGCTCTGTCTTTTCCTGGCATCACAGCGGCTCTGGGAATGCTCACTTTGGAATGAATTCAGGCAGAGCCATGTCAGGGGCAGTTTGCTCCATCAACACTGGCTTTAGTGTTTTCAGTAAATCTCCATTTCACTCAACACTGTTTTCATAAAATTCATAGCGAGTGAGCAGCAGTCTGAGGGTGGAGAAACATCCAGCCTTTATGGCTTGCCTCTTTTAACGTAAAGATTCATAGTTTTCCTCATAACTTTCAGGGAACCTTATCTTGTGTACGTGTTTGTTCAGCTTAAAACCCGCTGGTGGGCAGGTTGTCCTCTCCCATATCCGAGTGTTTGCTGGGATGAAGGCGCTCCAGGGGCCGCCTCCACCGGCAAAATTAATTGAACCTGAACTTGGGATCTGCTTTTCCCACAGTATCTCCGTCCCGGCTGGAGTCAGGAAACCCCAGTCATCCCCCATGGGAACTCCCTCGCAGGAAAATTCCCAGCACAGCTCCTCAGTGAAGGAGGTTGAGTGTCTTCTGATGTATCTTGGATAAGCATCTGCTTGTGATATTCTTCCAAAAACTGGAAATATTAGGCTTGCTCCACACTGACTCATTCCAGCAGTTCCTGTACCAGCACTGCTGATTAACTTTGGTTGACTCGAGAGGTTGTCTCTGACCTAGACTTAGAGTCAGGCTTAGATCTGTAGTGAAAGATCCCACACTTGACATCACCAAATTGTTTCACAAGCCCAAATGCTGTTAATCTTGCTGGCCAATTCCCAGACCTGTGCAAACTGCAGGATATTCTTCTGCCTGCTCTTCAGCCCCATTTGAGGGCTGGTACAGGGACAAGTCCTCTTGCTACCCTTTAAACTTTTGGTGTAGCAGGAAGGTCTGGGACCACCAGGAATGAGGATTTTATATCAAACCTAACTGCTTTGCACTGTCCTCACAGGATGCCAGAGCAGGTTTGAGTCTCCCTTTCCCTCTCCTTCCCAGAGGCAACCCTATCTTTCTCTTCCTGTTCCCCGCATTCTGGGTCATTCCTGGGTTCACTCATTCCATAGGTTTCATTCCTATTTAACACACACTTTGGGAAGGGAAGAAAAACGTGCACTGAGGCATAAACTGCTGTCCTTCATCCAAACATCCCTGTCTGGCTCTGCTGCACCCACCTCCTCCAGCTCCTCCCTGCCCCCAGCTTTTCCAAACCTGCTGGGTGGCTTCAAACAGTCTCCTTGTATCCATCCCACGTTTAAAGACTTCTCTGAAAATAGGTGAACTCCTCTAGCAAGTAACCTGCTGGAGGAGCCTGTCAAGGGCTGGCTGTACACACTTCAGTCTCCGCAAGAATCAAAGTAAAACGAGGAGAGTCTCACAGAAAAGGGTTACAGAGAGTTTCACGTATTTTGCAGCCTTTTCATGGCTTAAATTACACTTCCCCTTGTTCTAGTTTTAAAAGGCAGAACAGAAAAGTTAATTTTAACACTGAAAAATGAAGGCTCTTCAATTATTTATAACATTAAAATGTACAAATGTTTGATCAATGAACTTGAAAAAAACATGCAACTACAAAACCCATTTCACAGTGTTCTAAAGTTCATGTGGCAGAGATAGAGAAGTGAAATGATTATTAACAGACGAAGAGCAGCATTTTAATAACACTCGAGCCGTAATAATGAGGCTGACAAAAGCAAGGGAATTCAAAGCCAGCGCTGATCTGACGCTCCCTCCTTAACACATAGACTGTGCCTAATTTTGTGGAATGTGAGGTATTGTAAGAAAATTGCTCCCGTGCCTGAGACCCCCTCGGTGTGGTGCCCAGTGGGGTGGCAGCAGGATGAGGTACCTTTTGTTTTTAGGACTTTATTATTTTATACTGGAGTGTTTTGAGTAAATACACAGCTGTGTCTTCATCTTTTTTTTTTTTTTTTCTTCAAGCTTTGCCATCACCATTAATAATAGTGGAAACATCTCTTTTTTTCTCTCTTAAAAACATGGAAATAGGACATTTCCCGTGAAGCAGCAAGAGGTGAGCCCAGCACGGCAGGCAAGTGTCTGTAAAGGGTTTATGGATCACTCCCAACGCCAAAAACATTGGCCAAATATTGGGATGAGTCTTGTGACACCCAAATCATGGAATGGTTTAGGTTGGAAGGGACCTTAAAGCTCACCTTCCAGTACCTCAGGTCACTCCAAGCCCTGTTCAACATGTCCTTAGACCCTTCCAGGGATGCAGCAGCCACAGCTTCTCTGGGCAACCTGTGCGGGGGCCTCCCTGCCCTCACAGGGAAGGATTTCTTCCCACTCTTTAACCTAAACTCCCCCTCTTTCAGTTTTAACCCAAATCATCTCTGTTTTCCTGCAAATCATGGTGCAGGAATAAAGAGAGGTTATGGTGAGCATGAGGCTTGTCCACAGCTGTCCACACTCCCAAACAGTTTGGGAACAAATGGTCTGGAAGCTACTCCGACTTCCTTGGCTCCCGGTGCCTTCACCCCTGGGTCTGCTCTCCAAGGGCCTGACAGCTGGGAAGGGCTGGTGGTGTCCTTCCTTCACACTAACAGGATATTTTTGTTGGATAGGTACGCAGGTTTTCTTACAAAAAGAAGTTTATTTTTCCAAATACCATCCCTTCGCAGGAAAACAAACACGGTGTGATCAGCCAACCGCACTGTAGCAATAAATCCCGTTTGTTCAGTGCTTTTCCGAGATGAATGGTTATTCTTTGGGAGATCGGGCTGCCTCTTATGCAACAGCAAACTGAAAACTCTGGTTTTACTGCATCATAGCAAAACTGGGATGTTTATAAGCAAATTTCCAAATGGGAAGGGGCACGTGGATGCTAGATGTGGAGTGGAATGCAAGGAAAAGGGTTTATGACACTGAAACCTGTATTTATGTCCTTGTAAAGGCAAGAAAATGATATTTAGAAGGTGGCAAGCCTTGTCTCTGGTTCGTTAGAGGAAGGAAGGGTTGGCTTTGCCAGCGCAGTGAGGGACTCTCCCACCTCTTCCCTTCCCCAGCCTGACTTAGGGAGGAGAGATCTGGGATGGGAGAGGTGAGACCATGGGAGAGGTCAGACAGAGCTTCTCTGCTTTTGGGGTGCTTCCCTCGCCTTAACAAAGGTGACCGAGGAGAGCGTGTCCAAGTTGACCCCCTTGGCGACCGTGCAGCCAAGCCAAGGTGCAGCCAAGGGAGCCCGGGGTGTCCCCTTGGGGTGGGCACTGTCCCCGCCCACCCAGCGGCCGCCCAGGGACCAGCTGCCCTTCCCTGAGCTGCCTCCTGAAAAACAAGAGCCCAACCTTCATGTCTTGGTCCTGCAGCTTCTAATTATGCCCCGCACAAGGCCTTAGATGTGAAGTCTGCTGCAGAAGCAGGACGGTGACGACGATGAAAGGCAGCAACATCAAAAGTGTCAGGAAGAGGGGAAGGCAACGCCATATCAGTGGTGAAGCCACATGCATATTCCAATTTGCTATGTGACTGTGGTACTAATTTGGAGGAGGGAAAAAAAAAATCCGATTGCACGCGGAATGGCATCCATACAGTGCCTCAGGAACACGCAGCCGGAGAGTTTCCTAACAGGGGAGCCGCCTGCTTATCGAGCCTGCTCTTAACACGCAAATAAAGTATAATTAGGGCTCGTTAGGAGCGGAGGGAGGGCTGCAGTCACCCTGGCAGGATTCACGGGGAGGAAGTAAGGCCACGGCGCTCACACTGGGTTGGGAATGGGTTGGGAAGGGAAAGCCCTGTCCTCATGCATCCCACTCCAAGGGGATGCCGTGTGTGTTTTTTGCTCTGGTGTCACAACATTTTAAAAGCACAGAAATGATCTGAAGGAGGAAAGCAAAAAAAGAAAAAAAAAAGAAAGTTACAAAAATTCTGTTAATAAAATTTAGGAGATTAATAAGTCTTAGTGTTACATGTAAAAATTGGCATTAAATATTTAGACATTCTATTAATAAAATACTAGATTAATAAAGCCTAATATTAAATATAAAAAATTAATTGGGTGCAGCTCGTCAACTTTGTAGTGTGAAAACCATGGTGAGAGTCCTGCCAGTCCTTTCTTGTGACTGTGGCCATGGTTTGGAGGTGCAAGAACAGGAAATTCAGAGCTGGGATGACTGACCAGGCACAGTCTGCTTGGGAACGAGCAGGAACACGGCCTGATCCCTGGGGGATCCTGGGAAGACCTGACCTGGGCTCTCTGGAAAACAGCTAAAATAGTCTATGATGTGATGCAGGTTGGGAACATAATGGGAATGAGGGTATTTTCTGACCTGGAAGTTTGGGGATCTGTAAAAATTTGTGTATCCTGGTATTTTCGAACTGAGCTGGCACATCCACAGTGTCAGTAGGAATTGATTTTGCCCCTGGATAGCAAAGGTGTGCTTGGAATTTCCATACTGGGGGAGGTGGACCAACACCAGGATTCGGGTCTGGCCTCTTGCAGTACAGCAGGAATGTGGGATGCTGCAGGATCAGGCATGCTTAGGCTCAGACTGGAATAAAAGATGGGATTTAGGTGTGGAAACATTTCAAATGGCAAAAACTTAAATTGTGCAGAAGTTATGTGGAAGAGGAGGCATTATCTAAAATTATCCAAGTCTTTCCAAGCATAGTTTCTTACTTAAATTTCTTATCCATATGGCTTCTTCTGGATCAGTGTTCCTAATATCTTCCAGTACAATGTAAACTCCCATCACTGATGATGCTTTCAGAGATTTTTTTGCCCAGAGTTAGAAAAACCAGTGCTTTTTACCTCTGCTCAGACATGTTTACAGCAAATGGTAAAACTGTGTTTAAATTAGGATAAAATATTAAAATTAATATTCGTTGACTTTTATGTTTCATTATCATTAGAAATTAGGTTTATTCCTGGGTAAACAGTTTATAGCAAGTTATAAATATTTTCTGTTGACCTATTAACTGGTTTAATATATTATGAAGTTATTGACAGCTGCAGTAAAATTTATAAACAGCTATTAAACCTTTTAACATACTCGATGTGTCTAAGTCTCTATAACACGGAGAAATGATTTTTTAAAGATAATCTTCTCCTGATATTAAATTCCTCCAAGATTTTAATATATTGTCAAAGTTTATGGGTCATAAAATAAACCTAGAGCTTGCAAAAAAATTTACACAAGGATATTATTTAAGAAAAAGGACATGGAAGTTTTAGTGCAGTAAGAATGATGATATAAGCCACTGAAACATATAAAAGTACATACCAAATACTATGTTAAAATAACATTAAATGTCTTGTATAAATCCACAAGTCAAGGTTTCAGGGTTTTTACAGTGCCTGACTCTCTTATTATTGTGTGTAGATAATGACACCCTCACGGTGCAGCACTTAGAAAAGCTCATTTTTGATAGATGTAAAAGCATGAAATAACGATAGACCAAGAAATCCTAATTTGGAATTCCCTGATAATGTAAGGTTAGGGCCCATACTTCGTGGGCCTGATTCCACAATGTATTACTCCATCCTGAGCCCGATGTAAATCATTGAAAATCAATAAAAATGGGTCAGCTGGCTGGTGTAAATTGGGCTGCCTTCATTACAGGCCATGGATGGATGCCAGTTTACACCAGCTGAGAAATTGGCCGGGTGCAGTTATATCTGTGTAAAGCTGTCAGAACTCAGTGATTCATCAGCAACCACACATTTACTGCACATTTCTCCGTTTCCTTTCCATATATATCCGTATTTAAAAGTTGGGTGGTTCGACACTGCCCTTGAAAGAAGAGTGATGTCTCCTAACCTGATCCACGGGCAGTGGAAGCAGCACGTTCCTCTGATCAGCAGGCACTGCAGACTGGGTGGAGAAGTGTCTGAGTTCCAGGATCCTCCAGGTCCAGCTGGAGGGACGATATCCAAGCTAGGGCTGTGCCAGGGGGTGTGTGTATGCCTGTCACCTGTGCCTGGAAGCAGCAGCAGGATCAAACTGCATCCAGAGAGCCAGAGGAGCAGCGTGGGCACCTCAGGAAGCAGGACCTGAAACACTGGCACAGGTTGCCTAGAGAGGTGGTAGATGCTCCATCCTGGAAGTGTCCAAGGCCAGGCTGGACAGGCCATGGAACAACCTGGTCTAGTGGAAGGTGTCCCTGCCCATGGCAAGGGCGTTGGATTAGGTGATCTTTGAGTTCCAACGCAACCCAGTCAGTAATTCCATGTTCTCACAGCAGGTGTGCTTTGTGCCTCATGTACCTACCAAGGTTAAGCTGAGGAGATCCTGCTGCCAGCCCTGGCTCTGCTGCCTGGTCTGAGGTGAGGGACAGCCCTCACCGAGGCTCACCTTTCCAGCAGGCTTCTTCTCCCACCGTTTTTTGAAGCTTTTGAGGTTCTCCATAACTGTAGGCCCACAAATGAAGAGCTCCTGAAGGTGGAAAAGGGGGAGGATCATTTCAGTGTCCACTTGCCTCTCTCGGAGGAGATACCCCAAAAAATGAGGAATGGTGGAGAAGTGTGATAATCACAGGTAAAACCAAGAGCATGGCCATGAGGAAAGAGCTCAGAGAGGACACCCGGCTTCTCTGTGGATGTCAGCTCATCCATGTATTTTGGGTGTCCCCCCTTGAATGAGAGTGTCCCAGATCCCTCAGTGAGCAGAGCACATGCTCCAGTTTAACCGAGGTCCTGCAGGACCATCACCTACCACTAAAAGTAGCAAAACCCACAGGACGTTTTTGGTGTTAGGAATTCTTTGCAAGCTGGGGCTGTGCCTGGTGGGCTTTCCACCCCACAGCCAGGCTCCTCATGGGTCCTCTCCTGGAGGGCCAGAGCCACCCAGGTCGCAGGAGCTTGGTGGGGCTGGAATCAGAGCTGGCTTGCCTTGTGCAAGCATGGATTATAACTGACGTGACTTTGTGGTTTCCTACCTCAGCTTTGAAATATAGTAAACTCACAAAAGCTACTGTAGAGTTCAGAACAAACACAGGGGGTATGTTTAGTTATTTGTTTTTGTAGTAAAATAAAATATTTATTATACACAGACACCTACTGTGAACAGAGGGTAAGGCCACTGTGTTTTATCTCTAGGGTGTCATGTTTGACTTCCATTAGGGATGTATTATAGACCTGTGGGTTTTCATGAATTCAGAAAGTCCACTTTGAACACTGATTTCAAAGCCTACAGGGGGTGTGAGGAATGTAAGAACACTGCTTCGTAGCAAGGCACCTGTTGCATCTAACAAACACCTTGCGTTTGATAAGTCAGAGTTGAGGCAGGCTATAAAGGAGCTCTTATATTTAATTTTTTTTCTTCCTTAGCATGATTTTAAAGGAAGATTTCCTATTGTTTGCTTTGTGACTTCAGCCCATCTGAAAGCTCAAGGTGAAGACAATGAACGAGCTCCTGAAAAATGCGCCATTACATCAGCATACTTTTCCCATTTTTCCCTAATTCCCTCCCAATGAATCATGTGGGAGGAGAAAACGACCTCGGCGATCAGGTGGATACCGATCCATCTCCGTAAGTGCCTCTCACATTAATGGTGCTGTCCAAAACTCTAAGTGCCACTCGTGGGGAGGGGCTGTGGGTGGAGTGTGGTGCTGGGGGAGCTGGCTCTGCCAGCCCCACGCTCCCCACATCGCCCTGGGATGGATGGCGAGGGTTGGCCACGAGGAACAGCTCACGTAGCTCAGGGCTGTGCTCCCCACGGCTCCTGAGCAGCCTTTGGGCTCAGCAGTTCACGGGAAGTGGGAGCATTCCCATGTTCTCACAGCACAGGAGGTGCTGTGGGGCCACCATCTCCATGGAGAGGTTGGAGACAGCAATGGGAAGGTGGAGAGGCTGTCAAAGAATCTGCTGTGAAAGCGTGAAACCTTCAGATGTGATTTTTCTATGGCCTTCTGTCCCTGCTGCTGTCTGTGGCTGGACAGCCGGGAAGGGAGGTGTCCCCTTCTCTTCAGGCCTGTGTATCTCACCTTAAACAGCCCAACACAGCTGACAGCATGTGAAATGAAAACCTCTGAAGGACAGACATCACTCAGAGTGCCTCACTCCTCACTTGAAGCCACCCAAGGCATTTCTGTTTTGTCGTTTGTGTTTTGGTTTTTTGTTTAAAAAAACCCAAAAATACTGAGAAGACCTGGCTTTGTGAAATCAGTGCAGGAATCAAAATCAAAGCTGTTTTGATTTACCTCCCCAAGACGAGGAGTACTGGTCCATTTTGCATGTTCATTCACTTCCTTGCTCTTCACTGTGTCTATTGCTGGCTGTGGAGGGAATGCACATGGATTTGTTTCCATAATGATTTCATGGAGAGGTCAGACCCCACTGAATCCAGATAAGTGCGGGAGCCAGCAGGGTCCTCCCAAGCATTGAAAAAGATTTGGCACTGCTGACTTTTGCACTGTGGGAAGGTCAGTGCAAGACGTTACCAGTGCCTATTAGGCTGAGCATAACTGGGGCTGGGAAATGTGTGGTGAGAGAAGGTAAGTCTAGAAATACTCTTACTAAGGTTAAATTCTGCTACTAACAAGGCTTCTGCTCCTAATTATACCTTCAGTTCTGCTCTACTGGCATTATTTTGACACAGAGTAACATGTCCATAAGAACTTGATTCTCATTTTTCAGTTGATAGCAGTGTTTATGTGTTAAATCTTGCCCAGCACAGTATTTAAAACACCCTTAAAACCAACCAGTTGGGATAGAACAGCAACAGCTGTTTGGTACAGTGACCAATGGACAAAATTACTTACTTGTATCCAAACAGAACTTCAGTGGGAATAAGAAAGCAGTTGAACTAGACAGCCTGGAAGTATTCCCTTTGTTTTGTTCTGTTCCGTTTTGTTTTTCCTGGGGATTTTACATCTGAAATTCCTGCTGGCACCGGGGAAGCCAAAGCTTTACCTCATTCCTGCAAACTGCAGCCGGCAGAGTTTTTGGTGGGGTGAGCTCACCCTTGGAAACCGCTCCGGGTCCTACTAGTCGTGACTGGGATTTTCACCCTGCCTCCGAGGTTGTTCAGGGAGCCCAGGGCTCTTCCCAGGTCCCCCCCACAGCGCTGATGCCTGGTGAGGGAGGTGAGCAGCAATAGTCATGGACAGTAAGTCCCGACTTGGTTCTGTGCTTCCCGTTCCACTTGAATTCAACCATTAAATCTGAACTTCCAGTTCAAATTAAATATGTCATGACCAATGTCAGATATATGGACAACTTCAGAGTGGAATAACCCAAGGCAATCTGCTCTGATCGTATCATGCTTTAAGTCTCGGACTAAATCCAGGGGGAATTTAATAAAATAGCTCAGTCAAGCATTGATCTTTCCTGATGGTTTTTTTCTTCCTTTCTAATGGTCTTCTTACACACATTGCCCTCACTTCCCTCTTGGAAAACAACACAGTATCATAGAGGAATAATCCAAAATATTTCAGCTCTGCAGCTATTGTACCTTTGCTATTGACCTCCTTTCCAGTCTTTCATTTGATGACAGTGGTGTAGGATGACAAAATTAAATGATTTTGTTTCTCTGCCTCTCTGCCAATGTTACATTTGGTCCATAAAGTGAGTGAAGCTCACTTTACGGGAGTGACTAAAATGGGATGACAGTGCTGCAGGAAAAGCTGTGTGGTGTTGCACTGTGCTGCAGAGCAATTGTAAGCAGGGCCTGGACATCCTTTTAGAGGACATTGTACAGCTCTGTTTGTCCATCCCTGGCACTGTGGTGGAAAACCAAGCCCAGCACATCCTGAAAATTCAGGTGGGTCCCGCTGGAGATCAAGGGCTGGTGGTCCATCACAGGTTTGCAAGCAGGGGGCAGGGGAACAGCCCTGGGATGCAAGTCCTGTGGTTGCTCAGAGAATGGCACATGAGCATGCAAGAGACTCCTAAAAATACTATGACTTATGCCCCTTTCAGGATATAATACTGTATCTAGGTGGATGGTATAAGTGCATGTAGTCCATAAGTTCATGTAGTGATGGGACAAGGGGAATGGCCTTGAGCTGGTGGAGGGTGGGTTTTGATCAGAGATTAGGAGGAAATCTTTCCCTGTGAGGGTGGGCAGGCCCTGGCACAGGGTGCCCAGAGCAGCTGTGGCTGCCCCTGGATCCCTGGCAGTGCCCAAGGCCAGGCTGGACGGGGATTGGAGCAGTGGAAGATGTCCCTGCACATGGAAGGAGGTGGTGTGAGATGAGCTTTAAGGTCCCTTCCAACCCAAACCATTCCATGATTCTATAACATACTATCCAGAAGAATATAATCTCTACCAGTCTTAAAAAACATTAATTTTAATTTTACTCATCAACCTGTAACAGTTAATATAGAATCCAATAATGAACATTTTTAGATGGAGCAAAAATTCCAGTCACCTGCGCTGTGAAAATACCTGGGGAGTGTTGCCATTGCTGCTGTAGTGCATGAGCTGCTCTCTTTCCTCACTTCTCTCCCCATCATTTTGCTTTGAAAAAGTAGTTTTTGTGCAATGCTAAAGGAGAGCATCGAAGTGTTGTTACCTCTGGACTCCCCAGGTGTTCCCAGGGAGAAGCAGAAGGACGGAGCTGGGTTTGGGACCAGGGGACACTTGGCTGACAGTGAAGGTCTGTACTGGAAACCCACTGCAGAGACAGTGGCAAAAACGGGTCCCAGTGCATTGATGGCTGAGCTTAACATTTACATAACATCCAGGAAAGGGAGCGCTGCACGGTGTGACTTTGCTTTAAAAACGAGTCCTTGGGTAAGATCCCTCTCCGATTTGAAACCCTTCCAGGATTTGGAAGGGTTTCAAATAAAATTAAAAGAAAAACAAAGCTCAGGCTCCTGAGATTGCTCCACTACATACTGACAAGTGAGTGTGAGGGTATGTTTTGTCTCTAAAGAAAATAGCAGAGCCTGTAGCAGTCAAGATAGTTTATAAGCATGAACATAATTTTGAATAGCCCCAGCTCTGGTTTGCCATGACCTCTGCAGCTCAGCTCTGAATAAAAAGGTAAAAAAATATTCCCTTAATGCCAGCTGCACACCAGAAAAGATATTTAAACTCAGCAGATTTGAAAAATCACAGCCATGTCTTGTTCGTCATGATGATGCTGATCGACCTTTTCATTTTATTTTATTAATTATAAAATAGGACTTTTCTTCAGGAATCTAGGAAAATACCCCTTCTCTCCCAAAAGATGCAATGCATGCACTCATCAGGAAACACAGGCAGATATAATATAAGGAGTCTTTTATTCAGTGTTTGAAAGCTTTTCCTTGTTTCATTTCCCTCTAAATTGTAACTCTTGCACGTGTCTTCCCCCGCTGGAAGTGGTTGATGCACAATCTGATTTTGTATTTTCGCAAAGACAAAATGTTCCTGCTCTTCCTCAGAGCTGTTCTCACCCCCTGATCAGGCAGCACAGGCTTCCCTTTGTGCTGCCCATGCCACCAGGTATGGTCAGAGGAGACAGGAAGAGGAAGGGAAGGATCATTTTGGAGCATGGATGGTTTGTGTGCCACTGGCCATGCCCTGTTCCACCTCAGCCACCATCCTACTCATCCATGTGTTTTCTTTCCCACTCACCCATCCCACTGAGGGGGCTGTGGACTCCAAACAACCCAGCAGAGACACCTCTTCTGCCTGTGCTGTCCCATTCTGGTTGTCACTTTGCTTTATTTGCACAGCAGTAGATTCATTTAAAATTTCAAACCCCGAGGTTTAATTGAAGTCAAGCATTTTACTGTCTCTTCTCTCCAAATACTGACCTTAAATCATAGAATCACAGAATTATTTTGGTTGGAAAAAACCTCTAAGATCATTGAGTCCAAGTCTTCGCCAGCACTGCCAAGGCCACCACTGCCCCATGTCCCCAAGTGCCACCTCCACAGGGCTTTTAGGCCCCGCCAGGGGTGGGGACTCTGCTCTGGGCAGCTGTGCCAGAGCTGGACAACCCTTTCCATGAAGAAATTTTCCCCAAATCCAATCTAAACCTCCCCTGCTGTAACTCAAGACCATTTCCTCTTATCCTATTGCTCCTCAGGTCCGTCTCCAAAACACGTGGGATGATCTGCCAGGGACCTGTCAACCAACACACGCTGTGGATCAGGGCTCTCTGTGGTCCACAGGCTCCTGGAAGAGGTTCCCTCAGTTCCCATTCCAGCAAAGTCACTCCCAAGCAGCCAAGGCCAATTGCACTGTGGAGAAATGGAGACACCCACACTCCTTGTGTTAACTCTGAACCTTCACACCAAAATTCAGAATATTTCAGCAGTGGCTCAGTGTGCCCAGATGTAAGTGTGACAGTGAAATGTTTTACCATTATTGTTTTATGTTTAAAATGCTGGGGGAGTGTGAAAACCCTCCAGAAGGATCAGTTCAACCAAGTGATATTTTCTGGCTCTTGGAGCCCTTTCTGTGCTTGCTCATGTCCTGCACTGGTAATAGCAGCAGAGCCAGGGTGTTTAGCAGCTACTTCAGAAGGACTGAGAATTACCTACAGAGAGATGGGAGGAACTTTCTGCTTTCTGCGTTAGAAAGCACCACAAACTCTCAAAGACATCAGTCTGTGTTAGTGGGGGATGTGGTTCAGCAGCAGGTGAACCAAGAGAAGGAAAGGACAGACGTTGTCTAACACACTGAGAAAAGGGTTCCTGTTGCTGAGGGCAGCAGTAAAAGGAGCAAAAACACACAAGTGTCGAGGAGATTTTGTCTTTTTTTGAGTGCCTGGACTTAATGGGTTTTTCTGGCTGAGCTGTGTAGAACAAAAACCAGCACGGCACTTCCCGTCCCTGCTCCCCGCACTTCTCCGGGGCTGCTCGTGTCGTAAATCATTCACAACTTCACTGAGGTGCTTCTTACACGGTCAATCTATGTCTTTAACACAAAATCAAGGGGGGGTGGGGAATTAAAACATGTCTATCCCATTTTCCTGAGCCAGCTTTTCTATCTCAGTAAGCAAATTGTGATGTCCAAGCCCACGTGAGAGCCAGTTAGAAATGCCAGCAGTATATTTAGTTTCAGTGCACGTGCCAGAAAGTCCAAGGTTTCTTGTTGTCTCCTCGGCATCCAGCTTGGCTGAGGTTTTGTCCACCAACTTCCTGCCTCTTCCTTTCTGGTCTGTTTTGTTTCATCCCTCTTCATCTCCTCCTGCCCTGTGCCTGGATGGTGGCTTTGAGCTGTTCTCTCAGCATCCCGTGGGCACTTCAAAAGCCTCTCCAGGACTTTAAAGCAGCATTTGCCACGGCATTTTTGCTGCTCCTGCTCCCCTGCAGCATGGCAAAAATGTGCATAATGCTGTGTTTGCTCCAAGTCCTCCATAAAATTCCCCATTGAGCTGTGCCGTGTGCACTGGGAACAGTGGTTCTCTAAGAGCAAATAGTTTATTGCCTTCCAAAGATGCTTCTGGTTATTTTGTTCATGTCTATCTTTATATGTACATAAACACTTGCACTCGCACACATTTGTGTATCATTTGAAATTCTCCCTCCTTTCCAAATATTATTTTCATTAAATCATGGAACCATTAAGGTTGTAAGAGTTTGATTGGAAACCACCTTGTCAACTCGATCAGAGCACTGTGTCACGTCCAGTTGTTCCTTGAGCACCTCCAGGGATGGGGACTCCACCACCTCTGCCCTGGACAGCCCCTGCCAAGGCCTGAGCACCCTTTCCATGGGGAAATTCCTGCTGCTGTCCAACCTGCCCCTCCCCTGGCCCAGCCTGAGGCCGTTCCCTCTCCTCCTGTCCCTGTTCCCTGGGAGCAGAGCCCGACCCCCCCGGCTGCCCCCTCCTGTCAGGGACTTGTGCAGAGCCACAAGGTCCCCCTGAGCCTCCTTTTCTCCAGGCTGAGCCCCTTTCCCAGCTCCTCAGTCACTCCTGTTTCTTCCTCCAACAAAGAGTTTAAAAATCCACTAAATTTAGGACATCTTGTGCCTCATTTCACGAGGGCCATCAGCTGAATGCAGCTGAAACAAGTCCTAACACTGACTCCCACAGTCTTGGATCAAGTGCAGTGCCAGTGCTCCCTGTGATTAGATGGAATGCTGGATGATGGGGTGTCCTGTTTGCAAACTGCTTTCCAAATATCATTTAAGCAGATTTCAATATATGTTCTTCAGTCCGAAGTGTAAAAGTACCACATGTACTAACGGTAGTGAATTGTTTGAGAAAATAGATTAGGAATGGCAAGTGGGACATAATGTTGCTGAGAAATGAAGGAGAAGGGTTTTTTCTTTCTGGAAAACCTTCCAAAAAAGAGCTGAGCAAGAGCTTGCCAGATTTGGCATTTCAAGACAAAGCTGATTTGAGCTGAGTTCAGAAAAAGGTCTCAGTGTCAAATGTTTTCAACCTTTTTGCATTAAATGAACTGAAATTCAGCCAAACCAGATTCCTCAAACCAGAGGGAAAAAAAGATTCCCTCCCAAGCCCAGGAGAAGCTGGCCAAGTTTCATCCTGACAGGAGCGTTTTTGCCAAAGCTATAAAAGCTGAAGTGAAAGTAATGATGCTTTATCTGGCATTTATAAGGCACTTTCATCCCAAAAGTTCCTAAAGCACATTACATGTAGCAGGCTGGATTCCCCAGCCCTGAGTCAGATGTCGGTCATGCACATTCTCATTAAAACAGAGGGAATTTGAGAGGGCAGGCCTGAAGATTCCATGCAGGAGAGCACATGGATCCCTTTCCATGTCCCATGGTGGGAATTCAATGGCCTAGACTGGGACCTTGGCTTTGCTGGAGATCCAGACCAGCAAAACCCAGCTGGAGAGAGGTGCTGCCCATCAGCAAACCAGTGGTGCTCCAAAACTGGATTGAGTGGCTCAGTTGCACTTTGTCTGGATTTTTACCTGAACTCAATGCTTAAAACTTTCACTGCTCCGTGACTTTTTTCCAAGATTTCTCTTGGCTTTTAAAATAATTCTGTTTTCCGCATCAGTGCCTCCCCTAATTCTATGTATGCATATATTTCCCATAGATGACACTGGAATTTCACGTTTTCTTCGTTATGTTTTTGTCCAGATTTTCCCTGTTTGGGGCAGGCAGGTTTGTTTTCCCTATATTTAATTATTAGGTTTTTACTCTTTGTTGTTTTGGGTTTTTTTTTTTTTTTTTTTTTTCTCCTTCTTGGTAATCTTGCAGAGTTCTCAGTAGAAAAATTTTTAAAAATAGATTAAAAAGTGGTTTTTTCCCCTCTTGTCTCCTAGATTTGCTTGTAATTTGCATATTTGATTCAAGAAACTGCTTTTGCCAGATTCTGTGAGTAGAAGAAAAGAACATTTTAAAGGTGACTGTGAATCCTCAGCTGCTGTGAAAACTGGGTGGGAGATGGGGACAGCATCCATGGCGCCTGATCTTATCCCTGTCCTCCTGCTTTGGGTTCACTCCTTGCTATTGACTAAGGGTAGAACAGGGCAAACCGATTCCCTGTATCCCCATTAAACCGAGAATATCCACTTAAGTAATAAGATTTTAATTACCCAAGTCAGAATTTCATATTAAACTCTAATCTGATACATTACCAGCCTAAATTAATGTCAAAAGGTGTCCATATAGAGGCTTTCACTCATTTAATGATGGTTAGTTTGGGGCCTAAACAAATTATTTGCAAAAAACTCTCCAGCCCGCTGCAGAAATGGCATTTCCAATGGTAATGGACTTTTGATTTCCAATTAGTGCTCGCCTCACTTTGATCAGGAGCCGATTTACTGCGAGCGTTGGAACCAAAGGGTGTTGGGAAGACGTATCCTTGGATCCCTTTTGCAGTGTGCTGACAGGAATGTGTGTGTAAAGAGTCATTTAATAGCCTCGTAGCTGGGGTGGGACACGGGGACCAGATGCTTGGCTTTGTGCCTTCCTTCTGGCCTCAAGAAAACCCTTGAAGAAGCACAAAAGGAGCTTTTTGTCCAGCCCCAAATGCGCAAACACTCCAACGCTCCTCTCTCTTCTTGGAGCTGTTGTCTTCAAAATTCCACCCTAGGAATTCTTATGATTGAAAACACGGATTGGCACAGAATCGCGGAGTAGCCTGAGCTGGAAGGGATTGAGTCCAGCCCCAGGCCCTGCCCAGACACCCCAAACCCCACCCTGGGCATCCCTGGCAGCACTGCCCAAACGCTCCTGGAGCTCTGGCAGCCTCGGGGCTGTGCCCATTCCCTGGGGAGCCTGGGCAGTGCCCAGCACCCTCTGGGGGAAGAACCTTCCCTGATATCCAACCTAACCCTCTCTGGCACAGCTCCAGCCATTCCCTGGGTCCTGTCCCTGCTCACAGAGCCCCTCTGCTTCCCCTCGTGAGGAAGTTTCCCCTCCTTTTCTATTTTTATTAATTATTTCTTCTTTGTCTTTGCTGGGCTCCTCAGCCATTCTACCGAAGCCAAATCCAGCACCTTAAACGATATTTTATTAACTAAAATGAACCTTCCCCCAGTTTTAAACTCCCCGAAACCTCTTAACACCTTGTAACCACAGGTCCACACAGAATTAACTACAAAATCCCCAGAAAGGGTTAATCCTCGCTGGCAGTTTGGCCATATTAGAACAATTACAGTGATTCATTGTCTATGTCTAATGGCATAATCTGATTGTAAAGACAGCAGAGTGGGCGTTGGAAAATATACAGCAGCCCACTCTAGTCAGTGTGAGGCATAACAGGAAATGATTGTGGGTGTTAACCATGTCACAAATGCTTGGATTAAATGCTGACTCCACACCGAAAAGCCAAATAAAGATATGGGAAAGGGCCCGTATATGTTTCAATAACAATTAGGAAAGTATCTAATATTGGTTTTAGCAACAGAAAGGGGAAGCTGGAGTGAAAAACCAAGCACAGGTGATTCTACTTAAAGCTGTATTTACTATCTTCCTAATGTGTGAGCCAAGGAGGAAAACTGCTCGGAATAATTTCGTTCAGAAAGAAGGTATTTTATATTGAAATAAATAGGAAATATAACTCCTGATTATGATATTGTCATTAAGGTACTTATTTTCAATTAAGAATTTTTATTAGCTCTCATCAAGTTGAGTAATGAAAGTGCTGTAAAATATACTTCCTTTCCCACCCAGTCTGCTCCCTCCTGGCCCTTCAGGAAGGGAGGAAGGGAAAGGGAAAGGGAAAGGGAAAGGGGAAGGGAAAGGGGAAGGGGAAGGGGAAGGGGAAGGGGAAGGCGGAAGGGAAGGGAAGGGA
>VZRQ01006964.1:415367-425725 GCA_013397975.1 Machaerirhynchus nigripectus
AAGGAAAGGAAAGGAAAGGGAAGGAAAGGAAAGGAAAGGAAAGGAAAGGAAAGGAAAGGAAAGGAAAGGAAAGGAAAGGAAAGGAAAGGAAAGGGAAAGGAAAGGAAAGGAAAGGAAAGGAAAGGAATAAAAAAGACCAGGAGAAGAGAGAGAATGATGGAAAAAATAACAATTTATCAGTGTCCTGAGCTTGTTTCCCTTCTGCCCCATCCACTGGTCAGGTTTCAGCCCTGGCCTGTGGTGCCAGCTCCTGGGCAAGCCCCTGATGGACACTTTGTTCCTTCTCCTTCCCTTTTCCCAGGGGAAGGGCTGGCCCTGAGCCCACATTTTGTTGATGTCCCCATGGCCAGACTCCCTCTCCAGGGGCAGCCATCCCATTCCCAAGGGGAAAAGGGTCTGGGTTTGGATTGACCATTCCAATAATTTATTAAAATAGGTACATTCATTAACTTTTTAGATAAATTTTTTAACAGTTCTGGCCTCTTGGAGGAGCTAATACAAAGCAAACACTTTTTTGTTTATTTGGAGTTTTTTTTAGGTAAAGGCTTTAAAATCACAATAAAGCCATTTTAATTGTAAATATATGTGCAGCTGCGTTTTATCAAATAATCTTACCCAAAATTCTGGTTTATAGAGTTAAGATGATTTAAATTGTTCTTCCTCTCTCTTTCTCTCTCTTACCTTTTTCACACAAACTCTCTGGAGGATCTAAAAATAAGCCTCTAGCTATACAAGTCAGTGCTCCAGCTTTATGCCAGAGACTAAGCAGTATTTCACCAAATACCTTTATTATTTTCTGGGGTTCCTCCGCATTGTGTGAAACCTCCAAGGCTATTTGAGATCAGACGTGGAAGGAAAGGGGACACGTTTGAGGCACGAGTTGGGAGAAGGAGTTTTTCAGAAGCTGTGCTGGATAAATTAAAAATGTGAATTTATCTTTTCCTGGTTATGCTTTCAGAGACTTTTGTTTACTCCTTATTAATCTAAAAAATACCTGTAATCAACTGATAAGAGTGAAGGTAACCAGAGATACGTGAAATTCTGTGTCTTGCCTCTTGAAAAAACATCTTTAGCATCAAACCCAGGAGCTTTGATATCTCATAGGTAAGGGTTTGATTCTATAGCATTAAATTTAATGGAAGGGAAATCACTTATTTCAGCTGGGGGAGAGTTAAAACCATAAAGAGTAGGGTTGGTTTAACCACCACTTTGTAAGATAACAGCATTTTTAGATGATTTTATTTTACTTTCTCTGCTGAAATTTGAATATCCACTCCTTGGGTAAACATTTAGGTAGCACAACATAAAGAGTTTGAAGTACAGAGGTAAGGAAAGGAAGATCAAGAGGTAATGGAGGCACAACTGTTCTTTGCAGAGCTCTGTACCCTTAAAATGACATTTCCCCACTGTCCAAATACAGCTTCCTGTGCGGGCTGAATTTATTCCTCACACACACAGAACCCTGGAATGCTTTGGCTTGGGAGGGAGCTTAAAGCTCATCCAGTTCCAAACCCCTGTGCCAGGGACACCTTCCTCTACCCTAGGGTGCTTCAACCTGGCCTTGGGCGCTGCCAGGGATCCAGGGGCAGCCACAGCTTCCCTGGGAATTCCATCCCAGCCCCTCCCCACCCTCCCAGGGAACAATTCCCTCCCAATATCCCACCTGACCCCACATTCTTTTGCTTTAAAACCGTTCCCCCTTGCCCCATCACCAAAACCAGGAACATCCACGTGCAAAACAGAGCAGAGCTGAGGATATGGAGGTAAGGCACAGCATCAGCTCACAGAGGCACAAACCCAGAGCCTTCCCAGCCCAGGAAAACCCCTCCTGCAGCTCTCCAGAATGATTTGTGGCCGTGGGATGGCCCCCAGGAGGAGCCGTGGGGACACAGGGCACAGGTGCTGTCCTGTCCCCACCCCCAGGACACAGAGCAGCCCCTCCAACACTTCCTGGAGGAACTAAAACTCTTTTATTGCAGCAAGAATAAAGCAGGATTTCACAGTCACTTGTCTTTGCAGTAACCAGGTTCTCACTTTCCCCAGCACTCCCCGGGGAGCCACGGCTACTTCAGGTGCTCTCGTCTGTTTATGGCCCCGCAGCAGGATCAGTTCTCCCTAAATCCCCTAATTCTGGCTGCTGGGGTGGGTTTGCCCAGAGAAGGGTGGCTGAGGATGGCCTCGTGCTTAGGTTAATTAGCTCCGTTGTGTTTTCCCCCTCTCTGTGCCTCCTGCTGAAGCCCCAGGAGCGGGTTGGACGTGTGGGGCTGGTGTCCATCCCTGCTGAAGAGGGGTTTCTTCCTCGCTCTGCTTCCCATGCCCCAACCAGGGATGACACAGGTGGTACCTGCTGCCTTTTTGTGCTTTGGTCCCTAAAATTCTCTCTGGAATCACAGACTAGAGCACAAGTCTGATGAGGAGCGTTTGAGGGAGCTGGGAAAGGGGCTCAGCCTGGAGAAAAGGAGGCTCAGGGGGGCCCTTGTGGCTCTGCACAAGCCCCTGACAGGAGGGGGCAGCCGGGGGGGTCGGGCTCTGCTCCCAGGGAACAGGGACAGGAGGAGAGGGAACGGCCTCAGGCTGGGCCAGGGGAGGCTCGGGTTGGGTATTTGGGAAAATTCCTTCATGGAAAGGGTTGTCCAGCCCTGGCACAGCTGCCCAGGGCAGGTGTGGAGTCCCCATCCCTGGAGGGATTTAAAATCCATGTGGATGTGGCACTTGGGGACGTGGGACAGTGGTGGCATTGCTGGGGGAACAGCTGAACTCGATGATTTGAGAAGGTCTTTTCCAACCTAAGCAGTTCTGTGATTCCATCCTGGGGTTTCTGAAGCAGAATTTGAGTTCCTTGCCAGCGCCGAACCCGTGGCCTCAGTCTGTCACAGCTCAGCCACGGGGAATAATTATCTGTCCCATACCTGTGAATCACCCGAGGAAAAAAAACCACAGAAACTGACTTCACAACTCCAAAAACCATTTTAATGTGGAAAACCAGTTGTGCAAATGTTGCTTTTCCTGCATTATATACATATGTACAGTTTATAACTCTGTAAGATACTTTCACTGTCTTAAATCCTCCGAATTCCAGCAAATAGCATTAAAAATGGGGCGTGCACGAGGTGCACCCCTCAATTGTTGCTCGTACAATGGAATGAGGCTGTGTTTTGTAAATGAGCGTGCACGGCCCTTACGTGATTTACTTTATACCTACAGTAAATTTTCTTGCAGGGGATTTTATGGTGCCTGCTTGAATCGTGAATGTTCAGTCAAACCTTCCTCCAGCCGAGGCAAATGGAAGCCAGATCTGCAGAGAGAAAGTAACAAGGAGTTTTTGTTAATGTGTATTCCTGCCCGGAGTAAGAGAACAGTAATTCTACCCTAATGAAAATTAAATTTACTACCTTTTGTTTGTAGTTCTATCTTAAAAAAAACCCAAAGGCGTGCACCCTTGTTAATCACCATGAACAGCTCTCTTCAACCAGCAGAATGACAAAAGAACACTAAAATGCTCTGGCCAGATTCCAGGTGTTTGGTTGTTGGTTTTTTTTTTTCCCAAAGAAAATCCACATAACACGCTTTTTCCCCGTGTTTTTCCGTGATTCATAAACCCGCTTTTATCCGGCCCATGAAAGGACCTCTCTCCGTTACGTAGACCAGAGCTGACACGTTTATGTGCAAAATTGCTGGAGCATTTACACCACTATTCATCAAGGCAGCGCATGTGCTCCAGGAATATTCCCATCCCCTGGCACAGCGGGTCTCACACGCACGCACGGGTTCTTGGAAGGCGCTGTTGTTGTAACACAGAACACAACAACCACCGTGGGGGCCAGGAAGCTGCTTTTGCTTCCTTAGTCGTGCACGGGGGTTCAAATTAACCAGGGCCGTTTTGTTATCGGTGTGATATTGATTAAGAAGGGATCTGCGGGGAGCTGAGGGTATCAATTGGTTCAGGAAATTGCTAATAAATAGGTTTTTGATTCCCAAAATGATCGGCTGAAAGGCAGCCTGTGCTGCTGGAGGTTGTGCTTACCTGGCTGGTTGTGCGTGGCCTGGGAAAGAGGAATGTTCATTTTTCTCTCTTTGTTATGAAATATTTAATCACCGTCCCCTATTAGAAGTTTCCCAGAGAAGTGTCCAAGGCCAGGGTGGACGGGGCTTGGAACGTCCTGGGATAGCGGGAGGTGCCCCTGCCCATCACAGCAAGTGGATGGGCTTTAAGGTCCCTTCCCACCCAAACCATCCTGGGATTCTGTGATTCCATGGCAAGGAGCTGCACAGCCAGCTCATCAGGTGATTGTAAGGGAAAGGGTTTATTCTGCAGCCTTGGGGTGGTCAGCACCTCGCTGGCAGGTGATACTATACCCCGTGGGATATATCTTGGCCATCCTCAGTAAGGATGGATTTGGATTTTCTAAATGTAGGAGAGGCAGGTATTTAACTTTTTAAAATCACCGTGGCTGTCAGGTGAGAAAAGCATTTATTTCCATGAGGATTTTCACTGACTGTACTTGCAAAGATTTTAAAAAATTGCCTAAATAAGTATTTACATGATACTGTAACCCAGAATGGTTTCAAAGGAGCCTTTATGATCTGTCAGGTCAATAATCTGCATTTTTAAAAGTCCCTGAATACATATTTGCATGATCTGTATTTCAAAAGCTCTAGTAAATATGTATTTGCACAATAGACCATAACAATCTCTTTTAAGCCATCGTGGTCTATATATAGTGTTAATCCTCATATATTCCAAAGGAGTTTTATTTTCCAAAATAGCTTTTATTAATAAGATGTTCAGATGCTGCCGTTCTGAGGGCGATAGAAGGATGTAATCAAAAGGGATGAGGGCGGCTTTTCATGCAATTAAAAACTGATTTAAAAGTTGGGCCAGCAGTGGAAGGTAGCGCTTGGATCCAGCCTCCCTTGCAGCCCACAGACTTTTCCCAGAAATCTCCTTTTTTGTGGAAGAGAGAAGTAGGGCAGACAGGCATGGATCATCAGAGCAACGAATTTATGAACCCAAACGTTTTTGCACCGGGGTCTGCTTTGACAAATGTGCTGCTGTCTCCATGTTTCCCTGGAAAGAAACACTGGAAACATCCTTTTCCAGAGGCAGGGTTGGGTGTGAGATGCTCATATCTGATGGTGTTCTCTGGCTGGAAGTGCCCAAGGCCAGGCTGGACACTGGGGCTGGGAGCAGCCTGGGACAGTGGGAGGTGTCCCTGCCATGGCAGGGGTGGCACTGGGTGGGCTTTGGGGTCCCTTCCCACCCAGACCCTTCCATGGCTCTGGGATATGCTCAGGTCCATGTCATGATCAGGTGCAGTGTTCCTCCATTTCTTCTGGGGGGTTGGGCTGAAGGATCTGCAGAGGTCCCTTCCAACCTCAACTATTCCTGATTCTGACCAGACATAAATTACCAAATTCATCATTTTTAGTTGCAGCTGAAAACGGGCATCAGAGCTGCAGATGGGAGCCGAGTTTTTTAGGAAAACCCCATATCTGTTAAAATTAAGAATTCTTCATTCCAGCCAGCTTTGCTTTTCATGCATATGAGCCTCTTAAACACAAAGATTGGATTGGTTTGGTTTCTTTTTAAAAAACATTTGGATAATTTTTTGATTTTTTTTTTTTTTACAACTTTTTGGGTAATTTTTTTGAAATTGGGTCTTGTCCTGGCTTCAAATCCTTGCACAGATTTTTCTGTCGCTGTGACAAGACCTCAGTTTTCACTTTCAATGCACTGAATATGATAATTTATGTATAATTATATTATCAGACATGGAGCAGAGGTGAATGTTGTTTTATCGCTGCTAAGAGCATTATTTTGAAATTATCAATATCCTGGTTGTAACAACACCTGTCTTTAACTATCCAGTCCTGAACTAACTCTGCCTTCTGGTACAATCAGAAATTATTCCTTATATGAAATTACAGGAGGTTTGATGACTTCAGTTGTCTTTGCTGTGAACAGATATTCCATTTCTCCAGCTAGTTGAATTATTTGTGCATCTTTCCTATTTCTCATGTGGAATTAACTTATCTAGGTGGCACAGCTTCAGTGTGAGTGCTTCACTCCCAGCAGTTTGCAAACTGCAGCTTTTGGTTGTGGGAGGGCAAAACTAAAAAAATAAAACTAAATAAATAAACCTAAATAAATACACCTAATTGAATAAACCTAAATGAATAAACTTAAATAAATAAACGTAAATAAATAAACATAAATAAATAAACCTAAATAAATACACCTAATTGAATAAACCTAAATAAATCCCCTCTCCCCAGACTTTGGCCACTCAGCCTCCACCCCAGCCAAGGTTTTCTTGCTCCTCCTCCTCCTCCTCTCCCGGGCGTCTGGTGCAGGTAAGGGAAGGAGCCTGCACATATTGTTTCTGTTTGCAAAGGAAATACACCCTGCACTTTCCCTGGACATAAATTCAGCCAAAGTGGTATGGCATTAATCAGGTGCAGAATCTGGAAAAATCATACCGAGACTTTGTGTCTTATATTAAAAGCAGCAACTTAGGGCTGGTTGGTTTGTTTATTGAAAATGTTTTATTGACACTGTGCCTCGCAGAAAGTGAAGAACAGGACAAAATGGGATTATTTCTCCATCCACTCCCAGCTCAGATTTTCTGCATAAACAATTTGGAGCATGAACTGTAAAAATAAAAAGAGGTTAGTGCTGGATCCTCCATGGAGCGTAAGTCCCACAGATCCTGGGGAATGGCAAAACAGTCCTGGGTATTTCCAGACTTAGGAGGGTTCCTCACATAAATCCGAGTCAAAGATTAAACTCAAGCTTCCTGAAGCTCACCTGGCTTTCTCTGCAGGGTTATGAAACAGCACCTTGGCTTCTCTGTGTTTGGATTTGGATCACACGGAGTTGTAGGAGAAAATCCCACCTAGTCCAGCATCATCCCAGCCCCGAGCGGAGCAGATGTAAGAGCCCCAAACGCACGCTCCTACAGCAGCCCTCATTTTCCCTGCACTGATAATTACTGCCCATTAACATCATGCAAACTGAAACCCCTTTCCTAATGCCAGAGCCCCGGCGCACGAAGCTTTCCGTGCTCCATTAAAAAGACAATTTTGCCCGTGCAGTAATGGAAAACGTCAGACTCGAAGAGGAAAGTGGGTGCCTCTAAGTATTTCATATTTTACAGGAATATGTTTTAAATGAAATACTGCCTGGCAGATAAATTACTCTGGCTTTGCATACGGGGCTGGCTGATTTAGTGCTACCAGCAGTGCAGATGGTTGGCGACAACTTTGTAGGTGCTTAAACATCTTAGTACACGAGTGCAGTGCTTGCACTAATGCAAACCACTTGTGGAATGACCCCTCCTATGTAATGTTTTCCATTGAGAGGACTGATTTGGACTTCCAGAGGAAAAAACTGTAATATACAAATTACTCCAGGTAACCCAGAGCCTTTAAAAAGAAAAGAAATGCAATTATATCTGCTCGCGGCAACCACAGTTTAATGAAAACAGAAGTCTGAAATGGTCTTTCTAAGTTTCAGAACTTACAGCAGGTCCCTACTTATTAGCAGAGTGGTTGTACCAGCAATTTGTTTTTGTAATGATGTTCTTTGTGGTCTACACAGTTTTCAAATAGTGATGCTAAAAGGACAGCTGGAAATACTGCGAGTTGCTTACCTAATCCCCAGTGAGAATAAAAATAGATAACAGTAAATGAGACTGTGTGGAGGGAGCTGAATTAACAGGCAAAGCTGAGGTTTTTTTTAAAGACACAGTGTACTTCAATGTATGCATTAGAAGATGAAATGTATTAAATATCAGTAGGAATACTCGGCCCTTTGATGACTTGAACGAGGAGCAGAGCTCATTCCCTGGCTTAAAACAGCCCGGTCTGGTACGGAGCAAATAATGAGCTTGACCACAAAAAGCTGATGTTTCCCACGGAAAAGGGAACACCGAGGCCAAACGGTTGGTAACGGCACAGCGCTGGTTCTCCTTGCTGAGCTCGTGTTTGTTCTCCAAAGAAACTCCGGGTTCCTGTTCAAACAGGGGTTGGAACGGGCTGCAAAGGCGCTCAGTCCTGCGGCAGCGGCGCTGCCCCGCTCCGGGGAGACGTGCGCCCGTCCTGGCGGGAGCTGGGCAGGCCGCGCCTCGCGGGACGCCCGCGCAGAGCCCTTCTTGGAGAAACTCGGCCAGCCTGAGAAAATCTGGAAATACAGAAGCCCCAGCTTGAGGCTTGCCCAGCCACACAACCAGGCGTTGCTGGGATATCCTTCCTTTGGTTTTCCGAGCACAACCTCCCTCGTTTCACTTTAATTTGCCAGGATTGCGTTGGCACTTTGCCGTCGGTATTTAAATCTCTTCAAAGCTTCGCTGTTGAAGGACAGAGGCCACCTGTAGCTGCACGCTGCGGATGCACCTTCCCTCCACGAATCAAGGGCCACCAAGGCTTTGAAATTTGAGATTAACAAGGATTTTTACCTGCATTTGCGTAGCTAACAAGCGAGCCAGGCTACTGGCGGGTATCAATCAGCATTTCATTATGCCATTTTGCATTAGCCGAGGATGTGACCTGCACTATTCCCTCCTGCAAAGCAACAGCTCGGAGCTGTCATTTCCTTGAAGCTATAAAGGTAAAGGCCTGATGGAGCAGGGAGCTGACATTTGCTCGGGGAAGCTCGCAGGAGCAGCGGGCAGCTCCCAGCCCCGCGCCTGCCGTGGAAAGCCAACCCTCGGCGCTCTAGAGTTTCTCTTCCTGACATCCCCTTTCTTCTTGCAGGGTTGGAACAGGTCTGGGAGGGAAGGGCTGGGCTGCACGAAATCCAAATGCGCAGAGCAGAGCCAAGAGGAAATTCGGGTTTCACCAAAACCAGGAGCCAAGCGAGCTCCCCGCGCGTGCTCGGCTGCAGCCTGGGTGTGGTGGGGTTGTGTGAGGAGAACCTGGGGTCACACAGATCCAAGGGCTGCGCTGGAGGTCCTGATCCAGAACAAACTGAAATCAAAGGAAAGGCTGACCTCGGTTTCGAGGAAGTCCCTGAAACGGCGCCACGAAGTGAATTATTTTCTGAACGTGTCCAAAAGATCAGAGAGTGGAGGCCTTGGGAAATGATTCCCTGGAATTGTTCGGTGGTTCTCTGCAGTTCCAGGTATTTTGAGAAGCACCAACAGGACTTACCCGTGGTTTTATACCCCCAGGTTCCTCTAACTGAATCCATCCATTCCCCCTGATCCTGACGGTTAATGAACGGTCTGCTATGATAAATAAAATCCCTCCACATCCCTGGAGATGGGGAGGGGAGCGTTTGCTCCTGGGCTGTAAAATTTGGCTGTGTGGGAGGGGGGTCTTTTGTGGGGGGTTTTTTCGGTATTAGTGAGCCAGTATAAAGTGTGGTGTATTTTCCTCAAGGACTTGGTCTCTGTATCCGAGGCCAGGTAAGAACAGAACAAGAGGGAAGGCACTTGGTTTCGTGCCTGGAGTGAGGCTTAAGCTGTTCAAGGCCAGAATAAACATGAAGCAAATGAAAAAAATGCAAGAGGAGAGAGGTGCTGTGGTTTAGTAATGAGTGGAGCTTGGAAGAGGAGGCTCAGTTCCTCCCCCTGGGAAGGCCTGGGCTGCCATTCCCGCTGGCACTGCCCATCTTCCCAGCTCCAGGCAGAGCGGGATCCTGAGCCAATTTTCTTGTATTCCAGGGATGCTCCATCACGGGTTGTTTCCAGCTCCAGCCTGCTGCACTTTGCTGGGAGTAGCTGGGGGTTTTCTGATCACCTCCACAAACCTGGAGCTGTTCCACCTCTTGGTCTGGCTCCACATGGCAGGATGAGGTTTCATAGAATTATGGAATCACAGACTGGTTTGGGTTGGAAAGGATCTTTAAGGAAAGGATCTCATCTCATTCCACCCCATGGGCAGGGACACCTTTCACTATCCTAGGTTGCTCCAAGCCCCATCCAACCTGGCCTTGGACACTTCCAGGGATATCCACAGCTCCTCTGGACAACGTGTTCCAAAACCTGTTCCATGACTTCTCTGGGGAACCTGTTTGCTCTATACAACAACTGACTTTTAAACTGTGTTTTGGTGTGACCATTTCCAGCCCCGAGCTTGTTTCCACTCTCAAAAAGTTCACAGACTAAGCCTGAATCTAAATCTTAAAATTAAAAAACCCCTAAAAATCAGTAAAACCTAAAAATCCAGTATTGATAATCTTAAAAACTGGTTTGTGAGATGAAATTTCAATCATACACCTTATACCAGCAGGTGTATGCAAAACTATTGATTATGCACAGTGATATAAAAACCCCCAAAGGCGGATTTATCCTGGATATTTAGTCCACCAAGCTGAACCATTAAAAACATTCCAGGGGGAAAAAAAAAAAGAAAGC